>JAVYIG010003081.1:0-212258 GCA_035222895.1 Strongylocentrotus droebachiensis
TGTTTTGTGGGGGGGGGGGGCTAGCCCTTATTTCTTGTTCTACTGGGTCATCAAGAAACACAAATAGTGTTGAAATTTTCCGCAATCCCTTTAGCGCCGAGGGTAGAAAAGCCTATTCAAACTCAGCTGGACAATAGCATTAATGTAATGTTGGTCGAACAATCAGGGAGAAATACTGAAATATTGAAAAGCGTTCTGTCATCAGATCAAAATAGGTCATAATATCATCAATCTGTTCTTTCACATGCAAGATCGATTTAAAAAATAGAAACGTAGGTTCTCTAAATCATCGCAATATCAGCTATTGTATTTCAAAACGCGTGATTTAAAAATGATAATTATAATCAAATGCATTGTAACATTCTTCTTGAAATCAAGATTATAGGGCGTTTATAAATATGTCATACGAAACAAACAAACATCTGCAAATTAAAGATATTACAAAAATGATACCCGTATTGTCGGGAGCCTGCATCATCAAAACGTTTTGGTTTAGATGGAAGACGCTCTTATTCGAAATGCACTCACCAAAATTCTGCTCGAATCATAAGGAACACTGTCTCCCTGCATAATTAATTTTACGAAAAATGAATATCTGTATCATCGGGGAAATCGATATACTCTACCAGATTATCATTTTATCGTTTTATTATGGAATGTTAGTTTGATTAAAGGAGAGACAAAGGAGAGACACCATATGAAAAACTTTCGTTCATCTGCTCCGCACGCATCGCACCGTGAGCTACAACACGTGAAATTCCATACCATTTCTTACCCGTCCTTGTTTTATGTTCATGTTATGAACAAGACCCATTCTCCCTATTTTGTCATAATGGACGCACCCAGCGATCTGTGTTACGCGCCAGTGCACACTGCGGGACTTGGTGCGAAGCTCTGTGCAGAGTTGACCGAGCCGGTGAGCAATCCATTTTATGAACGAATTCGCCACAAAGTTTTCCATATGAATAGCATAATAATAAATAAATACAGTACAGACTATACGATGCACTCAACTTTCTCTCTCTCTCTATCTATATATATATACATCTCTCTGTCTATCTGTCTGTCTTTCTCTCTCTGTCTCTCTCTCTGTCTCGCTCTCTAAACAGATGATATAGGGAAAACGAAATAGTTTGTAAGTATTGCTTGGAGAGCAAAATAATTAGTCTGTTTTATTTACTAATGTAAAGCGCTTTGAGCATGTTTATGTCAAGGTGCTATATAAATATCAATGTGTATGAATATATTGTCAAATTTTGACAATTATAGTTTGTAAATATATGTATTGACAAAGTATATAAGAACGACACAGAAATGCTGGGAGTATTTGGGACCTACATAGAATATGCGAAACTGAGCTATGTCTTTGTCTTTGGCCCATGATCCCGCAGCTATTCAAGTTACGTAAGAGGAACAATGAACGTTGCGGAGGGTACAAGTCGTTGTCGTGGTTATAAACTCCAAAGAGCGGAAGTAAGGTAAGGGTATAATTGAATGACAATGAACTGACTACATCTATAACCCTGTTTTTGTTGTTTTGGGGGGAGGGAAGGGTCTTGTTATTTTTGCAGTTGTCGTTGCTGTTTTTTTAATTTGTTTTATGGGACCACGTTCCGACATACTCATAAATAAAAATCATATTACGTAAAGCCAGACTTTACCCTATCTGAAACATTTATTCAAAGGCAACAATCATGCAAGATGGTCGTTTTTTCTCTCTTTTTATGTGTGTGTGTGTGTCTCCCTCTCCCTCTTTCTCTCTCTCTCTCTCTCGCTCGGTCGTTTTCTCTGTCTGTCTGTCTCTCCGTCTTTCTGCCAATGTTGTTCCGCCATTTGCTTGTTTGCCGGCACCATTCCTTCTTGAGATAAATTATTATAACCTAATAATGATGTACACAATTTATTATACCGTATGTTTATTATAGGGAGCGAAATAGAAAACGAGCGGCTGCCGATAATGTCGAAATGCGAGGAATATTACTGTACAATAATTATACAAAGTAAAACTTTTGAATGAAAATCTCTGTTGCATCAAATTGATATACAAAATGTTTATTATGCTATATTGACAATACTTTTATGCGTCGGACATTAGTCTTCAGCGAAAAGATATATATATATAAAAAAAAGACAAACTAAAGGGTAAACAAAATCGGAGCTTGAGGGGGGGGGGGGGAGGGGGGGAGGGGGTGATCGGAGAAACAAATATCATATAAATAAATACAGTACGGACTACGTCCGACTTCTTCTTTTTGAATTTTACTTTAAAATCTTTAGGAATTTTTAACGTTTTGAATATTGGATAGGTATTTTCTTTTTGGAACTGACTTTTAACACGCGTGTCTATGGATTTTTTTACCCTTTGACTTTCTGTCTATACTTTGTGTAACTTTCTGAGGAATGTTCACAACGCCGTTGTAGGTTGGATCAATATCTATTGTTCGATCAACTAAATAAAGGAACGTGTATTGACCACAGAACTCTTAAATACTGAAGTATTTAAGAGTTCTGTGGTATTGACCCATGCTGTAATTGTCGTATGATCATTATAAATCATCATGATAATTATATCATCAATCTGTTATTTCAATACATAAGTCCTTTAAATCTTCGTAGAATTAGAAAACGTATTTTAAATCCGTGATGTTGAAAAATGATACTTAATCAAGAACGTCGTATAGTTTCTCCTTGAAATTAATTTAAAGAGCGTTTTATATGTCTTACGATTTTGTATATGCAAATGATATCCGTATTGTCGGGACATCATCAATATGTCGGAAAGACGCTCATTTTCAGCATGTTGTTTCCTTGCAAAACACTAATGTTACAAACAAAATTAAATACACTGTACCCGTATCATCGGGATATCGCAAAACTCCCAGGGAGATTACCAATTGCAAATCAACAAAGTAAATTATGCCTAAATCGTAAGAATACAGCATGCATTAAAAAAGAAGAGCGTCCCGCTGAAACCAGACCAGGAAATGATGTTTAAACTTTCACCTCGAACATCTCAAGAAGAAATTAGTCTAAGCTAGGCATTCTGTTCCAAAGAAATGTTAGCGAATATTTCTTTGCGAAGAAGGGGGGGGGGGGGGGGGGGTTGAGGGGTTGCAACCGCGGCCAGTTTTAGATCTAGGTCACTGTTGTGAATAATTAAAATACGTATATATTGTGCTGAATTGGGGCCACGTGGTATCGAAAAAGTGAAGTGCGCTCTAGAACAAATACGTACAGGCCATGACAATTCGTTGAATTGCTTCTCGTAACATACTGTCTCGCTGTTTAAATAAGGATCCATGTGTTGGTATCCGAGTAGAAGACGGAATTTATGATGATTGCGTTATTTTGGGCCTTTTTTTTTTTTGGGGGGGGGGGGGCTAGCCCTTATTCTTCTTGTTCTACTGGGTCATCAAGAAACACAAATAGTGTTGAAATTTTCCGCAATCCCTTTGCGCCGAGGGTAGAAAAGCCTATACAAACTCAGCTGGACAATAGCAATGTAATGTTGGTCGAACAATCAGGGAGAAATACTGAAATATTGAAAAGCGTTCTGTCATCAGATCAATATAGGTCATAATATCATCAATCTGTTCTTTCACATGCAAGATTGATTTAAAAAATAGAAACGTAGGTTCTCTTAATCATCGCAATATCGCTATATACCGATTCGCCCAACTTTCTTTCTCTCTCTCTCTCTTTCTCTCTGTTTGTCCGTCTGTCTTTCTCTCCCTGTCTCTCTTTCTTATTTCGTTCTTCTTCTTCCTCCGCATTTTTTCTTCTCACTCTTATTCCCCCTTCTTCTTTTTCTTCTTCTTCTTCTTCTTCTTCTTCTTCTTCTTCTTCTTCTTCTTCTTCTTCTTCTTCTTCTCCCTCTTCTTCGTCTTCATCTCTTTTTATTTAGATACTCAATTTTATGAGAAAAATACACAATTTAAGTAAAAGTAAAAGATTTGTATGTAAATCTCTGTTGCATCAATTTTTTTTTTGTATAATGTTTTCTATTCCTCCATTTCTTGTACCGTGTACCATGACGCAAACGGCCCGTCTTCCCTTTACCCTACTAAGTCCCTGCTTACTCGGGTTTCAGGACATCACTTTCACAGGGTGAATTTGAGGATTGAGTCCTTTCCTTTGCCTCTTCTCCAAGTAAATCCAATTATCTCTAATCCTCTTAACTAGCGAGGGACAATTAGCTATTATGTAATCACCTTGACTGCAATGCCTTTAATCACAAAAGGGTCGAGTGTGCCAGATTAACTGCATTTATCTGTGTGTGTGTGTACTAGAACTTAAGTGTTGTACTTCCCCTACCTCCAGTGTTCGGAGGTCGGCGGCGGAGCGCATAGAAGTGGGTATTGCGTGTGGGTGCTGAGAAACTGCTCAGTACTTCAGTATCTATTTTCATTTTCCTTTTTTTTTTTAATATGAAAAAACATGAAAAACGAACTGTTAAAATTATCTTTTTTTGAATAAAAAGAAAACAAAATACATAAATGCCAGCTGCCATCTTGCAAAATAAGCCCGACTCGCTGGACGTCGGGTAAAAATAATGTAACCAGCGGCCATTTTTATGATCGCTTTTATTAATTAGAAACTGGCCTAATACAAATTCATCAAAGATTAAACGTTCTGATCTAAAAACAATAATTATCGGCAAGGTTTTGTTGTCCCGACGGAGATCTAAACACAATAATTATCGGCAAGGTTTTGTTGTCCCGACGGAGATCTAAACACAATAATTATCGGCAAGGTTTTGTTTAGTACTAGGGAACGAAATAAAGAAAGAGCGGCTGATAATGTCGAAACGAGAAGAATATTACTGTACAATACTTATAAAAAGTAAAAAAAAAATTGAATGTAAATCTCTGTTGCATCGAAATAATGGCGGTAACTCTAGACAAATAATTGAAACAAATGAAAACAAGATATGCAAATGTATTAAACAATTTTAATATGTACAACTGAATACAAATAAATACGACTGTGTACAAATCTATTACTTTTATCCTCATTAAACTGTGTTAACGAGGAACACGTCATGTTCACATTGGGTGTTAGTTATATCGCCTACGGATATAAGTTACATGTAATACATGTAACTTTTACAATCACTTTGTTATTATAAAACAATGACAAAAGACGGCTCTTTGAGCAGCTAATAGTTGTTGCGCCCATTGTTCCGCTCATAGGCGGCTAGTACCTTTAATCACAAAAGCACCCTGCACCCCTACCCACACACACATACATAATCACCATACTCGTAATATACTATTGTAAACAATCATTTGTGGAAGTAAAATAAAGATGTTTACGCTTAGTGTTTGGAGGTCACACTATGTACTGGATAGTCATAACCGTGTACAAAATCAATGTTAAGTGTTAGCTCATTTTGCATTTTCACTTTATTACTAGGCCAAATTACATCCTATGAAAGGGATTTAGTAACATTACTTTGTGGACATATCGGATCATACCAATACATATTTTATTAATCACCCATCACTTTTTGCAATTGTCAACAAAGTTACTAATTCCCTTTAAAGGTAAAGACCAGTAATGGTCATGCGATTGCATTGTGAAAGAAACGTTGTGGAATCGATCAGAAAAGGTTGATCATCTAGCATCTAGCATCTGCAAGGTTCTGGAATCATCAAAATGATAAGAAATTTGGCCCATTCTTCGTAAAGTTAGAAGCACTATACACAGAAAGATGTATATGGGACTACCCTATATCTCTCACAGTCCATGAGAGAAACAAATTTACCAAATATATGAATTAGTAGGCGGTTTCCCGGCAAATTTGTTATCATCATGTATTAGTCAAAACATATTCTTTCACATGATTGGTAATGAGAGCTTCCATTTCATTTTTTGAAATTGGGGCGTTACCAATACTGGTCTTTACCTTTAACTTGGATTTTCTCACATTATCTTATCAGTGGGCATATTAATATGAAAGGAGTGACACAATAGCATAATAATAAATAAATACAGTACAGACTACGGATGCACTCAACTTTCTCTCTCTCTCTATCTATACATCTCTCTGTCTATCTGTCTGTCTTTCTCTCTCTGTCTCTCTCTCTCTCTCTCTCTCGCTCTCTAAACAGATGATATAGGGAAAACGAAATAGTTTGTAAGTATTGCTTGGAGAGCAAAATAATTAGTCTGTTTTATTTACTAATGTAAAGCGCTTTGATCATGGTTTATGTCAAGGTGCTATATAAATATCAATGTGTATGGATATATTTTCAAATTTTGACAATTATAGTTTGTAAATATATGTATTGACAAAGTACATAAGAACGACACAAAAATGCTGGGAGTATTTTGGACCTACATAGAATATGCGAAACTGAGCTATGTCTTTGGCCCATGATCCCACAGCTATTAAAGTTACGTAAGAGGAACAATGAACGTTGCGGAGGGTACAAGTCGTTGTCGTGGTTATAAACTCCA
This sequence comes from Strongylocentrotus droebachiensis, assembly GCA_035222895.1. Lineage (NCBI taxonomy): Eukaryota > Metazoa > Echinodermata > Echinoidea > Camarodonta > Strongylocentrotidae > Strongylocentrotus > Strongylocentrotus droebachiensis. The sequence continues at coordinate 6,463 of JAVYIG010003081.1, forward strand.
AAGAGCGGAAGTAAGGTAAGGGTATAATTGAATGACAATGAACTGACTACATCTATAACCCTGTTTTTGTTGTTTTGGGGGGCGGGAAGGGTCTTGTTATTCTTGCAGTTGTCGTTGCTGTTTTTTTTAATTTTTTTAATGGGACCACGTTCCGACATACTCATAAATAAAAATCATATTACGTAAAGCCAGACTTTACCCTATCTGAAACAATCATTCAAAGGCAACAATCATGCAAGATGATTGTTTTTTCTCTCTTTCTATGTGTGTGCATGTGTGTGTCTCCCATTCACACACTCTCTCTCTCTCTCGCTCGGTCGTTTTCTCTGTCTGTCTGTCTCTCCGTCTTTCTGCCAATGTTGTTCCGCCATTTGCTTGTTTGCCGGCACAATTCCTTCTTTGAGATAAATTATTATAACATAATAATGATGTACACAATTTATTATACCGTTTGTTTATTATAGGGAGCGAAATAGAAAACGAGCGTCTGATAATGTCGAAATGCGAAGAATATTAATGTACAATAATTATACAAAGTAAAACTTTTGAATGAAAATCTCTGTTGCATCAAATTGATATAAAAAATGTTTATTATGCTATATTGACAATACTTTTATGCGTCGGACATTAGTCTTCAGCGAAAAGATATCTATATATAAAAAAGGACAAACTAAAGGGGAAACAAAATCGGAGCTGGGGGGGGGGGGGGGTGATCGGAGAGACAAATATCATATAAATAAATACAGTACGGACTACCGTGACGTCCAATTTTCTATCTCTCCCGCCACCTCTCTCTCTCTCTCTCTCTCTCTTTCCCTCTCCCTGTCTGTCTCTCTGTCTATCTGGCAATGTCGTTTTCCATCTTCATTTTTGTTTAATAATGTTTTTATTCCTTCATTTGCTTGTACCGTGTACGCCGACAACATCTCTTCCTTGAGATGAATTATTATAACATAATTATCCCTTGTGATGTACACATCATACCTTATATTTATTATAGGAAAATCCTGCGTACGCCACTGGATATGACATGAACTTGTATACAGATTGCAAAGCCGATTATATACGCGGCCAATTTTACTATACTTTTTTTGCGAAAATTTGTCAAATTAGAAAGAGTATACAATTTTTGTTAATGATAGAATTAACGTAACTTGATCAAAAACGGTTCAGAAACAGCTGAAATATCAAAAAATACATCCGTTCAGATTTTCATCGATTCATATCTATACTAACTTGGGGGAGGGTATGGAAGAGTGTTTAAAAAGGTCACTTTAGAATTATTGTTATTATTACCATTAGTATTGTTATAATGCATTTTATAAAGATTTCCTTTACTGATCATGACGCACCGTGAGTTCATTGATTACCAAAACAATGTCAAACTCTCCCGTCTGACTATTGCAAAGAACGGCATGAGAAGAAAAGACACGACGCAAAAAGAATACATAGAGTTTTATTTTAATACGATATGGGTTGTTTATTAGAACCAAGTCAAGAGAGGAGAAGAAAAAAAAAGGATTTGACTGACAAAATATAAGTGCTTCCAAGCTCAGGCTGTGGCAATGTGCTACAAGTAGCGTGAATAATGACGGGAGAGAATGATAATTCCTTTGTCCATTACGACGCTAGGATAATATCGCGACGTGGAAATTATACAAATATGTTGATAATCATTCGAATTACAAACATACACAACCGTCCCAAACAGTCATCAGTTTTCCGACTATAACCGCATACATGTATTCATTCACTCATTTTTCTTTTACTTTTTCTTGTTGGGGACAATCAAGCTCGCAATTAAACAACCATTCATCGTACATAGTCATCTTTATTTCACATTCCATACAGTCGTCACAAATTTTAAAAGGAGGCGTATTAAACCAACAACAGAAAAAAAATATCATAATTTATTCTGATCAAGATGAACGAGTGTGTTGATTGCCCCCCAAAACAAAAACGCTCCCACTAGACAAGTTCAGGCTGTGCTGTAGCAATGTACATCGCAAAGCTTCCACAATAATAGGAAAGATAATACCCCCGCCCGTTGCGACGCAAAACGGCGCGAGAAGAATAGATCGCAAAGCGAGAAGAATACATCAAGTTTTTACAAACAATGGGATGTTTATTAGTACGAGAACAAGAAGAGGGAAAGGCAGGCTTTGGCTGACAAATACTTTCTGTATAGCGAGTTTAAGCTGTACCGTTGTGCATCGCGCATCACGAGCGAGAACAATGGCGGGAGAGATAATCTTCCATCGTCTGGTAGGGCGCAAAAGGGCGCAAGAAGAATAGAGCGGGTTTATACCAACAATAGACAGTTTCTATTCATATGCAAGAATCAGGTGAGGGTAACTGTCACGCCCCTTTGCGCCCCTTTGCGCCCCTTTGCGTTTCTTGAGGCGCAACCTTTCTATTCATGGCGCCCCGACGCGTTCGGGCACAGTCGCAACTTTGGAAGGCTCCCCTTAATTCATTGTGTAATCCATCCATGTAAGTAATTATTATATAGAATTTTTAAACAATAAAATACAGAACATATTCATAATATATGTTTTCACTGAAAACAAAACAAAAATGGGTAAAGCACACTGGAGCTGGCCATCGTGTATGAGGCTGTAATTTGTCTTTAGTTACGTTAGCTCTGATTCTGAATCTGAAGTGAAGGCAACTGGCTTTCGACCTTGACTATTTTCCTTCATTTTTTAAAGGATATGATCATATGGATGGAGTAAATGATAATCATGTTCAATGAGTTAGTATTCAAACCGAGAAATAAATCACGGAGTTCATGTCACAAACTTTGCAAAGCCTAGTTCAATTTCAAACCCCCGACAGTCGTTGAATTTACTGTGCACAAACACAAATATGCGCGAGTGGGACTACAGACAGTAGTCCCACTCGCGCATATTTGTGTTTGTGCATGTGAAGACATGACATTTTTTCGTGAACTACAAAACTCACCACAACGTTGTAACTTTTGTCTTTCATGCTGGCTCTAACAACTCCACGTAGTTCACCTGGAAAATAATCAAATTTCTCTACATGGTCTGATTTGTAGTGGTTTTCCCCTCGTTGCAGTGATTTCGGCTCGTCTGAAAAAAAAGATGCTAAGGCTGTTATCGAAATGGCGTCCATATTTGCTAATGCAAAGTCAATGCAAAAAGTCGCACGCGCGATGTCGGGCGGTTCAGCCACGCATAGCAACCTTTTGTGTAGAGCCAGTCAAGCGGTCGTCTGGGGGCAGTGACGTCACGGCTTCGGTACTCTATAGCTGCGTTCTGATCTGATCGATCGCCATGCATGCATATATGGGCGCGAACGAAGTGCACGCATGCATGTTACACGCTATCGCTAACGGTAACAAAAAAGTTGGCGGCAAGAAAAAAGAAAAGAAAGAAAAAATAAAATAAAAAAACAGAAATCTGAATAAGATATGAAAGCACTATTAAAACTTCCTGTTAGAAAAAAGAAAAAAAGAATAGAAAAGAAGAAAAAGAAGAAGATTAAGAAGATGCAGAAAAATTACGGTACCGGTATAGTTACAGTTTCAGTTCGTGGGAGTTCGTGTTGTTTTTATGGCATAAAAAAAAAAGATTTCTGAGAGGTCTACATGAACTTTGAAGTATATATATAATTATGCCTAGCCTACTAAAATTTAGGCCTATATAAAGCATAACCTCTGATAAAAGCAGACTAATTTCCGGTAAAAACGAAATCTTCTTTCCCTTTTAAATGTGCCCGAATTCGGCAGCTTGAGTCAATTAACAGAAAGGTTTTGTATTTTTACCGCAAATTATTTTACGTTGTTGAGTTTAAGGCATTAAAAGGCAGTTAAGGTCTTTTTTTTTTTAAATTGAAAAGGGTATTTTGTAGAACATTAAATATCTATAGGGGATCTGAATGTCCTTGAAAAAAAACCCTCATCAACTTCTTTTTTAGATTTCTGTCAAATTGCAGTGAAATTCAGCTATTAATTTTACAGAATTGTTTACGGTATTTTCCTCTATAAATTCTGTCTTTTTTATTCATTAAACTAAATGAGATTGCTTTGAATAAATCGACACTTTGTAGAATTAAAAGCAAAATCTGCTTAAAAACATAGGCCTACGAATTTCCATAAAGAAAAAAACAATCCTTTTTTTAGAGAGGGAGAGAGATCCGTCCTTTTCACAGCAGAAAATGTCAAGTAACATTAATTATCAGAGTGGTTCTGTATTATTGTTTCCTGTATTTTTTTTATTCATTAAAACATGAGGTTTACTTTGAATAAAAAGACACTCCATTTATTTACATGGGATCTTCTTTTTAGAGATCTGTTAAATTGCAGAAAGTTTCTAGTTTACATTTTTACAGAATGAATCTGTATTTTAATTTCTGTAGATTCTTTCTTTTTATTCATTAAAACATGAGGTTTACTTTGAAAAAAAAACGCTCTGTAGAATCATAATAAATCTGCATATTGGATCTGAAAGCATACAGAATTCCTATTAAAAAAAAACATCTCCCTTTCTTATAGAAATCTGTCCTGTTAAATTGCAGAAAATTCCAGTTACATCAATTTACAGAATGGTTCTGTATTTTTGTTTTCTGTAATTTCTTTTTTATTATCCGTTAAAAAATGAAGTTTTCTTAATAAAAAAAGAACATTCCGTAGAATTGTAAAAAATCTGTATATGGGATCTGAAATCACGCAAATTGCCTGTAAAAAAACAAAATCTTCATTTTTTCTAGACATTTGTCCTGTTAAATTACAGAAAATTTGCTGTTACAACACTTTAAAGAATGGTTCTGTATTTTTTTCTCTGTAAAATCTACTGTTTTTTTTAACAGTGTATGTAAGGAAGCATGCAATTCTATTTTGAACGTGTGCTAAGCTGGGGAAAATTACATACCATTGTCTATTCTAAAATGTTAGTTTAGTTTTATATGTCTGACATAGCAACGTATATGTTGTTATTGTTTGTGGTATTGTAACAGGTGGTCAAATTTGGAAAATTTACATGCCACTATCTCAAGTTAGCTCATTGATGATTGACACATGATTTCACATGGAGAATGGGATTTGGAGGTTTTGGGGGTGGAGCTTTAGCAAGTTTGAAAAACAAATATTTCAAAAAAATATTTAAAAATCTATGAAACAAATTCAGAAATGTACATATCAAAATATGAGATGTATACAGGACTGCACACCAACAGGAATACACTTGTATTTCGATGTCATGGGCCCTTTAAAGTCGATATGGTCATTGTACAACATTATCGCTAGACCTTTGAACCCTGTTTCAATGGTCTAGTGAAAGTGTCTATCAAGATCACCTTCATTGAAATCGAAGATTCGTGTGCAGATCCGTTGTTTATAAACGTGTTGTGTACAGACACGTTTATTGCAAACAGATTTGTGTTCATGTTTTTATATTTTGTTAAACTAACTGCAACTTTTTTGGTTTTCATTCCGTTGATAAACAACTCGATATATCAATAACTTGATGTATTACAAGATTGCGAATTATTTTGAAAAAAAAAAAAAAAAGAGTGCGAATTATGTGGATATTTCGCCGACGTGTGTCTTGTTTTTGTGAAACAATTACAGGTATCATGGGAGATGTACCGGATGGCTTCGTCTACACCGATCTACTCAAAACCATACCAAGGGGAAGCACTGCCGTCCTAAAATGCGAGTTCTTTGGACCACCTCTAGCAGTATACTGGAAGAAAGGAGACGACCCAACGCAAGCACCGACGTTGATCACATGGGTGGATGGACAGATATGGCCTGGTGTGTGCGTCGAAGACAACTCCTGTGAGATGGGTGATGACTACTCACTGATCATCAGGGATGCCCAGATAGAAGACGAGGGACGATATATTTGTCGAGTTTCAAACTACCTAGGGATTCTCATGCACAACTTTACAGACCTGACAGTTTTCGGTATGCCAATAAAGCCGCCAGTTATAACAATAATGACATAACATATCAGAGTATATCACTTTGGTTATCAACTGCGAACATAAGGGTACCGTTTATTGATTTTGTCATAGGTGACTTATAACAGACTAGAATTTCCCCTTGCATTGGTATTATAATACGCATTTAATTGTATATAATTGGGAAGTACACATCTAATGTGTCCTATACGTAATACCGACCACATCTCAGATTTCAATAATATCTGATAAATGTATAACGTCGATAGTCCTACTAAACATGCCAATCAAATAAACTTTTATTATAATGTCCATCATGCTCACAATTAGGCAATACAATTCATAGTAATCTGTGACGAAAATGACATACCATGGACTGGCCCAATTAAAAAAAAACGTCGCATTTATAATTTAATTTTGTATTACAGAACCCCCGAGAGAACCTTATCCTCTCATCAAGGAATGCAATGGTTCGGCTTCATTGGGAAATGATTACGGCTGTGACATTCTTACACTGAACAACGTTAACCTCACCTGTTCTGCATCTAGATATTTCCCCGATCTAGACCTCTTCTTTTTACATGGGACTGAAAAGATCGCTAGCACGTGGACCCATGAATGGACGAATGATGATGGAACAAGAAGCAAATCAGTTACCATCAACGCTACGCCAAATGACACGCCCTATGTTTGTGTTGCATCGGATGTACCGGGAAACCAGAAAGAACGCGCCATAACTGTTTTCGTCTCTACTGCTTCGACATGGTCCACACCAACGCCTCCTAAACACTTGAATGTTGTCATAATTATTGGTAAGTATTGCCGACATGCTGAAGACAATTCCAACATGTTCGAATGTGAACCCATACTCAAGATTTCCGTGTATGATTATTTATCATTTGGTATGGTTCTTTTGTTTGTGAATACTGACGTTTCGTCGAGATGAAGAATAAGGAGACTTCTGATTTGAAATCATTTCCTAAAGATGCACATTTATAATCTTTGATTTTTTTAAAGTACGAAATCCATGTGATGTTGAACTAAATATATGTTTTGTTATAATGTATATATACTCCTTTTTTCCCTGTTCTTAAACGTACAATTCACCAGCACGAATGGTGCCCTTGCTGCCATTATTTAGATAGATATTGGATCTCAAACACGAACCCGCAATAAATTTGTACTGTTGTATCACTGTGTAAGATTATGAAATGTATAAAAACAGTTGACATATCAATAGATTTAGTTTTTATTTAGATGCAATGTTTCAACACCTTTTACTGTAGTGCCTATAGTATTCGCGACAATAGCTGGTGTCTGCATAATATTCGTCTGCTGGAGAAGACACCGTCGACAACACAAGAGAAGTAAGTATCAAGTTACACAATTTACCTTAGATACAAGTCAAAGGAATCGTGTTCTCTACACGCAGTACTTTGCTTGCGTAGACCATGGTCTTCGTAGTAGGTCCATGCGTAGACTTACTTATATTCTAACCCAATCAATAGTCCAGCTATTAATCGAAATACACATGCCCTATCAAGGCTACAAAAATAGCCCACAATGGAATCGCAAAGACTCACGTGATTAGCGGACTAAAGTAAGGATATTATTATTAACAAAGGGGTTTTACCTACTGATGATACTACAGTTCGTCAAGGAGAATTGTGTTGGACATGATTGATACTTGAAATCATGATATCCCAGTAATAATGAAAATAATAATAATAATTAAACATATTAATAATATTAATAATAATCACAATAATAATAGCAATAAGACAAACAATGATAATTTAATTTATAAACAGTTACCAAGATATTAAATGCTGACCAATTTAATACTTAATACTTGAACAAGGTGACGGATATTTTAAAAACTAGGCGCAAAACAACTTCTAACTAACACCAGTGACCATAATCAGGAAATACTTTGTAATTTCATTATTGGTACAGAACCTGACAAAAAGGAGGATTTACCTCTGCTGGAGCAAATGACGATAAAAGGTAACAATATAAAATTATCAATATCAGGTGAAAGGTTCTATAACAATGTACCTTCCTGTAATATCTATTACTTTCTTTACTTAGATGCAGTTTTTATTTTGTGCTCTTTAAGGTAAAGAGAAATGGAAATAGAAATAAAAATGATCGTCGATGACATAAGTAAATTTATATTGATTTTGTATTGTATTTACTAAATAAGTCAAATGAACTTTAGTGGCGTATCCATGAATTGATGAATTGATGAACAGTTAAATGTAGATCATGTTTCTAGCCCACGAGCCTAGGACCCAACCTGGTTGTCGGAATCGACAAAGTAACTTCCTAAGAAAAACTAAATTATAATTGCCCAACAGCTTCTGAAACAGGGTTTATAAAGATGTTATCACGTAGGTTCTAAAATAGTGACAGTATCACGCCCTTCTCGTTTGCCATCTCGGATCATCAATGACACAGTACTGTATGACCCACTATATACTTTGGGTATTTTTCTGGGGACCTGCGTGGTGATGGTCGTAAAGAGTCATAGCGGGAGGGGGGGGGGGGGGGCGGGACACGATTGTTCATCCACTCTTTTTCTGAAGACGTCAGTTATAACAAAAGACAAGGGGTAATTTAATGTATTCTTCATTCAAGAAACGAATCATAATATAATGAGTCGTGATATTTTTGGGGGAAAAATTTCGTTAATCTTTGGGATGTTTAAGACATTCATCCAGTATGTATGACGCCTTATAATACATTCGTGCAAAACGAATGAATAATGCATACAATAATGATTATTCTTTTCAGGAAAACTATCCTTTTATGAACTCTGGATGATGTTGTCTAGAGTTACTATGTCTGACATGGACAAATTAAAGGACACCTTCTATGAATTAGGCATCAAGAAAATAGTGAAATGGTCTACACTTTTAGAAGCTTATAAAGATTTGTGTCAGTGGAAAACGGACATAGTACACGACGATCAGGCAGACATCTTGAAGAAAGCTTTGGAAAAATGCAAATATGGAGGAGCATGGGAGGAATTATGGGGTAAACGCTATATATGTATGTCTAATATTTTTATCAGGCTTTTGTGTCAGCAAATGGCAAAGTTTTACTTCAGAAGTCCAACATAATTATACTTGATAATTATGGTAACGTGATCATAACTGGAGAAATGTTGTTTGCCACAACTATATGTAATTTTATAGCAGAATTTATTCAATAGAATTGTCAAAAACTTCAATTTGTATTTCTAATGACATGTTATTGAATAGCAAAATCAAGGTGATCAAAACATCAATTACATGATCGATATTTTCCAAAAAATCCCATCAAAAGGTACATGTGCATAATTAATTATGTTGGGCAAATTAACAGAAATTTTGAAATCGTAATTCATTGTCGTTAACAATCCAAACAAGTCATAAAGTAATATAGATTCAACAAATATCCATTTGCGCAGGTCTACGGAGAAGCTCGGCGATCACAATTTCGGAAGTATCACTTAAACACATTTTGTGGCACATTGGAGAACCTGGAAAAATCAACGAATTTCTTTCTGAGCTTATTCCAGGACGAACAACACAAATTTGTGAAAACACTGACGGGATGTCAAAGCTCTTTCAAGAACCTCTCCGAGAACTGATGGAATGGAGCGTTGGGACTAATGATGAAAACCCAGTGGTACTGCTGAGTTTAGCTCTGGAGAGAGCCGGATACAGTCCCTTGGATAGAACTTTCTTTTGCGGTGAGATTTTTACTAAAGAGGTGATCCTTTCAAATTAATAGAGCCTCGTTTAAATATGCCGTGGTATACCGCGGCATTTTAGGTTTTAAAATTTGTTTTTTCTTAAGACGTAATTTTGCCATACGCTTCGCATATCTGTATCATATAATACAAAACTAAGTAAATACGAGTAGGAACTTTTCTGCTTTCACTGACCATTTATTTGCATATTAAGAAAACAATTAATCTGAACGAGCCTTAAATATAACATCGTCCAATGGATCGTAATAATATCGGGTACTGACAACACATATCTAAATATATCTGACTATTACTCATTAAATATACTGTATTCTATATAATGACATGTTATTTACTAGTTCATTATTATATTTCATTTGACTGACAGTACCTGATCGTCCGGTGTCTCCTGTTGAGGTACATGACTTTGTCCAGAAGCTAGCAAGTAGGCACTGCAGAAGATTGGGACATTTTTACGAGATCCTATCCATCGTTGATAAAAACAATCGCAATTTGTTTGATACGGAGTCAATGATCAGTGAGTGGGTAGCTCAAGAAAATGGCAGCCATATTGATAAGAGATGTAAACTTGATCACGCAGCCATCAGTGTCGGACGCTACGATCTAAAAGGAAGACTACAAAAGGGATTCAAATATTCCTGATCATGGTTCTATCAATTTATTAAACCTTTTTACGATGGCTGAAAAGTTTTTCTACTTGTTTTTACATTTTTAAGTGCTCACTTTTAATAGGCAAACAGAAAGAAAAAAATGTACATTTGTTTAAAAAGATTATGCCGATGTAATAAAAGGCGACTCATAGGCAGTTGTCAAACTCTGTTTAGAATGAAAAATACAATAATTAATTCTAGTTGTTGCTAAATGACATGACAGTTGTATCAAGTAGTTGAACAAAATGATATCTAAATGTAATTTGCTTATTACTTTCGTCATATTTCACTGGGTTTTTCTCCCTCCTCAACTCTTTAAGGTTATTTGGTTGGATATGACAGTCACATCACGCTGTCAGATACTGGACAAGAAGAACATAATAGACACACGGAAGTAACGAAATCTAAGAAAGGTACATCTCTTCTATTTCTGGAAAATAGGGTAAACCTTTAGACAACGATACCGACATTTGGTTTGTGCATTGATGGATTTAGCAATTTAAGTTTATAGATGAAATATGTAATACCTTGCGCCTTCGTAGGCAACGGAATACAGAAATTCAGAATTAAAACAAATAACACTGTGAGCCACACGAGTTTAATTAAAATACAAAGGTCAATCATATTTGTTATATACAATTTACAAAGGAGCAAGTATTTATTGTATGGGGTTACATTTTACTTTACGTTTTGTACATTTTCATTTAAACTTTTAAGGCCAAGGAAACGATAATCTTGAAAACGACCCGAGTGATGCCGAATTACGAAGAATGGTCCATTATCTTGGCCGAGCACAACTTACAGAGATGATCGGTGAACATGCAGAGCCAGACAGCTTCAATGCAATCAGGGCTTGGGTACAGAGGGAAAGTTCAGCAGGTCAACCGGTTAGCTGCCGTCAACGTATCCGTGTAGAGCTGAATCCATTCGGAATGGAAGGTAATATAAGAGACTAACTTGTAGTCTACGATGCATCAATCAAAATGCAGGTCCATTTTGATAGGGTGAAACCTCCTACTTAACTATTTACTTCTTAATTGTTCAAATCGATATATGTCTATTTATATCCAGTGTGGGAGCTCCACATGTTTTCTTATCTGTATATAGATATAGATATACACTGAGCCTTGCTCTATCCTTCCGTATAGTGCTCAATGCCTAGGCAGAGCAGAAATATATTGAATAAGGTAGCCTAATGGGACATGGTTGCTAGTTCGAGTTCCACGCCTTGCGAGCGATCATAAGGCAACTGGTAGCATTCTTAAAAGTACATGATTACTCTACGACCTGGTTACAAATACGCTCAAAATAAGACTTAACTAATACAATAAGAAATACTCATGGGCGAAGGGGCTATTGTAATTACTCAGGTACTGGATTTCTTAACATGTAGGTTATGAGAGGGGTTATCGCAGAATAGTCTCCACCAAGATGCTAGTACATAACTATTTATTTATTTATTTAGTAAAGTCTCTTTTGAAGTTGAAGAGATAGAATTTGTTTTCATGGCGGCATTTGGAGATGAGTTCAGGTCTTTTGCTCAGGAGTGTTTGTTCCTCGGCGTTGATGATGGCAAGCGTGTCCGTTATACCCCCTTCACATACACGGATTTTCCTTACGAGTCCTTACGGATCGCCAACTCGTAGTCAATCGCAAGCATCCGTAAATAACTCGCTGGTATCCGTAAATAACTCGTCACAGCTCGCAACAACTCGTAGACACTCTTGAGGATCCGTGAAAGGAGAGGCAGATTTGTTGACATGTCAAAAATCTTCTTACGATTGTCCACGGATTGATTTGTCCGTAAATAGCTCGTAAATAGCTCGTAAATATCCGTAATCACCCGTAAACCGCTCGCAACAACACGTCACCATCCGTAAACTGCTCGCAAGAATCCGTAAATGACTCGTAACAGATTTGTGTAACGATTCGTTATGGTTAGTTTACGATTTGTTTACGAATTATTTACGGATTATTGCGAGCAGTTTAAGGATGGTTACGTGTGCTTACGTGTTGTTTACGATTTTATTCGGGTCATTTTACGATGGCTTTACGTATTGATACGGGTTATTACGAGCATTTTAAGTGTAGTTACGAATACTTTACGAATAGATACGTATAATTTACGTATGCTTACGAACTGTTTACGATTTTGGGAAAGGTATAAAAGCTGCAAATTCGAACACTTCATTTTCAGTTATTATGTTTTGGCTAAAAATCGTAAGGACTCGTAATAACTTGTAGCTTACTCGTAACTATTCGTAACAACACGTAAACAGGTCGTAACTAACACGTTAGTGGCTCGTAGTTATCCGTGACAACTCGTAACGAATCGTGGACTGTTGCCGTAAATACATCGTAATAACTCGTAATGATCCGTAATAAACCGCAAACAGCTCGTAATAACTCTTAAACCGGTCGTAAAAGTGGCAAAATCGTAAGGATCCGTGAAAGATCCGTGAATTTGTGCGATCCGTAAGGACTCGTAAGAAAAATCCGTGTATGTGAAGGGGGTATTAGGCGCAGGTTGCAGTTCTTCGTTTCACCGCTCGGGCCTTGCTAGAGATCGACCAATCGACGGTGAAGGGGTGCTTTGCTGTTTAAGTTGCCAGATGTATTTGGAGAGTTCTGTGCTGTTTTTGTGTTTCTCATGACGGAAGGACTGTATGTGGTTGCCATAACTCAGCTTGAACGGGGGCTCGTTGAATCCAAAACACTGCTTAGGGCTTTCTAGACCGGTGACTTTTGCACTGTAGATAATGATGCCGGCCTGGCACTTTTCTTGTAGGGGACACACATTCTTTTTTTGTCGGCAGTTGCAGGTTTTCGGCTTGGTTTGGTCGTCCGTGGATGAAATCTGCTTGTTGTGCGCCTTGATAATGCTAGCGACATTTGACATACAGCTGTGACTGATTTTGAGCATTTTTTTGTAGAATATTTTGTTGAATTTTGATTTCTTTGGGAAGTGCTTGTCAACAAGCCTCAGGAACGATCTGCCGATGTTGGTTGTGACGCTTTTGCTGAACCAGATGATGTTTCGTTTCCGGTTCTGTTTCTCCTTGTCGGACGCTCCTTCGTGAAGGTGAGGGTTTCAGCAAATTATTTGGCTTTTAGGGCATCGTTGTAGGCAGGGGAAGCTTCATTGAAAGTCTCTCCATCGAAAGGAATAGACTATATAAATATATACAGTGCGTCCCAGAAAAAACGAAACCGAGAAGTATCGATGTTTTATCATAACTTAATTACAACCATAATTCATGAATGATACATATTTGGAAAGCGTAGAGTCTCCTCTTTCAGTTGATGCTACTCAGATGATGCATATTTCACGCATGAGTGATTAAAAGCAATTTGAAGGAAGGAAACCAAAAAGACATTTGGCGGGCGGTATTTGAATTTCGAAGAAAAGGTCACATTTCTAAAAAGTTGAGTTTCTGCCCTTTCATATGACACCTCAATCAGGAAAAATGAGCGAGGAATAACAAAGTTCTGTTTGTTTAAATTAGCCCTTACATTTTCATAATTTTAACAAACGAATTCGTTTTCACTGGGTGCCTGTCGTAGCAAAAAGCAGATTTGACAAAAGACTTAACTCCGTTTCGTTGACAATCAGCCATGCATGAAGACTCTCGTCTACGGCTGATTGTCAACGAAACGGAGTTAAGTCTTTTGTTAATTTCGTTTTTTTGATACGGCAGGCAGCCAGTGAAAACGAATTCGTTTAGTAAAATTATGGAAATACAAGCACTACTTCAAACAAACAGAACTTTGTCATTCCTCGCTCTTTTTTCCTGATTGAGGTGTCGTATGAAAGGGCAGAAACTCAACTTTCTAGAAATGTGAATTTTTCTTCGAAATTCAGATACCGCCCGCCAAATGTATTTTTGGTTTCCTTCCTTCAAATTGCTTTTAATCACTTATGCGTGAAATATGTATCATCTGAGTAGCATCACATGAAAGAAGAGACTCTAAGCTTTCCAAATATGTATCATTCATTAATTATAGTTGTGATTAAGTTATGATAGAACATCGATACTTCTCGGTTTCGTTTTTTCTGGGACGCACTGTATATATATATAAGAGAACGCGCCGGATCCTTTTAGAAACTCCAGTAAATGGCCGTACACTGGTCCATAATAGTTTCGAAATCAAGTTTCTACCCATACCGTTGTAAAGAAAGTAACACATCAAATTGTGAGCGCTATGCCACTTTCATTTACTATCCAGATCTTATCCCGTTGGAGATCGAAGAAGATGTCTGTCTTGTAGAGTTGGTTGACGTCGCGTTCCGTCTCATGATGACGGACATATACCCGCTCGCTAAAGCCCTTGACATATCCGCTGAAAAACTCAAATCATACAAAAGGCAATCTCTGGATAAATCTCAACTGTCAAGAGGAACAATGGGGGTTCTGGTAAGATTGGGTGAAAAGACCAACTTTGCAAGGAATGAACTGTGTGATGCTCTAGCACGGGAAGCAGGCTTGCAAAAAATGGCTCATTTGTTAAAGTACGGTGAGTGAAAACACTGTGTACATTTTCTTTAATTCTGTAAATAATTTTTCTCCAGGACTGTCTACAACAACCATTTTGTACACATTAGGTCCCTCCACGAAATGTTTAAACATTTGTGTTATGTTTTAATTGACTTGTATGCTTTACTGGTATCGTGACTATAGTATTTAGACAACCATGGAAACGCATCTAGATTTCAGTTTGAAGGGCAATTCATTCAACAAACGAAGGAAAGTTCTACGTAAATTTTGAAAACTTGACAATTACTGAATGTATATATTTGTTATGTAAGACGATAAGTGATTCCTATGGGATAAAGCACTGGCATTCAAAACACGCATTACTTGCCATTTTTCTTGAAGGTTTTGGGCGAAAGATATGCGACAAACTATGTAGCATCAGTTCTATTAAGTGAGCGGGGAAAAAAACAATTAATGTAAACTACGGTTATTCAGACGAATGGTATTGCATAAGTCTTCATCATGGAGCCTAATAACATGAAGTTTAGCATGCATTGGTTGACGAAAATTAAATTTGATGTTAGCATATTTTGTTTTCTCTTAAGGATACGAATTGTCACATAGCGATTTGTGTGCGGTTGGGTATGGAGGCGGATCCCTAAAGGAACAGCGCGTCAAGATAAGTGAGAATCTCGGAATATTCACTGAAGAGAAAGACACCATGAATGTGCTGAGGTATTGGAGGTCGTTGGTGAAACCTCCGACCTACAACCCTAGAACAGCCCTGGCTGATGCCGTCTTCCCGGTCCTCGGGAAAGAAAAGGCGCTTGACATTATATCAGGTAGCAGAACGCTTCGATTCTTCTTACGTGATTACCCAAACGCTTAGCTTTGAGATGGCACTGCAATGGTCCTACTCTCTGTTTTGTACTTCGATAATCCTAAAAATAATTGACGCTAACTTAGTGTCGGTGGTGTCGTGGTTGAGTGGATACGTTGCCGGAATGTCGATCACAAGTTCCACGGTTCGAGTCCCGCTGCGGCACTAATGTCCTTTCGCAAATTCGTCTGGATTTCCACACTCAACCCAAATGAAAATGAATTGTGTATTTGTTTCTCAAAATTCAAACCCTCCAGTGGAATACCAACTGAGATATTAAACGAGACATTGATATGTCCTGTATAACGTAGATAAAATTTCCTCTGTCGTTGGGTTTTTGCCGTCTAAATTTTCCTTGTGATGAAATATATAGACAATAAACTACTAATCCTTCACCCGGATACCACTAAGTTAATATATATGTATTCGTTTCCACAGGTAAAATCCGTCACAGTGAAATTCAAAAGGGAAATGTCATTCCCTTTATTCGAGATACTATCCAGTATGTTCACGCTTCCAGCATCGCCATCATGCTTGGCGTCCAGCGCAGCAGCTCCGAGACCGGCGAATTGACTATCGAGCGGGTCCTTGAAATCTGGCAAGAATCGCAGAAAAGTGAGCCCTTGAAGGATAATCAACGAGGGGAACTTTGCAAACGTCTTGATGATGGAGGATTTAAGACCTTCTCTTCCAAACTACGTCATGGTATGATATTGATCGTTGTATTACCCGTTTGGTATCCGCTTTAAGTCATAAAATGATAATATATGATTAAATCTTTACTAATTAGCCTACTTTCTGGATCACAAAGCATAACATGACATTTTCTATATAATACAAAAGCATAACGGCTACCACATCATTTTTTTATTTTCAGAAGAACTACAGCACATTGAAAACTGGGGTGTCCTAAAAGAGATGGTACACGCAATAATGTGTGATGTGGCCTCTGGACTTGCTGAGATTCTTGGCGTTCCATCTTTAGAAGGAACGTCGCCTATCAAGCAAGTCACTGACGATTGGGAAGAAAATATAAGAAGAAAGCCACTGAAGGAGCAGGAGCGCATCCTTCTCAGCAATGCACTCTTCAGAAATGGTTACAAGGACTTCTCTGTAGAAATCATGACAGGTAAGAAGTTCTTGGTTATTATGAGTTACGACGGGATTATTCGCTAAACTATAGTGATTACCTCCTGCAAACCCCGACCCGGACACAATGAACATTACCCAATAAAGAAATATTACACGAAGAAAAAAAACACCATCTGTCGAAGAAATCTTAGCTTATTATTGAACATGATATAATTATGTGAATGCATCAACGAATTAACTTTATTTTAATTTCTAAAACAAGGAATAACATGTGTGATACTAAAACATAGTCTGGCATCTGATCATATATAATAATTATATTTAGCAATTACAGATTCTTCCTGATGCATATTTTCGGCTTACAGGTTTTGTACCGGAGCCAGAGAAGTCAGTAGAGGAAGCAAACACAGGTTTGAAGTCCGCCATTCAGTCAGCTTTTCAAGGTACAACTGTAGTTAAAACGCTAAGCTTCTTCCAATCGATCGATTTGAATCAAACGCGACCCTTCCCATAAGACTGGGCACTGGATTCCAACATTCCTTCGAAATTTGGCCCAGTCTTCGTAAAGTTACAAGCACTGTACACAGAAAGATGTAAATGGGGCTACGCACACGTACGCGACATGTGCGTTTATCTCTCACATAACAATAGATAAACCAATTTACCAAATATATCAATTCGTAGGCGGTTTCCCGGCAAAATTGTTATCATCATGTATTAGTTAAAACATATTCTTTCACATGATTGGTAATAGGAGCTTCCATTTCATTTTTTTTTAAATTGGGGCTTTTCCAATACTGGTCTTTACCTTTAAAGTACCTCTAAAGTGCTGGGGGCCCCAACAAATAGTATTATAATGTGAAAAAGGATGTCGTTTAAGAAAATTCTGCAAGGATGTTCAAGACAAAGGTGTTTCAAGTCGAATATTGCTGAATAAATGGAAAACGTAGGTTGTCTGCGTATCAAAAACACACACAAAAATTATGTATAAATTATTAATATTTGTCATCTAAAACATTTTTTTTTTTTTTTTGTTTTGTTTTTTTTGGGGGGGGGGGGTTGCATGAGTGTGACTCAAATGACATCCTCTTTCACATGATACAATATAAGTGAAATGTTTCCATCAAATTGTAGGCGAATTCGGGGCTCCCAACACTTATGAGGGGCTTTAAGGAGGGACTGTCGACACATGCCATATTAAGCCTTTCTTCGTTTGATATTCTATCCGTTCAGGTATATTGTGCATTCTTCTTAAAATACATTTATTTCTGCTGTCGAAGGACTTAATCAACGTCCAGATCTAGCAGCTCTACACAAGGACGGACCATATATACCATTTCAGTAGCCGGATTTTAGTTGTAATTTATGTAGGCAAGTTTGAGCAGGCTGATCATACATATATTTAGATAATACGATAAGCAAATTAATATGCATGTATATTTATAACATGACTGCTTCCACAGTTCGAGAGGAATGTTGGTTTGGTGGCGTGCCCTCATGATCATGCATTGTGTCATTTGTTCAGATGACATGGTTAGCACATTATATGTGTACATGGATCTTGTGAATATGCAGAAAACTACAACATGCCTACCAATAGTAAGGTCATATTGCTTTAGGAGAATGAAATGATTATCTAAAGAAAATAAAAGGGACGTTTTACGGTAACAAAATTATATATTTCGCTAATAGCCACGTACTTTCTTAATCAATTCTCCAAACTGTCTGTATATATACATATGCGTTATATCTTTAACAATTTACTTGAATTATTATAGTTTAAATTGAGTTTCGTACGAAATGCAGTTCTATCACAACTACTCATATTTAGCTTCAATACATTTTTCTCTTTCTTCCATTTGCATTTGATTGTCCTAATTTGCGTTGTAAATGTCACGTTGTATTGAGCATGTGGGCAATTTCCTGAACGATGGGAGTATATATAATCATCCATCACTTCTGAGGGAGGGGATCCGGGCTTACTCGGACCAGGGGACATCTCGGCCCAGCTGCAAAGAAAAAGTCATTTTTGTTCATTTCACCCTAACCCTAACTCTATTACCTTAACCCTAACCCTAATTATACACACCCCTCCTCTACTAGGAAATCTTAATCAATCAGTTGATGAAACTTGTACCGAATTGATATCAATGATTCTTATAACAGTTAAAAGTTCTCCACAAATTGCTATCAAAACACAACGATCATGTTTTGTATATGTGCGAGAAAGAGTGTGTGTGTTGGTGGGCACAAATGTACGCGCGACAAATCTTGGCGCCTGAATGCGGTCACCCCCCCCCCCCACCCCTTCCTCGGAACATAATTATGCAACTTTGCAAATTAAAATATTATAATATTATATCAAGATAATTACGTCTGCAAAACCGTTTTCTCGAACGAAAAAGCAAAGCAAAACAAAACAAACAAACCATTAATTCTTTACGAGGATAATAAATACTTTGTATATATGTTTATACATGTTCTTACTTATTTTTTGTTGCTTTTATGAGTATATAACTTAGAGTAAAGAGGGTGAGTGTGTGTGGGGTGTATGTTTGTGTTATTAAGTTTCAAAGTACCTAAGTTCTATTTAGAAATGATCAAAGCATGGGAAGAGTTAGAAGGTTGTAGGAATTTTGATGAAAAGAATAATCCAATTATTTTAACAATAAAGATTTCTTATTGAAAAAGAAAATGATTTTTGATGAGGAGTTGTTTACACGCAATATAATTTCAATTCAGGATATTTTTGCTGAAAATGGCATGCGGGCAATATCTCATTTTCAAAATTTGGGGTCAAAGGAAACAAAATTGTTGATGTATTGGGGAAGCTATTTTGAGAAGCGGAAAAAGGGATAACTGGAGTTTAGTGGATGTAAAAGAGTATGATATTTTAATGCAGTTTGACAGTACTGTGAAGCTCCTCAGAGATGTATTACCGAAGAAGGTTTATGAGTATTTTTTAGAGAAGTTACAAAATGTATTTGTCTTGAAGATTTATGATGGACGGGAATTTTCAGATTTTTCAAATGAGGTATGTAGGGAGATATTTAGTAGGCCTAGGAAAGTTACTCTTGTTAACAGACTAAGAGAAATTCAGTATAAACTGCTTCATGGAGCAATATATACTAGAGAACATTTATTCAGATTCGGCTTTGTTGTAGATAACTTGTGCTCATTCTGTAAGCAAAAGATAAAAACATATTTGCACTTGTTCTGGGAGTGTGTACATGTTCAGAGATTATGGCAAAATGTAATAGCTAAGTTTGAGCTAAGGGAATTAAGGTCTATCGACTGGATATATATTTAGGGTTGTCCGGTAACTCCCCACGAATAAAGATTTTTAATACAAATATTTTTGCAATGAATCATTGGATATATAGATGCAGGGGAAAGTCCGTAATATTGTCTTTGGGGGAGTTTCAAAACGTTGTGTTGGAATTTAGGGAAGAAGAAAATAATATTGCAGGGAGGGCAGGTAAATTGGCCTTACATTTACAGAAGTGGGAACAAGTAAAGTTTTAATGAACTTTTAACACTGGACCATTGTGGCTATTGTAGTCTCGTTTAAATGATTTTGTTTTAAAATGTTTTAAATAGATTGTTTCTGTTTGTCTGTCGCTCCAATTTGGGGGTATTCTGAGGAGGCTAGGAACAGTGTGTGGTGGAAGTGTGGTCGGGTGGTGTGTGTGTCACATGGTGGGGAGGAGGAGGGAGGCGGTGTTTGGTTGGATGGGGTTATTTGTTTTATGTTACAGCTGATTTCATTTTTGTTTTCATCAATTGTACATTTTATTTAATGACAATGTTTTTAATTCATGTCAAGGAAAAACTACTGTATTTGATTTCTTAAATTAGTTTGTATTGTTTGGAATCAATTTAAAAAAACTATTTAAAAAAAAGTGTTGGATCTGTCTGCGTGTGATTATTACTAATGTTTTACTTGTAATTTGTTAGTTTTGTAAAAGGGGCTGCAGTTCAGAAGATCTCGATCTGTTTTGGTTGCCCCTAATGATATGTTAACTTCAAGTTCATATATGATTATGTTAACATGTTCTATTGTATCGTACATTTTTTTTTTATATAGTTGAATAAATGAATTGAATTGAATTGAATTGAATTAAATGTTTAATGATTTTGTTATTATTGTGTTTATTTATGTTTAACTATTGTTTCTCATTATGTTCAACAGGGCCTCATGGAGGACCACCAAAAGTTTCCCTATCTAAATATCAGAAATAAATAAATGAATCAATAAATAAAAACTTCATGGGAACTTTAGATGAGGTTCAATTCAATTCCGAAAGCTTAAATCACACTTAGACGCGCGACCGGATGCAAAGTGTTTTTTCCCCGACTTTTCGAACTGTTATTTTTTGCTTGTTACTCCTTTCTTTTAATTGAATAGTGTCTGACAACCTGCATTATTAATTCAGCAGGAAGCAACTTTGGAAATTTCAAAGTTTCTAAATTTAATTTTTTGTTATGGTTGTCGGCGAACGTTCGGAGAATAGTCGGCGAATGATCGTAAATAATTATCGATTAGTAGTTGACATTTTCTCAACCAAATATCGCCCGGTAATTGTCAGAAATCATTGGACATCAGCTGTAAATCAGTCTTAGGAATGTTGCATAAACTTAAAAGTCAAAGAATAACCCTTACACTACCAGTTTGGTCGGAAATAAATAACCGTGCCGAATTTAGTCCGAAGAGCATTTGCCGACCTCTGACAACTTTTTAAAAACTGCTTTAAACAATTTCGAGATCACTGATAACTAAGTCCCGACCAGTGGTTGGCGGTAGTTGACGACTGGTCGTACTTTTTAGTGTGACTTTGGCTGAAATTTCCTCATTGAATTCAAATGGAGTTGTTGCGAATTATTCGTGTTTCTTTCCATAGGCCTTGTTAAAGTAAACAATTAAAGTTGTTTTAGAAAGAAGCTCCTTCGTTGTATTTACTGCAACATGACAAACACTACTCGATGTATGTCTTCTTTGAATGTAATTTTGCATATATGATATATATGGTATATATGATTATGTGAAATATGTTGTGCAGGCTCTGATAAAACATAAATGTACACAACTTGGCATGGAAGTATTATTCCGTTTGATGTCTTTATAGCAGGTATCACATAATATAACGTGTTTCCTCCAAAACACATTAGATAAACGCTGCAAATAAAACGCCCCTTCAGAAGTTGTTATGGTTCTCATGGTTAATATTTTGATCGTGCCTTTTTTGCATGCAAACAATATCAGCCAATCAAGTTAATCATTGACACTTATTGCCCGCGATTGTGTCAGTGTCAAGGTCAAGTGTACATACTGCAGCAATGAATCAATAAACGATATGATTACATGTTGAACTTCTTACCAGGTGAAGAAATAACTACATTAGCCTACATTGAACTCTTTTGAAGCTTTGGTTTCTCCCTCTTTATGTTTCTTTCTCTCTCTTTCTTTCTCTCTCTCTCTCTCTATCTCTTTTTTCTTTCTCTCTCTCTCTCTCTCTCTTTCTCTCTCTCTCTTTCTGTCTTTCTCTGTCTTTCTTTCTCTCTCTCTCTCTATCTCCCTTTGTGTCCCTCTCCATTTCTTCTTATTATTTTTATTCTGTCCCCCTTCCCCCAAACTCAAACTGATCTGTGTTTATGCTTTAGATTAAACCAACTAAGTATCAGAGTTAACTGCTACCTTTAAAAAAAGTTAAGAAACCGGAACGCCTAATTCCAAAACGAAATTGTTGATTTGTGAAAGCAGATGAAACATAAATAAACCTAACTTGAAAGTAGGAGCCTGTCTGATGACGTTAATAATAGCAGGTATAAAACAATATATAGTGTGTTATCTATAACAAAAAAAAAAAACTTTACATAAACAATGCAAATATAACGCCCCTTCAGAAGATGTTCTTAGTGTTCATATTTTGGACGTGCATTTTAGCAGGTACAAAATGTCAGCCAATAAAGTTAATCAATGACACTTATTGCCCGCGATCGTTCCAGTGTCAAGTTCAAGTGTCTACACTGCAGCAATAAATCGATAAACGATATGATATCACGTTGAATTTCTAACAAATTGAAGTAATTACGCTGCATGAAGTGTTTTGTAGCTATTCTCTCTCTCTCTCTTTCTTTCTCTCTATCGCTCTCTATCTCTTACACAAATTGGAGGCAAATGCAAAAGTTCGGATAGTATCAGTGGCGTATCTAAGAAAGTGGGAGAAGAGGGGGCGAAAAAGCAAAAAAAGAGAGGGTGCCAAATACATAAAATTGAAGGGTGAGAAAAGGAAAAGAATATGGTTATAATAACAATAATATGCACCGCAAAATGCAGGCCAAGTGGCATTAAGTATGAGTTTATATGGGTTTAAATGAGAACATTCTGTAAAGGTTTCCCGCTTTGCTCCCTCGCATATGTTTATTCTGAATCTAGTAATTTGTGTACCGATACAGGGAAATAACTGTTCTAGAGGGTATATTTAAGGAAATTTAGGATTCATCAGCCTGTGGTATGATATTGCCCTACCGCCTCTGAATATAGGACAATGAGTAAAAACTAGTAATTGCAAGGTTCATCATTTGTAAGAACGCTGAACTTCAAGTTGTCTGATTAACAAATCTTCAACCTCTTCCTTGGTTTATGTTAATTTGAATTCATGTTGAATTAAATCACGCAGTTATTGCACTTAAATGCCCCGTTGACGTGGTAAAAAGCGGGGGGGGGGGGGCGTAATAAGAACATCGCGGCAAAGTGACAACCATTATTATGTTAATACACTAATGATGATGATAATACTGAACAGAAGAAGAAGAAGAAGAGAAATGAAGAAGAAAAATAAGAATATTATTTTGTTCAGCGCACAATTTTGCTTACAACGCGACTATCATTAGAATACTACATTAATGACACACATACACATTATACTTAAAGGCCTCTGGAAACAAAGAAGTTTTCAACAATAGATGGGACTATTCATGTCATGCGCCAAGTTGAAGTTTTGGAGCAGCACACTTGAAAGCAAGCTCTCTTATATTTATTTTGTTTGTGTTGGGGTAGTTTTAGAAGTAGCCTGACCTTCGTGTTGCAAAAGCTATGTACATTTTACATCTAAATGAAGGGCAAAAGGTTAGGGAAAAGGATCAAATTAGCCGCACATCGCCTAGTCTCCTAGTCTCCTATTCAGGTGAAATATTTTAGCAGTGAACATGAAAACAAAAATATTTGTCTTTCTTTAATACCTCGGCATGGTTGAGTAAAAAAATAAATAAACAAAATACACGTTATCGTTTGTTTGATATGTCTTAAATATTTAGGTGACCCTATGCAAGACCTTTGGAATAATGAAATTATATCAAAATAAACAGTTTAATCATTTGCTTAATAATGAGTCTATGCATATGACTATCTGACAAACGCGTCTCGACTACGACCAAAATGGAGACTCACGGTAGACGATCGCTTCTCTGGACAGGTGTCTGTATTTGTATGGTATTATGCTGCATTGAAGGTAGGTAGTAGATCACCCTCACTTATAATCTTTGGATGTGGGATGTACAAGCCACAAGTCATCAAGTCTTGCCACGTAACATGGCGTGAATATAAAGTGTCAGAATGTTTTTGTTTTGACTCATACCTTGATTTGCGCTATCAGATTAACATTGCAACCATGTTATACACACAATGTCGATGTACACGGATATGTTATTTCTAAGTAATGATAATATTCTTCCGCGTGTAAGCAAGCATTACTTATACAACCATTTAAAAAAATTGAATGTACACTTTAAGGGAGTAACATAGTAATTGTGTAATTGTAGGTTAGCGATCCATCAGTGGCGTATCCACACATTCTCCTTAAAGAGGGGGGGGGGGCAAACTTTTTCAGGTAACTGTCATAGTTCAATCTAAGGGAAACTAGTTTGTATTGCCCTGGTTGCATTACATGTTTGCGTTAAAGGGGGTGGAAGTATTTTTGGAAGAAATTACGTCCAAACACTGCGCCAACTCCGAAGATTCAAGTGTGGTTTTCCAACTACAAAAAAAAAATTCCCCCCTGTAAAATTATTCTCCTTCTACCTTGAAAAGTCTAATACCAACTTCATATGCACAAAGGACACAGATACCTACTGCAATAATAATTGTTATACATAGTTAACTCCGGGGTTGAATTTCTACCAAAAGTTCATTAAAGCAAGCACTGCTACTAATGTTGAGTAGCCTTTAGACAAAGCCTCATGTCTGATAGACGCCGAGCGACTAAAAAGGGACTAACCGCGAAAACCCGAGTGAACGCCAGAGCGAGTGGCTTCAGCCAAGAGGCCTTTAGTATTCTGGTTCGGATTTCTTATGTTAACCCTTGTTCCCGACTGAAATTCTCTACAAAAATGGTAGTGTCCAATCAGCGAACGTATCCTCGCATGGCGTCGGCATATATTATCCATCACGTTCACAATAAACTCTACGTAGTACAAATACCTATAACATTGAACGAAACGAGTTGGACTGGTTCATTTTTATATAAAGGAGAAGTTCAATTATGTCACTTACAATTGTTAGATCAAGTCATCAAATGCTTCCTATTTTATTGTAATTTTGCATGTAAAATAGATCTGGATGTGATGTTTTGTATTAATCATTTATATGTTAATCTCATAAGCAAAACTAGTTAACGTCTTTTACCTTTTCTTAAATGTTTTGATAATGAACGAATCGCAAACGAAATCAACTGGGAGATGGCCATTCTGATTGGTCAATAAATCCAAAGTCATGAATGATTCATGCAGAGCAGTAAAATGCCAGAATCCAATAGGCATCGCGGCTAACGCCATTCGATCACGCGTTCACCCCGGGTCTCTAGACTCATCTCAGCCGCCGATTGGGTTGGAAAATAGCCACAGTCACGAAGCCCAGTCAAAAGGCTAACTCTTGAGCTGCCACAATGTTAAAGTCGATACGGTCATTGTACAAACTTTTCGATAGACCTTTGAACCCTGTCTCAATGGTCAAGTGAAAGTGTCTATCAAAATCATATTCATTGACATCGACGATTCGTGTGCAGATCCCTTGGTTGTAAATGTGTTGTGTGCAAACACGTCTGTTGCAAACGTATCGTGTTAAACTAACTGCAACCTTTTTGGTTTTCATTATGTGGATATTTCGCCGACGTGTGTCTTGTTTATGTGAAACAATTACAGGTATCATGGGAGATGTGCCGGATGGCTTCGTCTACACCGATCTACTCAAAACCATACCAAGGGGAAGCACTGCCGTCCTAAAATGCGAGTTCTACGGACCACCTCTAGCAGTGTACTGGAAGAAAGGAAACGACCCAAAGGAAGCACCAACGCTGATTACATGGATGGATGAAAAGATATGGCCGGGTTTGTGCGCCGAAGACAACTCCTGTGAGATGGGTGATGACAACTCCCTGATCATCAGGGCTGTCCAGATAGAAAACGAGGGCCGATATATTTGTAGAGTTTCAAACCACCAAGGGATTCTCATTCACAACTTTACAGACCTGAAAGTTTTCGGTAAGACAATGAAGCCGCCAGTCATGATAATACTGGTATAACAATTCAGAGTAGGCCTATATCACTTTGGAAATCAAGTGCGAACATCAGGATTCCGTTCACAGATTTTTCATAGTTGACTTCTAAAAGACTCAAAATTACCCTTGCATTGGTCTTGTAATACGAATTTAATGTTATATAATTGGGCGAGTACACATTTATTTTGTCTCATATGAAATACCGACCACATCTCAGATGTCACTATATCTGATGAGTGCATAACGCCGACAGTCCTACTAAACATGCCAACGCTTGAATTCCCCAAAAATCAAGTAAACTGAAATTCTAATGTCCATTCATGTTCACAACAAGGTAATACAATTAAATAGTACTCCGTAAACAAATGAGACATACATGGAATTGCCCAGTTTGAAGAAAAAAACGCCCCATTTATAATGTCATACTATATTTCAGAACCCCCGAGAGAACCTTATCCTGTCATCAACGAATGCAATGACTCCTCTTCATTGGAAACGAACTACGGGTGTGACATTCTTACACCGAGCAACATAAACCTCACCTGTTCTGCATCTAGATATTTCCCCGATCTAGACCTCTTCTTTTTACATGGGACCGACAAGATCGCTAGCACAGAGACTAATGAATGGACGAATGATGATGGAACAAGAAGTAAATCAGTTACAATCAACGCTGCGCCCAAGGACACGCCCTATGTTTGTGTTGCATCTGATGTACCGGGAAACCAAAAAGAACGCGCGATAACTGTGTTTGTTAGACTTCTCCATCTGGACACTTCTACTGCTTCCACATGGTCTACACCAATACCTTCTAAAGACTTGAATGTTGTCATAATTATTGGTGAGCATTGCCGACAGGCTGAAAACACTTTCCACGTGTTCAAATGTGAACCCATGATTAATATTTTGGGGTATGATTGTTTATCATTAGGTATGGTTCTTAATACACTTTCTTTTGCGAATACTAACGCCTGGTTGAGATAAAGAATAAGGAGAATCATAATAATCTAAAAGTTTTTATTCTGATTTAGTATTGTGTCGTGAAGATGGGAACATAAAAGCTTATATATTTTTCAAGAACCTAATGCACTGTTAAACTATAAATATATATATACATTTTCCGTAACAATACATTTTATTTTACTTGCAATTCACAAGCACAAACGGTGCCGTTGCCACAATTTTGTCGGATCTCTAATGCATGTCTCAACACCTTTTACTGTAGTGCCTTTAGTTTTCGTGACAATAGCTGGTATCTGCATACTCATCGTCTGCTGGAGAAGACACCGTCGACAAGATAGGAAAAGTAAGTTTAAAGCTACATAAGTTTAAAAAAAATTAGGAAACCACGTGCACTACACTCAGTACTTCTTCTGTTCTTACCTAAGCAATGGTCAGACTTATAAATGAAAAACACATTCCCTAACAGCACTGACAAATAGTCCAAAAATTGAATAGCAAACTCTCACGTAATAAGCGGACGAAACTAAAGACGTTTATTATAACAGGTCTTTGACATGACTGTGATATTACTCTTGGTCACTGATAATTATTGTGAACATTGGTTTAAAAAATCTACCCGAGATTTATAAAAAAATCGTGACAGTGGAAGTATTGCTATTAAACAATGCTGATGAACATAATTGTAATAATAATAACAATAACAATTTAAAATAATAGCGGGCTACAAAGAATTAGTTACTGGCCAATGCAATACTTAATACAAATGAATCAAGTGACCGATATCTAAGGAAACTAGGCTCAAAACACTTCCAACTCCACTGACCAGTGCTTAGGAACACTTTTTTTATTCTCCATTTTTTATACAGGACGTGGCCAAGAGGAGGGTTCACCTCTGATGGAACGAATGACGATAAGAGGTATCTAAATAAAATAATCAATATCAGGTGAAAGGTCCCATAAGAACATACATTCCTCTTTCATATTTGTCTTTCTGTACTTAGTTGCAGTTTAAATTTTGTGCTATGCAAGGTAAATAGACATGGAAATAGAAAGGAAATTTTTGTCTATGAGAAAAGTTAATTGATATTCCATTTCATATCGTATAGTCTAAATAAGTCAAATGACATTCAGTGGCGTATAATGTAGAGAATAATTCTTGCCCACAAGCACAAGACCCCGTTCCTGATTTAAAAAATCGACACAAAAACCTGTCGAAGAGAAAAATTACCCAACAGTTTCTCAAACAGGGTAATAATGTTACCATCTATAGGTTCTGAAATAGTAACAGTATCACACTATTTTCATTTGCCATCTCAGATTATCTATGACATAGTACTGTATTACCCAATATGTATTTTGAGTATTTGTCGGAAGATCCGCATGGTGATGGTCGTAAAGAGTCTTAGAGAGGGGGCAAGGTTGTTCACTCAACTCTATTTCTGAAGACTTCAGTTATATTAACAAAGACAAGGGATATAAATGATTTCCCTCAAAGAACGATTCGTAATATAATGAGTCGTTAACTTTTTTGGATGTTTAAGACCTTCAACCAGACTGTGTTACGCCTTATTATCAGTTTCGCATAACTGATCAATAATACATACAGTTCTAATTCTTCTTGTCAGAAAAACTGTCCTTCTACGACCTCTGGATGATGGTGTCTAGAGTAACTACGTCTGAGCCGGGAAAATTGAATGATACCTTCTATGAATTAGGCATGAAGAAGTTGGCGGAAGGGTCTACAACTTTAGAGGCTTACCAACATTTGTGTCAGTGGAAAACGGACAATATAGACGCCGATCAAGCAGACATCTTGAAGAAAGCTTTGGACAAATCCAGTTACCATGGAGCATGGGAGGAAATATGGGGTATGTATGTCTACATTTAGATTAGTACTTTTCACAAGTTTTTGTGTCAGCAATTAGCAAAGCTTACTTCAAAATTGCATTCAAAATCTTTGTTTCTAAAATGACAAGTCAGGAAAGGTGCTTTCTTTTTTCTCTCCACATTTCCCTCTACTTATTCCACATATGCTCGATATGGTATAGTGATCATAATTGTAGAAATATTGTTTGCCACAACTATGTTATTTTATAGCAGTATGTATTAAAATGAATTTTCAAAAACTTCCAATTTGATATCTCATAAGATGTTATGAAAAAGCCAAATCAGGTAATAACAAGATTGGGACGCTTCGCGGCGGCTTTTACATTGGGTTTGGTTGCATTGCGAGGGTGGCCTATTCGTCTTATGTATGAAAAAAGCAGGGAAAAAAACATGTATCGTTTAATGAACTTACCTTAGTGATATATGTTTGTGATATATGTTGTAGTAGTTTGAAGTCATGATGCAAGAATTAATAAAACAAGAGTTAAAACAGAAAAACAAATACGAAAAAGATCCATTACACAGTAAAGGAGATGTTTTTATATTTTTCAAATATTCACAACAAAAGAAATGTTTGAATAAACAATTTTATTTTTCAAATTAGCAGAAAATTTTGAAATCGCATTGTATTGTCTCAAACAAGTAACAAATCAATTACTATAGATTCAACTAATAACCATTTGGACAGGTCTACGGAGAAACTCGGGAATCGCAGTTTCGGAAAGAACACTTAAACACATTTTGTGGCACATTGGAGAACCTGGGAAAATCGACAAATTCCTCTCTGAGCTCATTCCAGGTCGAGCAACAACAGATTTTAAAATCACTAACGGGATGTCAAAGCTTGTTCAGAAACCTCTACGAGAATTGAAGAAATGGAGCGTAGGGACTATTGATGCAAACCCGGTGGTATTGCTGAGCATAGCTCTGGAGATAGCCGGATACAGTCCATTGGACAGAACTTTCTTTTGCGGTGAGTATTATACTTAAAACGTCGTTTACATATGATGTGGTAAGCCGCGGTGTTTTCGTTTCATTATTATTATTTTTGAATGGCGTATTAAAGTGCAAAACGATTCCCATATCTGCATCATATGATATAAAGCTTAATTAAATACGAGTATAATTGTTGCTGCTTGCACTAACCATTCATGGCCATTTTTAAGAAAGAAATATCTGAACGAGTCTATAATCATATACGTTATGATTATAGACTCGTTCAGATATATTTTTCCAACGAATCGTAATGATATCGGATAATGACAACAAATATCTAAATAAATCTGAATATTACTCATAAAGTCTCTAGTACTGGTATTCTATATAATGACATGTTCTTTACTAATTCATTCTTTACTAATTTATGAATATATTTCATTTTACTGACAGTACCTGATCGTCCGGTGTCTCCTGAGGAGGTAAAGCACTTTGTCCAAATGGCAAGTAGGCACTGCAGAAGATTGGCGAATTCTTACGAGATCCTATCCATCGTTGATGAAAACAATCGCGATTTGTTTGATACGGAGTCAATGATCAGTGACTGGGTAGCTCAAGAAAAAAGCAGTAATATTGACAAGAGATGTCAACTTGATAACGCAGCCATCAGTATCGGACGGTACGATCTAAAAGGTAGACTACAATGGGGACTTAAACAATCCTGATCATGATTCTATCAATTCAAAAACCTTTTAACGATGGCTGAATAGTTTTTCAACTCTTACACATTGTGAATTTTACGTATTTTGAGGTGCTCACTTTTAATAGGCAAACAGAAAAAAGCTGTGAATTTTGTTTAAACCTTTTTCTGTTTTGATGAAAATATTATGCCGATGTAATAAAAGACGATTCATAGGACACTGTCAAACTTGTCAGAATTACATTAATCAATTATAGTTGTTGCTAAATGACAGAAGTTTCAAGTAGTTGAATTGTTTTAATATCAAAATGCAATTCGCTTATTACTTTATTCGACATATTTCACTGGGTTTCCTTCTCCATCAACTCCTTTAGGTTATTTAGTTGGATATGACAGTCACATCACGTTGTCAGATACTGGAGAAGGAGAACATACTGGACACACTGAAGTAACGAAATCTAAGAGAGGTACACCCCTTCTATTTCTGCAAAATAGGGTGAAGCATTTAGGCAGCGATACCGACATTTGGGTATTGTATTAATGGATTTACTAATGTAATTTTATAGATAAAATGTATCGTACCTTGGGCCTTTGTAGGCAGCAGAATGCAGAGAGACAGAAATAAAATGAATAACACTTTGAGCCACAAGAGTAAAATTACAATAGATGGCTCAATGATAATTTAGAGTCATTAATATTATAAAGTCTAGAAAACAGCAAGTATACTTTTGATGGGGTTATGTAACGATACACAAATTATACTAATGCCTGCCAAATGTGTGAACTTTCAACGTCTAAATCCAGAAGGGAAAAGCTCTGTCTGGATTTTGCTACATCTTTAGCTAAACACCCAACATGTAGTACATGGTTACCTCCTCGGAAAAACATACCCATCTCCTTACGCCATGCATCTAGATATCAATAGTTCAAGTGCAAAACCAATCGTTTCCGAAATAGCCCCATACCTTACCTTGTCGATCTTCTCAATAAAGCCAAGCCCGATTAATCAAACAGATGAATGAATATACATATTGTATTTATATTATACTCTTTTCACAGATGTTGAAGGTTCCTGATGTTTACTCTCCATAAGATAATAACAAACCAAAATAACACAATTCTGTTCCCTTTCCCTTCAATAGCTACTTTATATCTGAAGAAAAAGGAATGTTAGAGTGCCATCATTGTTTTGTTTTTTTATATCATTTTTCTAAGCAATAATACAAATACTTGCAATATCAAACTTCAACAATGTTATGAAAAGAATGTGTTCTTTTCTATTTCTTATATTCGTATATTGTCTCAATGACTCTTTAAAAATACAAGTATGCAATTTATATTTTGTTTACGTACATGTCTTTTCTACAACTTCTCTTTTACTTCTTTTCTTCGTGTTTCTCCTCTCCGTTTTCCTGACTTCATGTTATATTCTGTTTTCTTGTTTGTGCTGCCCAAGCAATCTTATCATATTAACTATATATATTTCAATAATGACAAATCAATTGTAACCGTGTTTTAGGTTTGAAATATGCAATGAGTGTTTTAATTGTACACATGACCAATTCAGCCATTTGGATGGGCTGCGACACAAGTTTTTAATAAACCTCGAATTGAATTGAATTGAATTGAATTGAATCGAATTGAATTGAATTGATGTTTTACTCTACGTTTTGCATATGTTCATTTAAACTTTTAAGGCCAAGAAAATGATAATCTTGGAATCAACCTAAGTGATGCTGAATTACGAAGGATAGTCCATTACCTTAGCCGAGCACAACTAACAGAGATGTGTGGTGAACATGCAGAAGCAAACAGCTTCAATACGATCAAAGCTTGGATAAAGAGGGACAATTCAGCAGGTCAACTTGATAGCTGCCGTCAACGTCTCCGTGCAAAGCTGAGTCCAATAGGAATGGAAGGTAATAGAAGCGATTAAGTTGTAATCTACGATACATCAATCAAATTGCAGGTCCATCCATTTTAATATGAGGGTGACACCTCTTGCCCAATTATACGACTTTTCCATTTTCCAAATTTGTTTATGTTGATGTATATTGAGATATCTCTCTGCCCGGATTTGACGTGATAATTTATAACTTATAATACTAAAGGGTAGTTTCCCCCTCCCTCTCCCCCTCCCTGTACACACGCGCCTGTGTTTGTGTATATATATGTATATAAAGAGAGAGAGAGAGAGACGCCGACTCCCTTTAGAAAGTCCCTTAAAGGGCCGTATGCAAAGCTTTGGGCCGAGTTAAAACTTGATTTTGGCTTAAACGTATGCACCTTCGGATAATTCGGAAATGCTATTCGAAATCAATTTTCTGCCCATACTGTAGTAAAGAAATTAATACATCAAACATCAAGCACTTTAACATTTTCATTCAATATTCAGTTCTTATCCCTTTGGAAATCGAAGAAGGTGTCTGCCTCGTAGAGTTGGTTGATGTCGCCTTCCGTCTCATGATGATGGACATATACCCGCTCGCTGAAGCCCTTGACATATCCGCTGACAAACTCAAATCATACAAAAGGCAAACTCTGGATAAGTCTAAAATGTCAGGAGGAACGATGGGGGTTCTGGTAAGATTAGGCAAAAAGGCAAATTATGAAAGGAGGGAACTGTGTAATGTTCTAGCACAAGGAGCAGGCTTTCAAGAAATGGCTCATTTGTTGAAGTATGGTAAGTGAATACATTGGTTAAATTGTCTTTAAATCTGTAAATTTGTTTTGACCAGGTCCATCTACAGCTGACCTTGTCTCCACAAGGACCATCCACCATACTTTATACAATATAATATTAAACTTTTCAATTTTTTCATCATGTTTTAATTGACCTGTATGCTTTACTCTTATTATGACTATACAATTTAGACAACAAAGAAATCTAGATTTCATTTTGAATGCCAATTTGTTCAACAAACAAAGGACAATTCTGCGTTAATTTTGGGAACGTGCCTATTACTGAATGTATGAATATTTGTGTTATGTGAGTTCATATGTAAGAGTGTACTTTAGATTTTAATATTACTATGGGATAAAGGTCTGGCATTCACACAGAAAAATCATACATTTATTGCCATTTTGTTAAAGATTTTTGGTTAAATATATCCGCTAAAATAGATTTAGCATCAGTTATATTACATGAGCAGGAAATAAGTAATTAATGTAAACAGCGGTTATCCATACGAATGGTATTTAATTAGTCTCCTTCATGGAGCATAAAATACATGATATTTAATATGTATTGGCTGAAGAAAAATAAACTTACAC
Source organism: Strongylocentrotus droebachiensis (assembly GCA_035222895.1). Classification (NCBI taxonomy): domain Eukaryota; kingdom Metazoa; phylum Echinodermata; class Echinoidea; order Camarodonta; family Strongylocentrotidae; genus Strongylocentrotus; species Strongylocentrotus droebachiensis. The sequence goes on from JAVYIG010003081.1 coordinate 40,561, forward strand.
TCTTACCAATCTAAAGACACCAACCTGTTCGCATATTACTGTTTCCTCTTAAGGATACGAATTGTCGCATGGTGATTTGTGTGCGGTTGGGTTTGGAGTCGGATCCAGAAAAGAAAAGTGCGCCAAGATAAGTGAGAATCTCGGAATAATCACTAAAGAACCGTTCACCATGAATGTGCTGAGGTATTGGAAGTCTTTGGTGCAACCTTCGATGTACAACCCTAGAACAGCCCTGGCCGATGCCGTCCTTCCGGTTCTCGGGAAAGAAAAGGCGCTTGACATTATATCAGGTAACAGAACGCTTCGATTGTTCTTCTAACGTGATCCCCGACTCCTGGGTATGGGATGACACTACAATGGTCCTACTAATAATTGACTTATCGCTATTTGTTACACGTATGGTGCGGAAAACCTGTGTGGGGCTACTTTAAACTTATGCACTCTTTTCCTTACAGTAATATATGATAAGATGGCCATCGCTGATGAATTCAAGAACGTTAGAATGGCCATCGCTGATGAATTCAATTCTCATTTCACAAATGTGGCTGCCAAATTAATAGACAAACTCCCCCCTTCCAAAGACTTTTTCAGCGCAGACAATGATTGTATTCGTGACTTTTACGAAAGAAAAGGTGTACGTGAAAACAGCTTCGAGTTATTACCAATCAGTGAACAATTTGTTTTCAAAGAGTTACGTAAGTTGAATGTATCAAAAAGTACTGGGTTAGACTTGATTCCAGCTAAATTTCTAAAAGATGGTGCGAAGGTTTTATTTAAGCCTCTAAGTTACTTAATGAACCTATCTATCTTGACGAGTACTTTTCCAGAAGATATGAAAATAGCAAAAGTGACTCCACTTTATAAAAAGAAAGATAAAACTGATGTTAGCAACTATAGACCTATTAGTGTTTTAAGCGTAGCATCAAAGATTCTAGAAAAATCGGTCTGTGTTCAAATTGAAAGATACTTCAAAGAAAATGATATAATTTATGAATTTCAATCTGGTTTTCGACATGATTATTCGACTGAAACATGTCTAATTCATTTGACTGATTATTTGAGGAGAGAAACTTCCCAAGGGCGCTTTGTTGGTATGGTGCTCCTTGATCTGCAAAAAGCTTTTGATACAGTTAATCATTGCGTCTTATTGAAGAAGTTACAACTAATGGGTTTTGATAAGGCAAGTTTAGATTGGTTCAGATCCTACTTATCTAATCGGCACCAAGTAGTGGCAATTCATGATATTCGTTCCAAACTAATGCCTATAACATGCGGTGTTCCTCAGGGAAGCATTTTAGGCCCAATTCTATTTTCAAGTTATATAAATGATATGTGTATTTGTATAAAAGACTTCAAACTATTATTGTACGCAGATGACAGCGTACTACTCTATTCAAATCCTGATCCTAAATATATTGAGGAAAAGCTCAGTGAACAGCTGTCTACGTGTGTCGATTGGATGACTGATAATAAGCTTTCTTTACACTTGGAAAAAACAGAAAGCATTTTATTTTGTTCTAAAAGTAGTTCTAAAAAGTCATTTGAATTCAAAGTGACACACAATAATCAAGCAATCAAGAGAAAAGAGTCTGTGAAGTATTTAGGCATTGAGTTGGCTAGCGCAATTTCATTTTCATCTTTAGTAGAATCAGTTGTAAAAAAAGCAAATTCTCGTCTGAAATTTTTGTACAGATATCAAAGTTGTATGGATTTAAAAGCAAGACGTACACTCTGTTTTGCTCTTATTCAATGTTTATTTGACTATGCTAACCCTGCATGGTATAGTAACATAAACAAGTCAGATCAAAAGAAGTTGAAGATTATACAGAACAAAATGGTGAGATTTATCAACTGTTCTGGTCCAAGAACTCATGTTGGCTACAGCGAACTTTCTAAAGCTGGTTTTCTTGAAGTCGACCAAAGATCAAAACAACTCGCATTGCATCACGTGCATAAAATATATCATACTAGGTCGAATCATTATATTCGATCCAACTTCGATCTTGTTACTGACGTACATGATTATAATACAAGAAATAGACGATTCAACTTTAACTTACCAGAAAGAGTAGGTAGTATTGGAAATTCGTTTTATTACAATGCCATAAAACATTGGAATTCCCTTCCCAATGGTGTAAAAGAAATAGGAAACTATGATCATTTTAAGAGGAAATTAAAGGAATACCTAATACTTGACAGTCAGAGAAGAGAAGTGAATGACATGTTATATGATTGAAATTTTTATTCTTCTGTCGGTTCATACTTGTTCATGTTGTATATACTTATGTTTTCGTACGTTATAGAAATTCTACAAATTCATCATTATTTTCCTCTTCTTCCTTCTCCTCTTTTTCTTCTTCTCCTTCTTCTTTTTCTTCTTGTACTTAATATCATTTCTATCATCAGTTTAATTAATTAATGTTGTTATTATTATCTTTAATAAGTAGTTCTTTTAATTTTCTTATCTGTCTGTAAATATTACTATTTTAACTTATTAATTTTATACATGTCTGTAAGGGACCCCACTGGAAATAAGCTCTCGAGCTTTCGTGGGTTATCCTGTTCAAGCTGACTTATTTTTGATCTGTTATTATTGTATATTGTTGTATGTTGGAAGCTTGTCGAATAAAAATCGATCAATCAATCAATCAAATGGGAAAAAATGAAATGTCTTTGTTCAAAGATCGAAACCTCTAGTAAAATACCAACTGAGATAGTAAATAAGACATGAATATGTGCTGTATAACGTACTTAGAATTTCCTCTGTCGTTGCATTTTCCCCTCCAAATTGTCTTCGTGATAAGAAATATGGACAATAAGCTACTAATCTTTATAAAGGGAAACGTCTTTCAAGTTATGAAAATGAAAAACTAAGTTTAAAACATATATATTCGTTCCCACAGGTGAATTCCGCCACAGTAATTTTCAGAAGGGAAACATCATTCCCTTTATTCGAGATTCTATCGAGCATGTTCAAGCGTTGAACCTCATCAGGGTGATTGGCGTACAACGCAGTTGCTCCGAGACAGGCGAATTGACTTTCAAGCAGGTCCTTGAGATATGGCGAGAATCGCACAAGAACAAGCCCTTGAAAGATAACCAACGAGGAGAACTATGTAAATGTCTCGACGATGGAGGATTTAAGACTTTCTCGTCCAAACTACATCACGGTAATGGTATTGATTGTTGTATCACTTGTTTGGTATCCGCCCAGTCATAAAATTATAACGGTGAATAGGAGGAACCATTTAAAAAAAATCTAAATCACAATGCCTAAAAGAACATTTTTGTAAATATTGTATTAACATTATCAAGTATACTTACAGTTTAGGTCATTATTTTTTATTGTAGATCATTATTAAATGAAGATAGACCGATCGAAAAGGTGAAATATCCCGTTTGAGTGAATGGTTTGGGGTTTGCAGTTTATTATACAAGTCGGTTCGGCGATGTGACTAAAGTATATCAAAAAATACATGACATGATTAAATTCAATTTCAAACGTTAAAAAGGCTACTTGAGAGAGAATGTACTTTTCATGTTATTGCAGGAGAGATTCTAGCAGAGATGGAAAAGGCGGTCATACATGATGTTGCCGTAAACGTTTCTGAGGTTCTTGACGCTAAGGTAAAATCTGTCCAGGTAACGTTAACTATCAAGCACGTCCTTGAAGAGTGGGAAGAAAAAGTAATGAAAAAACCACTGGAGCAGCAGGAACGCATCCTTCTCAGCAATCGACTCCTAGAAGAGGGTTATAAAGATTTCTCATTTGAAGTCATGATAGGTAAGACGATTAAACGCCAATTAACTGATTGTTTGCGTGGAGTTGGCTATGATTACAGTGAAAGTGGGTGGAGCCAATGGCTACGATCCCTCGACCCCTTCCACACCCATACCCGGACGACTATCGCATACAAAATTGTTATTATCTGTCGAGCATAGTAACTTGTCTCGATGATAATGACTCCCTAAGACCATTCCAACCAGGACAACATTTTTCGCGGGAGAAATATTTGCCAATAGTTTAATATGTCTATATGGAATAAAACAAACTTTAGACAATTAACTAGTTTACATACATAGAAAGAAAAGAAGTCTATATGGAATAAAACAAACTTTAGACAATTAACTAGTTTACATACATAGAAAGAAAAGAAGTGATATTAACAGATAGTCCTGTCATAGGCATGTATACTAATTGTAGTTAACAATTACATATTCTTCCCGATGCATATTCTCTCTTTATACAGGTTTTGTACCGAAGCCACTAGAGCCGAATGAGGCAGCAAACAACGATGGCCCGCTAACCATTCAGTCTGTACTTTTTCAAGGTCTACAAGCACTTAACCCCGTCCCCTGATGGGATGCTAATCATATCTGGCTACAATTGATTTCAATCAAATGCAACATTTTGTATAAGAATGGGCGCTCGATTCTGACATTCCTACGAATTTGTTAGATTTTAAATCCCCACTGCACTACTTATAGCTACTCGCGCCTTCTTTATAGCAAACAATGCCTGTTCGGTTACCGTTGGTCCTCTATGATCCTCTTTTTCTGTTGTTTATTAAGAGCTGATTTGATGAGATAACCACCTGTCAGTGACCTTACAGAAAGATATAATCCCCCTGCCTAAAATAGTGCAGACGGGCTTTAAAGGTACTATGTCCCATTTGCAGGCCAAAAAAATGAAAAAGTTAAATTCCAACTGCATTTGAAAGATATTACTAATTTAGAACTTCCCTAAAAAAGGTGGGGCTTGAAAATTTCTTCAAGTGGGAAAATAACGACTATGGTTGTCAAATCGACTTTAGGGCTATAGAGCCCAAAAGTAATAGTCTTGATTTTCAGACAATTGTACCGAATGGTCATACGTTTTATGCTCCGCAAAGATTCAATCAGTTTAATCTTGGTCATCACAAGAAGTGGGTTATTGATGTAGACAAATGATCATGTACCCTTTGCAACTCTTTTCATGTATGTTATTACCAAAGAAGAAAAAAAGTCAGTCAGTCACTCAATAGTGTCTGACAGTGAAGTCTAGCAAGTAAACGGGTTTCCTTGCATAATTTGAATATGAGGACACTGCTAACGTTTAAATTTCACAGATAGGACATACATGACATATTCATAATTCCTGCAAAGTTCTACAGCATTTGAGGTTGGCTGCAAAAGGGACATAGTACCTTTAAACGTTTGAAATGTATGTGTAGGTTCGTGGCAAACAGGTAACCAACTATTGTATGTATTGAAGCTACATATAGATAATACAAGTAAGTGACCATGCAGGGGAGTCTAATCCCTCCTGGCCAAAATAGTGCAGTGGGGCTTATTAAGATCTATTTGGTTTTTCATTATTTTGACAATTTGGCCCATTCAATTCAATTCGGTTCAATTCAAGATTTATTAAAAACATGTGTCGCAGCCCAATGGGTGAATTGGTCATAATTATGTACAATTAAAAGACTCAGGCATATTTACAAAATAAAAAACAGTTACAATTGATTTGTTAATATTAAAATATATATAGTTAATAGGTAAGATTGCTTAGGCAGCAAACATAAGAAAACAGAAGATAACACGAAGTCAGAAATACGTTGGACCCAGCAAATGACCCCCTCCCCAGCCCTTAGGAAGAATGTACATCAGTCACTCAAACTCAGTGCACACTTGACCTACATGGTCTGTGACAATTGAATTTAACTTTTAAAAAGCACAGCCTGATCGGCTTTTCATGCACTGACATAAAAAAGAACAAATGTGAAGGCCTCTAAAAAACGTAAAGGTGGTTTATAATTGTTTAGATTTTGGACGTTTTACGTTTCATTGCTAATGTTTAAAGGAATAGAAAGTTTGTCAAATTTAGCCGACATTTGCTATAAATGAATTTAGGATCTGAAATTATGTCCTATGTCAAGAATAAACGAAGTGACATGAATTCAAGCGACCTGTGGCTATCATGACTATGGCATCATTCCTGGTAGATCAATTATGTTGACATTAAAGTTTTTCCCATGGAACACAGCAATTCCTCGATTTATTCAAAGACAGACAGCATTGAACATGCAATATTTTAGTTCATGGATTAGAGATAAACTTGAGTTATGGTAAAAAAAAATATTTAAAAAAATTCTCACAGAATCAAACGAAATTTTACGCTAAATGTTCATGATTACAAATAAATGTCATTTGCCGAACAATTTAGTAGAAATTGTATACTGGCTAAGTAATGAGCATAGAAAGATAGGGAAATCAAGGTAAGTAGGCCCGACACCATTTGTGTAGTCCCACATACATCTTTCTGTGTACAGTGCTTGTTCCTTTACCAAGACTGGGCCAAATTTATTTATGATTTTGATGACTCCAGAAGCTTGCAGTACACATCAATACTTACATGCTACATGATCAACTTTGTCAGATCTATTTCACACCTTTTCTTTCACAATGCAATTGCATGACCAGAACTAAACTTTATCTTTAATGTAACCTTATTTCGTCTTTTCGATATTCAAGCTTCCATTTATTTTATGTTTTGGTCCGGAATACCTATTCATGATGGCTTGCTTGGTGCCCTGTCAGTTCCAGATATTGGCTATCAAGGCTTTCCATCTACATATACTTCCATCTCATTTTCTTTGTGACGTTATTTCGGTTTACCAGTCAAACCAATGAACTTATCCGTATAGTTGATGTGCTGTTTCTCTCTGCTTCTCTTTCCCTGACTTTTCCGTACAGTGTCCTGTTTTCTGAGCTTTCTTTTCTCATGATACGCCCGACAAACTTAAGAAGTCTTTTCTTTTTTATGTAAATGAGGGATTTATCGATACATGCCTTGTTGAGCACATCTTCGTTTGATATTCTGTCAGTCCAATGCATTCTTCTGTATAACCACATTTCTGCTGCTTGATTTCTGCTGTCCGAGGGTTCATTCAAAGTCAAGCTCTCGCAGACCTAAATGAGGGCGGACCATACATAACATGTCATTCCCCAGATTTAAGTGGTCATTTTAAATTTAGGTTGCGCAAGCTGATCATACATTCCTAAATTACTTCAGATGATACGAAAAGCAAATTATGTATATGTGCACCACGAATGCTTCCACATTTCGAGGGTTATGTTGGTTTTTTTGGAACGCCCTCGTGATCATACATCGAGTCATTTATTCAGATGATATGGTAACCACGTTAAAGTGTACATAGATATTGTGAATATGCAGAAAACTACACCACTCCTACCCATAGTAAGGTTATGTTGCTTTAGGAGATTGGAATGGCTATCAACAAAATTAAAGGGACGTCTTACGGTAACAAATTCATATATTTTGCTGATAGCCACGTACTTTCTCATTCATTTTTTTTCCAATTTTCTGTATAATTATATACATGTACATAATATCTTTAACAATTTATATTAGATTATTATGGTTTGAATTTAGCTTTGAACGAAATTTATTTTTGTCATGGCTTCTCATATCTAACTTGACGGGGAATGTTTGTTTCTCATTTCCATTTGAAGAAAAAAATTACGCTTTTAAAAAAGAAGCTCGTTCCATGTATTAACTGCAGCATGTCAAAAGTTTATCGATGTTTGTCTTATTTTAATGTGATTTTGCCTTTTTTATGGTTCATCGTGAATTTGTAAAAAGTTAAATAAAACGAAATTAATACATTTAGCTGCAATGTGCCAGCATAGTTCATGTTTCATTCCTTTGTCTAGGTTATACACGGGTGAATGTATGTTCTTTTAATGAATGTTTATAACCCGCAGATTATACGAAGTATAGGTTTACTCTGACTCCATGACCTCTTCGCTTTTAATTAGTATGTTATGTACTAACCTAGAAACTTCACTCCAGTGGGTCCGACACATATATATATTTAAATATATATACATATGTATCTATCAGGAGGGAGAGAGATAGAGAAACAAATAGAAAGAGCGAGTGAGAACGTTTGAAAGTCCAAAGTCAACCTTGTTTTTTGAGTTGGTTCAATTTGAACCAGAGAAGTTGCGTGCAGCAGATCAGTGAACGTTTGATCAAAATACGATAGAGAAAAAGAAATGTATGTATTCAAAAATTTGGAATTTATAACATTTAAATTGGTAACTCTCCAATTTGATATGTATGGTAACAAAAAGAAAAATATGGATTCATGCAATCACATTAATTAACATATAATTTACACAAACCCTTGATTAAAGAGACCTAATCCTCATCTACAGCCAGGAAAACTGAAATGTTTGCAAATGTCAGTACAGAGCAAATGGGATATGCTCGTATAGTGCGTCACGTAATTGCCAAGTTGCGTTTAATCGATTACAACTTTTGAAAATCTTAATTTCGTATTGCTATTGTTTTTTCCCAAAAAACATTCACTGATCTGTTTTTCTGCTTGTGACATTAGTATCAGAGTGAACTTCCCCAAAAATATGCCCTCTTGCTGAACTGTTAAAAGTATAATTATGTGAAAGCTGTTGTTCAGGCTCTGATGAAACATGAAAGAACCCAACTTGACAATAGAAGGAGAATTATGTCTGATGTCTTTATAGCAGGTATCAAATAATAATAAAGTGTTTTCTCCAAAACAATTGAGATAAACAATGCAAATAAAACGCCCCTTCAGATTTTTTTTTTTGGGTAAATATTTTGAACGTGCCTTTTTGCAAATACACAATGTCAGCTAATCAAGTTAACCATTGACATTTTATAGCCCGCGATCGCGTGGGTGTCAAGCTTAATAGTCTATGCAGCTGCAATAAATCAATAAACGATATGATTTCATGTCGAATTTCTTACCAGATGAAGAATCGGCGCATACAGGTAGTGCCATGGAAATATATTTCCGGTTGAGTCAAGAAGAAGAAAAAATCCAAACTAAAACAAAATTGTGAATGTTTGTACTATTTGAAGTGTGAGCTTTCTATCTAAATGTGTATATTATGTTGTGGTAGGGTTACCCTTGCTCCATATTTTGGTATCATTTTTTTGGGGGGTATCTCTGGACGCATGACTTAATAATAACAGAGTACTATATTTATACTAGCGCCAAGTGGCTGGGTAAGGAACGAATCAAACCTTGCAGAAAAATGGCTGTGTACCATCTGCACACATGCAGACACGCACCTCAATTAAAGTACTCCTATTATGAAAGGGTTTCAAATTTTAAACGATTTACAGGGTTCTCGAACCGAGAACGTCCTCTTCTTGCAAGTGGTAGTCAAAGTAAAAACACAGTTATCATGAGTGCACTCGGTACCAGCCCACCCACGCACACACACACACACACACACGCACACACACCCTCACACAATACTTTCCTAAATATACTAAACACGAATGGCATTGACAATGACAAATTCCTCTAATTGGAAATGAAATTATTCCATTTAACTGCATTGATGACAATTTAAGTCACTTAAAATTGAAATTTTGTCTTGCTTATCACGTTCATGTAACTACAATATTATACATGCTTAGACCTTTGGAATCTTTTGCGTTTACTATATGGTTCATTTGGGGTGTCTAAGAAAAACAACTATGACGCAACGAGATTTTAAATCACAATATTTGGCAATTACTTAATAATCCTCAATTAAAATTAAAAAAAGTTATGTTGTAGTTGTGTCTTCTTAACAATAATTTGAGGATTAAGGCTGAAACCACAAATTAATGATGTGTTGTTCTTGTTGTTGTTTAAACGTACGATTGTTTTAAGTTTACATTGAGAGCCATTTGAATATGGAAATAATCGAGGAACAATAGGATTGTAGCTTTCCATTTACACAAATGTAATTCTGACTCATAATTTCTTGATGAAATAACAAATGATATACTTTAAATTAATACTTCAGTATGCATTCAAAATTTCGATTAAGTACGTGAAGCAAACTAAAAAAGTCCGAACTGTTTCAATATAACTCTGATTTACCCGGCACTTCTCTAAATCCCGCATATCTCAATAATTTTCACATGAGCAATATTTTGAAGAACACAACCAAGCATTGTTATACAAGTATATAAGAACTGCATAACTAATGTAACTCTTAATATATCCATTAGAATTAAACAACAAATACCTAACATCAAGTCTCTGATGTGCATTTCCATATTAAAGATAATTGCTCGACACGCCCGAAGGTTTCTCCAACTAATATGATTCTGTTTGGAAGATCACTATACTTCTATAAAAGTTCCTTAAGACATCAGAGAAAATGGCGTAAACGACATTTAAATCATTTTTAACACCCATTAAATAAAGAGAAATAAAGTGTATATGAGAGCTTGCCGTCCAATTGTTCAGACTCCAAGTATACCCTCATTGTGCACTGGTGTTTTTTCAACGCGCTTTCCTTGTATCATATGAATAAAATCAGGTGCTACGTCTTGCAGAAAAAAAGTATAGCTTTGCGGTTCTTTCTAAGATTAGATTGAAATTAACATAACACTCGGGGATTCTAGTCTAATATTACCTATGGAATTCAGATTAGGATGATCAAGCAGTTCTTAAGATATCGCCGATCACAATCTTGTTTCACTTGCTAATACACCCTGTACATTAATGACTATTATATAGGCTATCACTACACAACTACGACTCAAGACCAAGATGGAGACTCGTATCAGTCGATCGCTTCTCGGGACATGTGTATGTATTGTTATGATATTATGCTACATTTCAGGTAAGAGATTCCACCATCAAGGCTAATTGTGCCTGTGAAAGATAAAGACCTTAATTCGTTTAGTCACACGGTTTAAATATATATGCTGATGTATGATGTTATAGAGTTCATGTTTGGTTTTTAACCCACACATTGGCATATACTCCTTCAGACTAACAACCACGTAATGCAAGACAATTATATGCAGGCGCGGATCCAGGGGGGGGGGGGGCGTTCCCCAAATTTGGAAGAGGACGTATGAAGAAAAAGGAGCAGACAAAGAACATCTTTGAAATTCAGACAAGGATTAAGAGTATAGAGAACGGTACAACGCATCGTCTTCTTTCTCTAATAATTTAATGAAACGTCAAAGCTTCACGCAGGAGGGGAGGGGGGGGACTGAATTAAGACAAGGATTAAGAATCGAGAACGGTACAGCCAATCGTTTTCTTTCTCTCATAATCTTATGAAACGTCAAAGCTTCCGCGCTTCGCGCGGGAGGGGGAAACCTGAATTCAGAGGCTAGAACGGCAATACGAATCTTTAATGATTTAATGAAACGAAAAAGCTTCCGCGCTTCGCGCGGAATAAAGGGGGAACTAAATTCCGACGAGGATTATTTTCGAGAACGGTACAACGAATCGTCTTCTTTCTCTAATGATTTAATGAAAACTAAAAGCTTCCGCGCTTCGCGCGGGAGGGGGGAACCTGAAATCAGACGAGGATTAAGAGTCGAGAACTGTACAGTCAATTCTCATCGTTCTCTCATATTCTTATGAAACTTAAAAGGGGGGACCTAAATTCAGACGAGGATTAAGAGTCGAGAACGGTACAACGAATCGTCATCTTTCTTTAATAGTTTAATGAAACGTCAAAGCTTCCGCGCTTCGCACTGGAGGGGGAGGGGGCTGAATTTAGGCAAGGATTAAGAGTCGAGAACGGTACAACGAATCGTCTTGTTCTCTAATGATTTAATGAAACGTAAAAGCTTCTGCGCTTCGCGCGGGGGGGGGGAAATCTAAATTCAGACGAGGATTATTTTCAAAAACGGTACAACAAATCGTCTTCTTTCTCTAATGATTTAAGGAAACTTAAAAGCTTCCGCGCTTCGCGCGGGAGGGGGGGGGGGGAACCTGAATTCAGACGAGGATTAAGAGTCGAGAACTCTACAAGGAATTGTCTTCTTTCTCTAATAATTTAATAAGTCGTAAATTGTTCCGCGCTTCGCGCGGGAAGGGAAAAACTAAATTCAGACGAGAATTATTTTCGAGAACGGTACAGCCAATCGTCTTCTTTCTCTCATAATCTTATGAAACGTCAAAGCTTCCGCGCTTCGCGCGGGAGGGGGGAACCTGAATTCAGAGGCGAGAACGGCAATACGAATCTTTAAAGAGGGGGGAGGGGGCTGAATTTAGACAAGGATTAAGAGTCGAGAACGGTACAACGAATCGTCTTGTTCTCTAATGATTTAATGAAACGTAAAGGCTTCTGCGCTTCGCGCGGGAGGGGGGGGAAATCTAAATTCAGACGAGGATTATTTTCGAAAACGGTACAACGAATCGTCTTCTTTCTCTAATAATTTATTAAGTCGTACAATTTTCGGCGCTTCGCGCGGGAGGGAAAAAACTAAATTCAGACGAGAATTATTTTCGAGAACGTTACAACGAATCGTCTTCTTTCTCTAATGATTTAAGGAAACTTAAAAGCTTCCGCGCTTCGCGCGGGAGGGGGGGAACCTGAATTCAGACGAGGATTAAGAGTCGAGAACTCTACAAGGAATCGTCTTCTTTCTGTAATAGTTTAATGAAACGTCAAAGCTTCCGCGCTTCGCACTGGAGGGGGAGGGGGCTGAATTTAGACAAGGATTAAGAGTCGAGGACGGTACAACGAATCGTCTTGTTCTCTAATGATTTAATGAAACGTAAAAGCTTCTGCGCTTCGCGCGGGAGGGGGGAAATCTAAATTCAGACGAGGATTATTTTCGAAAACGGTACAACGAATCGTCTTCTTTCTCTAATAATTTAATAAGTCGTAAAATTTACGGCGCTTCGCGCGGGAGGGGAAAAACTAAATTCAGACGAGAATTATTTTCGAGAACGTTACAATGATTTAAGGAAACTTAAAAGCTTCCGCGCTTCGCGCGGGAGGGGGGGGAACCTGAATTCAGACGAGGATTAAGAGTCGAGAACTCTACAAGGAATCGTCTTCTTTCTCTAATAATTTAATAAGTCGTAAAATTGTCCGCGCTTCGCGCGGGAAGGGAAAAACTAAATTCAGACGAGAATTATTTTCGAAAACGGTACAACGAATCGTCTCCTTTCTCCAATAATTTAATGAAACGACGTCAAAGCTTCCGCGTTTCACGGAGGAGGGAGGGGGAAACTCGCCACTCCCTGCACCGACCCCCCCCCCCCCATTACTTCACTGTTGGTCACCATTACGTACCAAATTTGGCTCGCATAATTTCAAATTTGGGCCCTCCCATCTAAGAAATCCTGGATCCGCGCCTGATTATAGGTACACCAAAACACGAATTTTTGGCGAGAAGCGCACGTAGAAAAAAAAAGTAGGAAAATATACGATTCATTACCTCGTGTAACTGAATCCATACATGTCAAATGCATCAGAAAACAAACATTGTCTATGCACAAAATATATATAAAAGACGATACGTTGGAGAATAGTGGAAGCGAACATTGTTTCCTTGTTCTCATATCTATAAATGATTTATTGTCGTATTTAATAATAATTAAAGTGCTTATAATTATATAGCGCCTAATACTTACTTTATCAGAAGTCTCTAAGCGCTCTACAAATAATGCAGCATAATTACCATGGCTTAAGCAGTGCAGCTGTTACGCGCGCTGCGTTTCAAGAAATAAATTCCTACCAGGTATTTGTGATACTACATGAATTCATGTTACTACTTTTTACTACAAAATGCTGTAATACTTTAGGTGTGCTCGTTTTAACTCATGCCTTTAATTTTCGTTCATACAGGAGAAAGTCAATATACCAACTATCAAAACCAGCTAAAAATCTGTAAAACAGTGATTTCAAACAATGTCATAGTATTTTGTATCTATAACACAGTTGATGAAGTAAAGAGACGTATATATACCTTCAAGGACCAGGGCAAACGGGACGACTCATCTGAGGAAGATGACTTCATACCTCCAGCGTGTGGTAAGTACAGGGGCGTATCCAAAGGCCACATCAGCCGCCCCTTCTGTTTAAAAAAAGAAAAAGGAATATAATACATAATTTTTTTCCATCACAAATATATATTTGTAAGAGGGGAGTCAACTCGTACACCACTCGCACATGAGGTTATTATATTTGGAAAGACCCCAAAAAATGCTATCGCATGGTTAATCGGAAGGTTAAAAAAGTGAATGGAAATTTTGATGGCGATTGCTATCTTTTTCATATATAATTGCTCGATCTTTTATAACAGGCGATTCAGTAGAGATAAGTATTATTTTGTGTTTCGTTCAATTCTTCTAAAAGGGTCGTCTTATATTTTAGGGCAGGATTTCCAAAGTATATCATTTCAAAAGTGTTGAATTTTATAAGGCATTAGCCAATTTATTTTTGAAAACGGCCTACTAAAGACTTCTAGCTGAATATATATGTAGATAATCATGTTCAACTGTTACTCATTCTCTAAAAACAAGTCTCATTTATATCCTCAGATGCGGGGACATACCCAGATGTATGCCGATGCGTTCTCCTACACGAGGACCCGATGGTTAATTTCGACTACTATGAATCGCTACAAGACGTGTACCCCAGCGCTTTTGCCGATTCACTTTTTGGGGAATCAGTCGAACGAATGGGGCTGGAAATAGCATGCACATCAAAGCGACTGGACAGAGTCCCGGAGGGGCTTCCAGTCGATACTTTATATTTGTAAGTATCATTGCTCATGTTTTATCTTTCATGCAAGCTTCTTTTTTAAATTGTGGATATTTACCCAACAATCTGCTCCAAATCTCAAGTTTACATTGAAGGTTACTGGTTAAGTTTTGAAGATGAAATGTAGTCGATTCTACCAACATCCAAACAAGTCTAATTCCGTTTTTCAGCTATTAGTAGAAAATATCTCATCGAATTTGAGACGAATAGTACTTGGAATTCATGATGAAGGAGATGTTAAGAGACGTCTACATTACCCATTTAGTTCGATTTTGTGTGGGTTTGAAGATCAACGTTAGAGGGCTTGAATGTGTTTCCTTTTCTTGTCTGTTTAGTAATTTGACACATAGACGCGAGATACAAATTTCTTTTCTTCTTTTGTTCGATATGAGGGTATCAAATCGTGGGTGGGAAGGAGGAGAAAATCCTTCAATTTCTATTCTTCAAAAGACGTTTCAAAGCTATAATTTGCTTGTTAACTAGAATGGGCGATACATCACATCACAAGCACTCAACTTTGTCCACACAATTACAGATATCTAGAGACCATAATCATTTATAAATTATATTCAAATCATAATTTATATTCATGTCTATTAATTTCAATAAATCGTTTTTTATTTGTAACTGCATGTGTCCCTGTCAAAGACTAGATACCATAGCGCAGAAGGGAATTCAAAGTAGATTATATGATACAAAATCTGATATCACCATTTTATGGAGGTGGGGTATTGGGGTGGGGGGGGGGGTCTCTACTGTGATTTTGAAGAGAATTATTCAGAATTATGGGCCATTACTCTATACCCGTTATTAACAGAAGCTCACGCAAATCTTTAAGATGGTAAATATGTAAATTTATACATGCTTCTTTGATGCAGGGATTTGTCGGATAATCGCATCACGCATCTCCATGACGACAACTTCAAGAATCTGACCATGCTTCGTGAATTGTAAGTGCAACATGATAAAAATGATATGTGGATGATAGCATCCTATTTCTGAAAGGAAAGTGCATCATCATTATGATCATGATGATGGCAATGCTTACGAATGGTAGTGATGATGGCGGTGTGACGGTAGTGGTGATTGTGGCGATGGTTGAAATGATCGTAAGTGAGGATGATAGTGGTGATGACGATTGAAATGATGGTGGTGATTGTAGGGATGGAGATGATTGTAACGATTGTGATTGTCGTGCCGGTGATTGTTATGGTAGTGGTGGTGTGTGATGATTTTGGTGATGGTGGATGGGGAGAGGGTGGATGATAATGGTTGTGTTGATGGAGATGATGACTATAGTGATGATAGTGATTATTATTGTTGGGTGGTGGTGGAGATGATGATGCTGATAGAAGTGATGATGATTTTGGTAGCGATGATGATTCAGGTGGAGGTGAAGTCGATTGTGGTGGTGGTGGGTGGTGGGTGGTGGTGGTGGTGGTGGTGAAGGTTTGGATGAAAGTGATGATGAAAGTGATGATGGTTGTGGTGATGGGTGGTGAATGTGATTGTGGTGGTGAAGCTGGCGATGATTATCTTGGTGATGATGGTGGTGATGGTGATTGGGATGATGGCGGTGGCGATTGTTATTCTTGTGGTGGAGACCGTGTTGATGGTGATTATCTTGGTGGTGGTAGTGGTGGTGGCAATTGTGGTGACAATGGTTGTGATGGTGGTGGTGATAACGATTATCGTAATGATGGTGGTGGTGATGATTGTGGTGAATGTGATGATGACTGTGGTAGTGGTGGTGGTGGTGGTGGTGGTGGTGGTGGTGGAGGTGATCACTGCGATGGAGGAGGCGATGATGATTGCGAATGCGTTACTTTGGGTTATGGTAAACAGGGACGTTTGGGGGATTGTGTTGTGTTAACGATGGGTGGCTGACAGTAACTTATACAGAAATTAATTTTGAAAGGGGGAATCCTTCCACGGACAGGGAGTGCAATAATCATTGAGCAGCCATGCATATACCGCAATATCTTTCTGGCATTTTAACGAGTAAATTTCAAAAAGCAACACCCTCCCTTTGGGTTTACGCAATTCTTTTAATCACTTCCAGAAATTGTTCTTGAAAAAATAAAATATCCTCCCAGGCATCCATTTCCTCTCACCACGCCATCACCGAAGAAAAGACTTCGTTGACTTTCTGTTTCTTTCCTTGCTCTACTCTTAGCTACCAGCAAAGCATTTTATTTGTCATTACATCGACTGTAAACCCTCATGAACAAGAGGAGCGGATGTAAGGATGTCAGTAGTGTCCTCATATCAAGATAGCCTCCGGCTCACTATCACGTGATTGGAGGGATAAGAAGATGAGAGGTTTTCGATCCCTTCTTGCAGCTTTTAGTCCCACTCATAATGATAGCACTAAACTGAATAATTTACCAACTACACTTTCTCTCTCATCCTCATATCTCTGATATGTCCTTCTTGTAAACAAGAAATCAACATGTAGGTGTATGTTCACAGTGGCGTAGCGTGTAAGTGCTCATTTTAGGGGGCACTGGCATGATTTGGGGGAGGGCGCATGATAGGTCTTACTCGTAAAATAAAATACGAATTTACAAGGCTACTAACTAGGAGGGGAGCGGAATGAAGTCTAGGCGTCTTCTTTTCTCATCCTTATCACCTTCTTTCTTTCCCTTTTCCTCTTCTTTCTCATCATTTCTCAACCATACGATGGGAGAAACCGTGCCCCCTGTCGCCTCAACACTGCATGTTCATCATGTTTATTATCAAGTACCTGGTATCAACTTCGACCTTTATACCCGCTCGGTATAAAAGTGGGGGGGCACCAACAAAAAAGGGCACTTTCTGGAAAAAAAAGGGCACCTACAGTGGGAAATCTCAAAGCGAAAATATACAATTTTTTAGACATTGGTATATACCCCTACATTGTGATTACATTATCAGGGATGATTTCAATATTTGTTTCTCTTCATACATCATACAAGATATCGCTTAAGCATCAAACTTTACAGCTGGGTGTGATGTCTGAATATGCATTTACGAGCGAGCGAAGCGAGCGAGAAAAATTTTAAAGATCTGTGAGGTCGCAGTGCGAAAAATTACATCTTATAAAGAGGAAAAAAGCCAATCGTGATGGGGTTATAAGCACATTCTCATATCGGAAGACTGAAAAGACCTTTGATAAGTAACATAATTATATCATCTTTAAATACGAGCGAGCGCAGCGAGCGAACTTTGGGAGAAATTGCTCTTAGTCGCTTTAAATAAGGGGCACGTTTAATGATTACATGAAAAGGGGACAATTATCGAAAGGGATAAGACACTTATTAGAAAAGAAAAGGAGCAGGTGTCAAAGTACAAAGGATAATTATAAGAGGTGAAAATGAGGCATTTTTTTTCACCTGAAAAGAGGCACTCACCAGTGATGAAAAAGAGGCGTTTACGAAAATGGGAAATAGGCATTTGTTGACGGAAAAGGGGCACCCATCAGATTTTGATAGGGGCATTTATAAGAGGTGAAAAGGGGATAGGTCCCTTATAAGAAAGGAAAAGGGGCACGTATCATTATTAAAAGGGGAATTATCAGAGTTGAAAAGGGGCTCTGACCAGATATGAAAAGGGGCACTTATGAAAATGTAAAAGGGGCACTTATAATAAAGGAAAATGTGCATTATTTAATAAAAAGGGGGCACCGTTCAGTTTTTTAAAAGGGGAAGTTATGAGAAGGGGAAGGAGCTCTTTCTTTTCAATGGGGGCACTTATCATAAGGAAAAGGGGCACTTATTAGAAAGGGAAAGGGGTAGTTATGAGAAAGGGAAGGAGCTCTCTCTTTTTAATGGGGGCACTTATCATAAGGAAAAGGGGCACTTATTAGAAAATAAGAGGGGCACATGTTAAAATGAAAGGTGTGCTCATCCGAGTTTAAAAAAGGGGTAGTTATTAAAAGGAGAAGGGGCACTTCTTACAAAGGAAAAAAGGGGAAGTTGTCAAAGTAAAAGGAGCACCTCTCAGTTTTGAATAGGGCAATTATCAGAGGTGAAGGGGGCACTTCTCGTACCTGAAAAGAGGCACTTACTAGAGATTAAAAAGGGCACTTATTCAAGATAATTTCAAGATTTATGAGGATGGAAAATGGACACTTATTGCAAAGGAAAATGGGAACATGTCGAAGGAAAAGGGGCACGTGTCAAAAATAAAAAGGGCACTCGTCAGAGGTGAAAAGGGGGAAGGGGCACTTTTACTAAGTAATAGGGGCACTTGTCAAAGTCAAAGGGGCACCTTTCCTATGTAAAAGGGGCACTTCTTACAAAATAAAAGGGGCACTTTTCCTATGTAAAAAGGTCACTTTGGGGGTATCTGAAAAAGTGGGGGGGCACTGTGCCCCCCTGCCCCCCCCCCCCCCCCCGGGAGAACCGCCTCTGTCTTCAGCACACGATGGTATATTCGAGGACGTTTCATATCATGTAACACATAATTTTCTCCCGCGAAAGTGGATGCCTTTGGGGGTCATTGCACGAAAGTCATTGTAGACCAAGAGCATTATTTGGATCCCGGGCGCTCACGGATGCATGCATGCCCTTCCCGCCAAAACACACGCTGTACGGCCACGCGCAACCATATCGCATTACGCATTTTTGAACATGTTGTGTGATACTCGAGCTTGGTGCTGTGCAATGATTATTAGGAATCTTTAATCATTAATATCCGACAGCGATGGGTGATAAAGTTTGTCAATGTATCATGTTAGTAATTTCATGGTGTTCGTGCTGAGCTTTGAGTGGGGAAGTCGCGGTGATCTCATTCTAAAAGAAGATGTTACTTCCCAAAGCCTTCCCTGTGAGCATTTCTTCTCATGGAGAAGATTTGGCGAAGACATAAACACGTGTACTTGACATTTAAAGTTTAAAAGATGGAACAAAATCATTTCATCCTACTCTTTCATCTCTAACTCTTTACCTCCTTCACTCTTTAACACGCTGGAAGTCATACATACCAAATCCATCAGGCAAATAACACCCCGCGCAATCCTGCTCTTATAATATTGGTCTATAATCCTGATCTGTAATTCAGATCTATAATGCATGTTAATACTGCTTTGGAAAGATTATAGCAAGAAGAAAGGATGCCAGCCACATTCCTTTTGCAATATTTCAAAGTAAAACTTCCAGGGGCGGATCCAGAATTGTGTTAAAGGGGGTGGGCACAATTTCGCAAAAATGACAAATTGTAAGGGCTGATCATGGTTTTGGAACCTACATGTCATGCTCCTGCGAACAAAATTCATGGTAAACGTCTTGCACTAACGAAATTCCTGAATAAAACCCTGGATCAAACACTGTACCTCATCCTACACCTAAACCTAAGCTAACACCCGATAATTGCAACGCTACTCAAACATTACGGGCCGTGTTGTACTAATTCAGTGAAAAACCGACCCTGCAGACCAGATCATGTTTAACAAAAGAAAACTTAAACTTACACTTTTTCGTTAAAATCCGATTTAAGATTTAAAAAACTGATACCCAGGGGCGGTCTTAGATTTTAGTAAAATACGGATCTATAATGTTTGAGGAATGAAGCCCGGAGCAACTGCCACCGGACTCAATACTATAAAGGGTTTCGAATTGGAAGTACGTCTAGTTTCCCTCCCCCTCCCTCACCAACCCCCGTTCTTGATGGGGGAATCATTCAGTAGAGCTCGTACATGTCAATATACATGTAGATGAACAAATGAAATGCTCTGATTTACATGTGGTCTGTATCACAATTGACATACAAAGTCGAATTAGGACTTATGACTTAATGATGAAGTACAATAAATCCTTTTCAAAGAATGCCGAAATGAATATAACCAGCTGCATAATGCATATAATTATTAAAGATTCGTAATGCTGCGTCGTGAATGTTCTCTCAAAGAAAAGACTCATCCATCATACTTTCATTTTGTAGTCATGTGGTCGAGCTGTTCAATTTGCATTTCATGAAAAACATGGTGCAATATCAAATGATTGAATGATTATGGAATTAAATATCAAGACTTGCAACTTGAGGCTATAATACATTTATATCATGTGTCACGTGAAATGACAATAATAATTCTCAGTGATTCTTGTACACTGCTGAAATCTGCCACCCACTGGCGCTCAAGGTTTTCAAATATAAAAACCCGTTTATGGCAGGCTAACATTAACGGCAGATAAGCCGTAAGTATTAAATGTTGGAATAAAAAGCGCCGTTGGAACTGCCTGAAAAAAGCAAATTCGGGTATTATTTCTTAGCCGTTGCCCACTTGCTTCACCTGGATTGAGAGAGAGGCAAATAGTTTTAAGATGGAACTATCGCGACACGGCACTAATATCCTTTTGCAAGATATTAACCTGCACTTGCTACTCTCCACCCAGGTGTTAAATGGGTACCCGGTAGGATGCGACCGTCATTGTTGGTCAAACAGTTTTTGAGCGTCAAGTAACGCCCGGCTGGAATGCTCCCCAGGGAGTGGAGATTGTGCACACAGTGTGTGCGAGTGAGCACTGCATCCAATGACCGGGGTAATAGTATATTTGTAAAGCGCTTAGAGACATTTGTATTAATAAGCGCTATATAAAAAAACTAAATATTATTAAATATTATTACGTATTGGGCGCGGATTCGAACTCTTCAACCTGTACATTGAAGGTCAATTGTCTGAATCACTCAACGACAGTTACTTAAATGTTTGAATTGTGATTACGACTCTTTCATTATTAAATCAAAAGAATCATAGCCCGCAGTGGAAATATTAATGAAAGATCATGTTTTCATTTTCCATAACTTCTTTCGTCAATGCTATAATAGTTTGTGCGTTGCACTGACAGGCATTCCAATTTACCCGTCTGCGCATGCCGCTATACAAGCACGTTTTATGCCTTTCCTAATTTCCTCTCCTCGGTATTTTTCCCGCCCTTCAAACATTAACTGATTTTTCTTGAGGCTTCATACTAGCTAAAGGGTGATATGAATTTGAAATCAGACCACGTCGATGAATCACAAACAGTACGGTCCCATGGCATCCGCTTTTAAACAATATTGGCGCTTTTTATTAACCGAGATTGAGTAGGGCACGTAATGTGTTCATCCCATGAGGGCGATGATGCCAATCAAAAACTATTACCCCTTGCATCCTATATACCCTTTCTGTGTATGTTTGTTTGTCTGTCGGTATGTCTGTCTGTCTGTATACCTGCCCCTTCTCTATCTATCTCTCTGTGTCTTTCTCTGGCTGTCTGTCTGCCTGCATGTGTCTCTTTCTCATTTTTCTTTCTCTCAACCCTACCCTCTTTCTCTCTCTCTTTCTCTCTCTCTCTCTCTCTTTCTCTGTATAAGTATAAGGAAATTCGTTTATTTGAAGCTTCCTCCTCCTCCTCCTCCTCCTCCTCCTCCTCCTCCTTTCCCTCTTCTTTCTCCTTCTCCTCTTCCTCCTCCACCTCGTTTCCCTCCTCTTTTTCCTCCTCCTGCTCATTCTGCTCCTTCTGCTCTTTCTCCTTCTCCTCTTCCTCTACCTCATTTCCCTCCACTTCCTCCTTCTCCTCCTTCTCCTTATCCTTCTCTCCCTCCTTCAGACCTCTTCCTATTTGTTCTCCTCCTCGGCTTCCTACAAGTTCGCTAATTTCAAACCCGAATATGTAGAAAGTCAACACAATTAAATTTCACTAAGTCATCAAGTTCACACCCTCCTGTCCAAGCTTAACGTCAAAGCTTTTGTAATGAATAATACCAATAACCGTAGGCATTCCTGACACAATCACATTAACCGAGTATAAGAATGATTCGGAGTGATCGATAGAACATTAAAACAAATCATCCCGCTTATCAGTCTACATAATTCAGGTTAAATTTATTATGATGATCTCCCAGCTGCCTTCTTTGTTAATCTTATCAGTTTATCAGCTTTTTTTTCTTCTATTTCACACTATAAAAGAAAATACTGCGTCAATTTCTGACATGATTCTCTCTCTCTCTCTCTCTCTCTCATCTCTCTCTCTCTCTCCTCTCTCTCTCTCTCTCTCTCTTCACTCTCTCTCACTCTTAATTTTTCATATTTTTTTTTTCTGCCATAACCTCCCACACTCTGAACCTCTATATGTTTTGTTACTATTAAACTCTATTTTCAATCTTTCTTTCTGTTTAATTCTCTTACACTCCCTCCCTCTTTCTCTCTCTCTCTCTCTCCCCCCCCCCCCCTCTCTCTCTCTCTCTCTCTCTCTCCCTATCACTATACAGGGTGATCACCCACAATCAAATGCAAACAATGGACGAAGATGCCTTCTACGACACGACGAGCCTGGAAATGCTGTAAGTATATTTCCCCATTTAGCCTTTTTTTAAAGATGTTGTATTGCCCTTTAGGTGCCAAAACATGGGTCGGTCGGTCGGAAATCTTTCTTGTTTTTTTTTTTTTTTCCCTCCCTCTTTGGGCTGATATTTCTCCGTTTTGGATGCTTTAATACATATTTTTTATTCTTTAAACTTCTCTTCTTTTTTTAAGGTAAAAAAAAAAAAACGACCGTAGATTTCAAGATTGTTGGGTCGGTCGCAAAGGGCAATACAACATCTTTCTTTTCATTTTTACGCCTTATTCATGTCTTTCTACATTGCCGTGCTCTTTGTTCAAAAAAAAAATCTAACCATGGAGTTACTAAATCCATGCTCTATCACACGTCATGGAATTATATCGCGAAATTTCTTATATCTTCGTTAGATATGAAAGTTGTATGGAATTTTTTTTTTTTCCTAATTCGCGCTTATCAAGAAGTCCAATTGCCATTACTGTATAAATTATATTTTATTCTTGCGAAAGATCTTGAGAGCTTTTATTTACAATATATCAACTCCAAGACCTGTATATTTCACCTATGATTACTAAATAGACTGATATTGAACTTTCTACAAGGCGGAATAATAAATTTTCGAAAAGCATTTTCAGTGGCACTTTTATCTCCTCATCTTGTGTTTGTTTTGTGTTGACTATATAGGGATCTATCGGATAATCTTATCGAGACCATTACAGCAGCGCCCTTCGACAACCTCCGGCGACTTACTCTTCTGTAAGTATTGACATAACGAGACGATTGCTAATCAATAATGTATAAAAGAATGATATACAATCTGCTTTTTTGTTTGCTACATCCACGGAGTCATATGGTGAATTATTCATAATTCGTATTGTTGTGAGCTTTAACATTTTGCTTGCTTCTAGGCTCTGGAAGTTTTGATATCTGCCAATGAAACTGTGTTTGACTCCATTGCTTTAAAGTTTTTTGTTTAATACAATTAAGACATATGGTGTACTGAGTCTGATGGACTACCCCAGTCCTCCCCCATCCATCCCTTTCCTTCCACTGTTCCTGTCTGTCTCTCTGTCCAAGTTCACCTAGACATCAGATTTAGTAAAAACCCAATTACAATGCCAAAAGCATTGACAAAACATTTTAAAAATGTGCCCCCCCCCCCTCATAAAAAAAAAGATATGACAGAAGTGAAAAGTCAACCCGTATCCATTGAGATCACTTAGAGCTTTAAGTGCACCGTATTATAACAATCATTAAATATGTAAGTGTCAGTGGCTTCAGTTACTTTGTCTAAAATCTTCAGATCTTTATCCAACTGTTATATCTCTCTCTCTTTCTTTCGTGTCAGACGACTATCGCGGAATCACTTCCGGTGTGAGGGTGGAGACTGCTTCCGGAATCTGGTCAGCCTTAGAGAACTGTAAGCATCTTATTATTATTATTATTTGTTTATATATATATATATATATATTTAGTAGACACGTTTCCCATTTATTTAAGCAATTTCGTGTTCTAATTCCTATCGGGCAATAACTGAGAGTTTCTTTGGTTGTTGTTTCTCGCGTTATTGTTAAAGTGATAATCGTGGTATTCTCGGAAGTGTATATAATATAAATGACTGCAATAACAATCTTCATTTCTATTGCAGTACTTTTTCTTATTTGGATGTTAATTTGCGATACGGCCGATTGGTTCTTTCTACAACACACATCAAAATGCCCACGCCAAAAGCTATGTAAAAAGAGAGGCGAGTAGATACACCACCTTTCCTTGGAAAAGAAAATACTTTGTATGAAATCACCAAGCTCTTACCAAACATGCCAAAATGAGCTCATAATTATCCTGTGCAGGCCTTGAAAGGCGTCTTTAAACAGAGGCGTATGCCCCGGCGTATGCAAAGTAAAATAAAGTAACATCTGCCAAAGACAAGAGACAGAGCTTTCGAAACTGAGGCTTCATATTCAGGATTTAATGGAAGATGTTTGAGGATGAAACATAAAAGATAAAGCCAAGACTACAACCTCCAGAATCACGAGTCATATTGCAAGAGTTCATGAAAAATAGTCCTTGTCGATGTAAAGAATACTGCTTGTTCATTTTGACTTTTCCTTGAAGGTCATTTTGTTGATTCATTACGCGACTCAAGGACTCAACAGGTTATGCATCTTCATTTTTACTTCCCCAATCATCCGACAAAGATCGATTTTCAAAACAAACATCAGATTCGTCTATCATTTCCCCCGCTTCCGACCGTATGAGTGTGGTAAATAAATACAATACCCACCCTAGGGTTAGCGGATAACCAGCTAGCTGCTTGTTTAGGGCTCATCGGTCTTGATTCACGCCTCCCGGGCCCCGGTGGTATCCAGTGTTCGCTCCCCTCAAAGGGCAGCTGAATCTGAAACAGACAAGAGTATATTATTTCTTTGAACCAGCCACATGTAGAAGGCGACTTCGTCTCATCTTCCTCCATATTTACCTTGCTTTATCTGTTTCTGTTTACCCCTTCCCCCCTCCCCCCCCCCCCCCTCTTCAACCGATCTCTCTTCCCCTCTGTCTGTCTTTTTCTCTGCATGTTGTCTCTCTCCCTCTCCCTCCCTCTCCCTCCCTCCCCCTCCCCCCTCCCCTCTCTCTCTCTCTCTCTCCCTCTCCTTCTCTCTCTCTACCCGTCTCTTTAACCCTATCCATCCATCCATCCGTCTACCTACCTATATTTCTATCTATTTATCACTCCACCAATCCTTTCATCCCTCTTTTTTCTCTTCCTGTTCTCGTCATCCGATTTCCATCCCTCTACCTTCTCCCCCTTTCTCGCTCTGTATGTCTGTACTTTCTCTCTCTCTCTCTCTCTCTTTCTCTCTTTTCTCTCTCTCTCTTTCTCTCTCTCTCTCTCTCTCTCTCTCTTTCTCTCTCTCCCCTTTCTCTCAATATTCAATGAAGAAAAGAAACTTTGTTACAAAATAAGTTTACAATAATATACATTTTTATTTCCTATATTACAGGGAGTTGGTGGAGTGTGGGATCACGGAGCTTACCCCGGACTTGTTCAGCAATCTCCGTAGCCTCTCCTTGCTGTAAGTCCATCAATAGCAAGATTATTCTTGAATAAACGATCTCTCCCAAAATGACACACCGTTCATGAATAATGGATTCTGCCAAACACAGAACACATTCACCCCACCCCACCTATCGCAAGGTATCTTAATCAATCCTACTAGCCTCCCTCCCCCCCCCCCATCCTCCCCCCACCCCGATACACACACCCATCTCCCCATTTTCGTACACGCATGAGCAATATCCTCCCCTCCCGTTAAAGTACCCCCTCCCTTATTTGAAAAGAATTTTAAAGATTTTATTTTGAATCGGTACTACGTGCCTGATCATGATGATTTACGTGCCAATCCATTATGGCTGTTTTTTCTCCTTCTAATTGCGCAAACGCTACTCTGAAATTCGAATACTTGTCAAAGTAATCATATTAAATTAACACCATTATCTTCGTAAAATTTTAGCGATAGAAGAGCAAAGTTCGGCTTCAAGTCGATATTTAGTTAATTTCAATTCTATTTTTATCTTTTATCATAAAGGTAGGAAGGAGCTGTAGCTGTTACTTTAATAAAAGGCATATTTCAATTATTTATGAAAAAAGAGAGAAACCAAAAAAAAGTAAAATCCGATCAACCATCACTTTCGTTATTTCCCCGATAATTATGTAAATCCCCGCAAATTACTTTGTATTAATCATTATCATTTGTATTGATATTTGTATTGTTGTTATTATAACTATTTATCATTGATGTTACAATAATTATATATTATTGTGTATATTGTTATTATTATTATTATTATTATTATTATTATTACTATCATGATCATTATTATTATTATCATTATTACTTTATATTTATTATCATTGTTACTGGTTGGCTCAAACACCCAGCAATTACCCCGAAGAAACTCAGTCTGCGCAAATTGGATTTGACTTCTAGCTGGTGTGCTTTATTCTTGAAGTCGTAACAATTCAATTTCTTTTGCAGGAACTCTGGTTTAACGGGAAAACATTCCTCGTAACAGGCACATTGCATCTTAAGCCAATTTCTGATGGCAAACAAAACACATAAGGGTTTCTACACTGACAACTGTACCCGTTCGTTGTTATTCTGACACACACTAAATACACGCTGACATTAATGGTGGTGTCCTCAAAAATACAAGGAAAACATTAAGTATGGTATCTTACAAGTACATCTCAATCAAGCGAACTTATAATGAACATGATACTTGTAACTGATGATAATGCATGAAAAAAAGTATATTTATGTTCATTCAATGAAACATCCTCCCACCCCATGAGGGGACTTCCTCATAGTCTTGTTCCAGTCTCTTATAGAGTTTTTTCCAATGTTTTATTTTCTACTTTAACTGTTCAATCTTCATATCCTTCTACTGGGTAGATTATCGCTAGCTTGCTGATTGGTCTGCGATATTCCCCTGTTGCAGTCTTCAGCTTTACGTTTCTCACTTTGCCGTCTGCACCCGGATACACTTGAATCACACGTGCTATGGTCCAATGACCGCGAATCGCGTTAGCTTCTGCCATCATCGCTATGTCGCCTACGCGTACATTTCTTCTCTCACAGTTCCATTTTCTACTAGGAACCAAAGGCCCGGTCACACAGCCCTCCACGGGCGTATCGCGGCCGAATCACGGCCAAAAATTTCTGCCCGTGAAGCAGACGCTGTTGGACGCTTTGAGGTCGCGATAAAGACGCGATACAGCCGTACTTTACCCGTCGTTACACGCGGTAAGAAATTCACACGCGGTTGGCCGCGCGAAAAAGTTTTGGGCTGCCCAAAAATTTAGACCGCGGGTAATCGCGGGCGGTACACGTGGTACACGTGGTACACACGCGGTAAAGACGCGGTACAGACGCGGAACGAACGTGCTAGGACGTGCTACGGCCGCGGTTTAAACGTGGTTACACGCGGAATTGGACGCGAAATTTTAGCGGGTAATCGCGGGGGGAGCACGGTCATAGCACGTTTGTTCCGCGTCTGTACCGCGTTGTTATCACGTGCATTAGCGTGTGTACCGCGTGTAAGCGTGGTAGGCCGCGGTACCGCCGCGCTTCACCCGCGATAAGGACGCGGAACAGTCGCCGGCGTCTGTTCCGCGGGCATACCACGGGTAAACCGCGGGTAAGCCAATTTTGCACATTTTCCACCACGGGCAACCGCGGGCAAAAAAAAATCGCGAAATTTTACCCGCGATACAGACGCGAAAGGCTGTGTGACCGGGCCTCAAAAGTGGTAGCACATCTTGTGCCCATCGCTTCCAAAACGAATCAATAATACGTTGCACAAACTCGACCCTATGTCTGGGATTCCGGGTCTCACGGAATGGACCGTGCGGCACCTTGCTCGAAGATCTTCCTAACAACAAATCATTCGGACAGAGGTAACCTCCATCATCTGGATCATTACCAACGCGCCCTATTGGTCGTTCATTCACAAGATTCGCGACTTCTAAGAAACATGTATACAACTCTAATGGTGTGAGCTCTTGCTCACCTATTGCCCTTTTCAAAGCAAACTTGCAACTTTTCACCATGGCTTCCGCACAACCATTCTGATGAGGCGCTCCTGGAGTAACAAACTTCCACACTACACGTTTCTCGGCACAAAAATCTTTGAGCTCTCTCTCGCTCCATCCTCTAACCATCTCGCGAAGCTCGCGTTCCGCTCCAACGAACTGCGTCCCGTTGTCGCTCAGAAACTGTGCAGGCTGTCCTCTCACTGCGATGAATCTGCGTAACGCTTGGAGAAACTCCATCGTTGAACAGTCTGTCGCCATCTCGAGATGTACGGCTCTGGTATTCAAACATGTGAAGATGATGCCGTAATGCTTGGCCTTCTTGTTTCGACCCACCTTGACTAAATATGGGCCAAAGTAGTCGCATGACGTATAATGGAAAGGCGGGGTGAATGGCGCCAATCGACAGCTAGGCAGATTCGCCATAATCTGCGTTTCCCTCTTACACTCTGCTGCTCTGCACGTCACGCATCGATGTTTCACCGTCTTAGCTAGTCGGTAACCTTGGAGTATCCAAAACTTTCTCCGTGTCTTGGCCGTAGTCGTTGCTACCCCATGATGTCCCAGTTCATGTGTGCTACGTATAATCATCAGTGATATGTGATGGCTGGCAGGAAGTAGAGCTGGATGCTTCGACTCGTATGACGTCACAAGGTTTCCGACTCTTCCACCTACTCTTATCACACCATCATCGTCAACAAAAGGAGTGAGCACCTTGAATTCTCCTTTCTCTAGTCTGGGCAGTAGACTGATCTGTGCTCTCTTTACCCAGTACTTCTCTGCACTATCTAACTCTGTCGGGCTTAGAGTAACTTTGTCATCTGGTTGGGGTCCCTTCTTTATCTTAGCCTTCAGGATTTGGATAAATCTGAATACATATGCGGTCGTTCTCAGGAGCTTTCTCCAACTCAAAGTTCTCTTACAATCTATCACTTCCGATGACTTTGCTGTCATGAAGACTGACTGGGACTTTGTCTTTTCCTCACTTCTGGCACCTTTGCAATTCACTACTGCCTTGTCTGTAGGCCATTCTGACTCGTCAGAAAGCAGAAAGATGGGCCCACCCTTCCACTCTTCTGACAGCCTTTCTACAGATATACCTCGTGACACCTTATCAGCTACATT
Source organism: Strongylocentrotus droebachiensis (assembly GCA_035222895.1). Lineage (NCBI taxonomy): Eukaryota > Metazoa > Echinodermata > Echinoidea > Camarodonta > Strongylocentrotidae > Strongylocentrotus > Strongylocentrotus droebachiensis. Next base: position 70,156 of record JAVYIG010003081.1, read on the forward strand.
GACTTCACCAGGGATGTGTTTCCAGTCTGCCGGGTCTGTTAGGGTCTGGATCTCACCTACTCTGCTTGATACAAATGCCTTGTATGTTCTGGCAGAAGACTTTATCCACTGGAGCACAATCATACTATCAGTGAAGAAAACAACCTTTTCCACTTGTAGCCTCATCTCTTTGCTGATTGCTTCGTGCATTCTAGCTGCTAGTACCCCTGCCAGCAGTTCAAGTCGAGGAATTGTGAGAGCTTTGAGAGGTGCGACCTTCGACTTGGCTGTTACGAAGCGCACTTCATACTTGTCATCATCTGTCTTCCACCTCAGATAAGCGCATGCACCATATGCAATCTCAGAAGCGTCACAGAAAATACATAAGACTGGTTTCCCCCTGGCATTCTGTGGTTTCAGACATCTCTCAAGACTGATGTCATTGAGCTTACTCATTTCTCTGAATAGTCCTCTCCATTCTTCTCCGTCAGGTAACTCCTCATCCCAGTCATAACCACCCTGCCACAGCTTCTGGATGCCAGTCTTTGCCTTGATGATAATTGGTGCAGCAAACCCAATAGGATCATAGATTCTTGCTACCTTTCCCAAGATCTTTCTCTTAGTCAGCTTTTCTGTCTCTCTATCTGTTTCTTGTAGATTGACCTTGTATGAGAAGGTATCACTATGTCTGTCCCACACTACACCAAGCACCTTCTCTTCAGCAATCTCCTCTAAGAGTTTCATCTTTTCCTGCTTGTTGCCTCCATCAAGTGGCTTGTTTGATTGCCAACCTTTAACCTTGAACCCTCCTGCCTCTAACAGTTCATCTACCTCTGCGATACGTTTCTTTGCTGTATCTTCAGTCTCTACTGAATCGCAGATGTCATCCATGTAGATGTTTCTTTTCAGGATTGCAGCTGCTTCTGGGTACTTGGCTTCACCTTCCTCTGCCGTCAGTCTTACACCTATCTGAGCCATTGCCGCAGCTGGCTTGTCTCCAAACGTCACCACCTTCATCATATACACATCTGGTTCTTTCTCCTGGTTCATGTCTCTCCACAGAAATCTGTGTACATGCTGATCTCTTTCGGGAATCAATATGCGGTGATACATCTTGCTAATATCTGCACATATTGCCACTGGGTGTTCTCTGAATCTGAGTAGGACTCCAGATAAGTTGTTGAGTAAGTCAGGCCCTTTCTTCCAGTACTCATTCAAGCAGTGACCTTTGTAGATTGCAGATGAATTGAATACAATTCTCAGAGGTGTGCTTTTGTTGTCTGGCCTGATTACTGCGTGGTGACTGATGTAATGTACCGGTCCTTTGTACTTTGTCATTTCATCTTTCTCTAGCTTCTTAGCAAATCCCATCTCAGTCATCTCTTGTATCTTAGATTTGTAGGCTTCTGTATGCTCTGGATTCTTTCTGAGTTTTCTTTCTGCAGCAAAGAGCATCTTTTCTGCTAAGAACTTGTTATTGGGTAAGAGATCCGGATCTTTCTCCCACGGATAGGCTATCTCCCATTGCCTTCCTTCTCTCCTTGCTGAGGAACGGATCATCTCTTCCTCCAAAGCTTCTTGCTTAGTGAGACCACTATTATCACACCGACAGTGCTTTGCATCGACACCCTCTGTCTCTATCGCCCAAAAGTCAGTGAGATCTACTGGAGTAGCCAGCTTTACATGCAACACTTCCTTGGTGTAAGTATCCTCCTGGGGTGTTTCACCATAAACAACCCACCCTAACGGTGACTTTCGAGCACAGTAGTCCCCTGCTTCTCTGACTTCTCCACCGTGCATTCTAGCACAATTCACTCCTACCAGGATGTCAATTGGTCCACTATCTCTTTGAAGGTCGTCTTTCTTTAGCCTGAACTTCCTCGTCAAATCATGAAGTCTTACTTCTACTGCATCCTCGCTGATCAGAGGAATTCCGATGGCTGCTATGATGATGGGCTTACCATCTTCACCTATCTTTCTGATTGGCACTCGGTACTTGTGCGTCTGCAAGACTTCTTGTGACCCTCCTATCTTCATCACAATAATGGTCGTAGGAGTACCTCTTAGTTGTAGCTCTGTTGCTACCTGCTGTCTAATCAGGCTAATCTGCGCCCCTGAATCGATTAAACAGTTTCCTCTCTTACTGGTTCCCTTGCTAACAAATTCCATAGCAACTATTGGCAGCAAAGCTCCTTCTATGCCAATCACTGCAACATCCACCTGACCAGTGCGAGTTCGATTTCCACCTTGACTTTCATTCTTGTCATCTGTGTGCAGCAAAGGATGGTGGAAATACCTGCACCTTTCCTCATTACTCTTCTCATAGCACTGTCGTCTTCTCTGGCATGTAGACATTCTGTGACCACGACCTGCCTTTTTCAGGCAACTGAAGCAGGCATAGTTTTCCTTCACTAACTTCAGTCTCTCATGTGCTGGTCTTGAAGTTAGCTTCTTGCATTGGTCTACCCAATGATCACTCGTGTTACAGATCCAGCATCGATGTTCTGCTGTTTCTGGTTTCTTTCTCGTCTCTTGTGCCACGTGACCCACTGTGCTCTGTCGTGCTTCACTTCGGAGAGGTGCGGTGGCTCGCATTCTTGCCCTCATCTCCCTATTCATCCAAGCGAGCAAATCTGTCATGGTGACAACTCCTCTCTCATCTTGCTGTCTGAACCAGACCTTCCTGTCATCAGCACTCATTTTCCTCTCTATGGCTGCAAGCATGTTACTATTGCTGATGTCCTGTTCTCTTCCTACTTCCTTCAAAGTAGTGTAACTGCGCCTTACCAAGTGTACTAGATCACAGAATCGGCTATCCTCACCGTCCTTCAATGGCCGGAACTTGGTCAGATCATGTACTATGGCGTCTGCGACAAACCTAGGGTCGCCATATATCGCATCAAGTTGTTCCCAAGCCTCGTCATAATCAGAACCTATGCCTCTAATCACATCTAGAGGGCGTCCATGTAGGCATGACCGAAGAATGGTAATAGCATCCCTCTTCGTATATCTGGCGTCTACGAGATGCATAAAATCTGACTTAAATACTCCATAGTCTCTGACATCACCCGTAAACTTGGGCAATTTCGGCTTCTCCAAGTCAAAACTACTTCTAGACTGTTTTGGCTTTTCCTTGTCAGATTTGCTCTCGTTATGTTGTTCTTCTGGCTCTAGGGTTTCACAGACTTCCTCTTTCTTAGCTTGGTAATCGTTGACGGTCAACTTGAGATTGAGAAATGTCTTCTGACACTCCTCCATCCACTCCTCTTCCTTGGCGAATTTATCATCATCTTCGATGATCTCTGTGTAATTATCATGTGCATCTTGAACATCCTTGAAAACACATTCATACCTCGTGAATGCTTCTTGCACTTCTGCATTTAGACGTTGCTGGTCTAATAACAGCTTCAATTCATTACCGTTCCTTGTTAACTTCGCCTTGGCTCCTCTACGTTTCAGCCTCAGGGTTTTCACTGCTTCTTCAGTCATCTTCACCACTTGGTCAGCAGTCCAGTTTGAATGATGTTCCAATAAGAAATTGAATGTATGGTTGGCTCAAACACCCAGCAATTACCCCGAAGAAACTCAGTCTGCGCAAATTGGATTTGACTTCTAGCTGGTGTGCTTTATTCTTGAAGTCGTAACAATTCAATTTCTTTTGCAGGAACTCTGGTTTAACGGGAAAACATTCCTCGTAACAGGCACATTGCATCTTAAGCCAATTTCTGATGGCAAACAAAACACATAAGGGTTTCTACACTGACAACTGTACCCGTTCGTTGTTATTCTGACACACACTAAATACACGCTGACATTAATGGTGGTGTCCTCAAAAATACAAGGAAAACATTAAGTATATTGCAGTAAACTTCAAAATGAATGTGATATTTGGCTTGTCTTAATAAACGGTATGCACATGTCGAAACTCAGTGCTTTGAGTATGTTGAAAACATGCATGCGTTGATAGTAAACACTCTAAAAGGGGTGGTCGGGTGTTTTTTTTTTACGGGGGTGGGGTGACTTCCCAGAGCCAACGAGGGGGTTCATAATTGATTGACTTGGGGGTAGCAGACCGGACAAATCGTCCTATAGTATTTAGTTGTCCGGTTACTTATCATAGGATAATTGTCCGGTTTGTCCTAACACGGGTGCTTATTATTATAAACATCTCCATTATTATGCCTTATAATGTACAATTTATTATGACAAGTATGAGGTGTTATTGAGGTGTCTAGGGTAAAGTGGTTCTATCACTTCACTCTCAATCCAAGGGTTGAGTGTTCGAATCCTGGCCCGGCACGAATGTCCTTTGGCAAGACATAAATTACCTCATATTGTTTTATCTGTTTATCAACCAGAATCGTTCCTTTCAAATTCGCATTTTTATTTAATGGAATGAGCTTAACCGATTTGAGTGTTTTTTTCCTATCTGCAGATATCTATCAAGCAACCACATCTCTAATATCGAGCATGGTGCATTTGACGGCATGGATAATCTTCTGAAACTGTGAGTTTCTGCAGAAGTGGTTGATTTTGTTTATTTTCATCAATTTCCGTGTCGGTTTACATTTCGGATTTCCTATAATTAAAGCTTATCTTTCTGCCACTCTATTTTCATGTGTACTTTCTTTCAATCGGCTCATTCTTGAAGGAATCTTTTTAAATATTACCCCGACAATACACCTGCTATGGATCAGCGTGGGAAATATGAAATATTCATGAACAATTTTTAAAAACCTTTCTCGAGCTTTTGTTTTGTGTTGTTTATATATCATTAATTAACTTTAAGTAATCATTCCACATTAAAGCTACATCAAATACGTTGATACCGCGTTCATCCGAATTGACAAATCCAGTCTACAAAGTAAATCAGCGTTTTTATATGCGAACAAAATATATTCAATTCGACTGTGATTGTAATACCGATTTGTATTGAGATATCATTTTTATTGTCTGGTCGATATCCCACTAAAGCCATCCTCCCTCAGAAGGCTCTTTACAGCTGTTATTTTAGTGTGAAGGAATCGTTCTTGCACTGTAGAAGTTTAAACGTGCAGTGAGAATAAGATTTGTTTAACTCGCCAAGGCGTTATATTTCAGACCCAAAGGTGAGAAGGAGAATTGTTAAAACTCGCCAAGGCCCCTTGTTCTAAATAATATGTATTCCATTTGCTCTGATTTGTAATGAAATTTAAGATGCTAATCATATATTATCGTCTCCTTTTGTTATTTTTTGTGACAGATTGCTACACGACAACAAATTGACGAATATTTCCGTAGGGATATTTCCTGTAATGCCCGAGCTGCAGATTCTGTAAGTATTAAATAACCATTTGTGTGGGTTTGTGGTGGATATGTGTTTACTTTCTTAATATTCAGTAGGATTGTCCTGCCTTTGATATACACTGCATTGTTACAATAAGAGAAGCTTACGTTATTCCACCAAGATACAGATAAATGTTTGAAGCGTGGTAAAGATATTATTAGCAAAGAAATAGTTAATGCGTGCAATTTTCTCTTTTCTTCCTTTAGTCTGCATGCATTTTTAAGGCTGTATAAAATGTACTTGTTTGTTTATTATTTCATTCAAATTTTGGTAAATAAAACTTGAAAAGTGATTTGAACTTTTTTTGAAAATGTTCTAACCCATTTAAGCGGCTTTTCTTAATACATATCCAGTACAGTGAACGAATTTAAAATAATGTCGTAGTTTCGTTTCTTGTGGCATATCTCCGACCGCTGAGTGCAGAATGTCCAATATAATAAACAATTATATTATTCTTTTGATATTTAGCATTCCTTTGTATACCAAGAACAGCTGTTCTCTGTCATTACAACTGAAACGTTTTATCTGATTACGGAAATAAAAACAACAATATTACTGATGATAAACGTGTATACATACGAAACTAACATTTTACAATGATCCTTTTTTTCTTCAATCCTTACAGAAAGTTAGATGAGAATGAGATCGATACGATTGAACCAGGCTCTTTTGCACTCATCGAGAACGTCCAACATTTGTAAGTAGAATGTCTTGAAATGTGTCTTGTTAATTGTGGTTCAGTGATTCGTCTACATTGCGATAGAGAGTGATGATTTTTAAATATGTCAGTAATCATATTATTGTTAAAAGGGCTAGTCAGGAAAGTTTTTATTTTTGTATTCGATAACAAGGGCGTACGATTATTTTTACTTAAACGTCTGACTGGACTGATTCTTAAAATCATGAATTACATTAAAAATAATCAAATTTATTCATCGTTTCCTATTTTCAATCTTCCCCTTGTTTCAGTTAATAGTAATATTCAAATAAACATGGTTATGCATTTCGTTATGTATTTTGTGTTCTGACTATGTTTACTAAAACTAGTGAGCAATATGGATAGCGATAGATTGTGTAATCTGCTAAGCAGACAACCAAGTCCCTTTCATGTTCCCCCATTGTTTAAATATTTTTTTTCACTTCTGATCAAAAGGGGTTCCACGACCCCTACGCTTGTATATGTCTTAGCTTTACCAATAATTACTCCATGATGCTTCAGTCGATAGTTTAGGGGCGTTGCAAGAAAGATGCAATCAATTGCAAATCCCCAAATTCAAGCGTAAGTCTTGCGATTAATTGCAAATTTGCAATTGATCGTTACTCAACTTTCTTGCAACGCCCCATTAGTAAGAGAGAGAGAAAGAGAGAGAGGGGGGTAGAATAAAAGCTATATTTTAATTTTAAAAACTTTAGTCCTAACAAAATCCTAGGAAATTTAGGAGACTACTGGGGCGTTTCAAGAAATTTGAGTTGCAATCGATTGCAAATTTTGCAACTTGCAATCAATCGCAACTTTCTTGCAATGCCCCATAGGTCTAATACAATCTATTACAAAATGAAGGATACAATATTCTCATGCAATATATGATAATTGTATTTGTTTATGCAGTACACTAATGAAGAACCGACTGAGTCGCATTGAGGTCGGAATGTTTGATGGGTTAGGAAACGTGACAGACATGTGAGTATAAAGATGTACATTACATCGTTAGGAATAACTATAAATATAACACAGGGTCATGGTGACACGAAAACCCTCTTATTTCTTGAGAGATCTTTTCTAAAAACAGATTTGAAAACATTATCAAATTTGTCAGTATCATGCGAGCAATAAATACAGTAATAACATTAACAGTTTGTTCTACAATTCCAATGGTCTGGTACGTCACTTTTTGAAACGTGCTTACATTACAATGATGTATTACGTAATCGAAACATATTTGATATAGGATACAGAAATTATCTCTGCGTTGATTTTTCGAAAGTAGTTACGATCATGTTGTATTTCAACCTACTCCTCTATTTTTTTTTAATGTACTCAGGGAATTTACATACAAACATGAAAAAAGGGAAATGAATAATCAACTATCATTTCTATTTGAAAAAAGGATACCTTTTCACAACAACACATATATATATATTCTTTTAATTTAATCTTGGCATGCTTTGAAGAAGTTGATTTTTTTTAAAGAAAAAAAGAAAACGAAAAAGAGTCTTCTTATGTAGCACTTATGTAATTCACACGTCAACATGTCTAATTCTCGAATGTTACTATCCCGGGTGGCCATCAATTGAACATAGTATTTGTAGTTTGTGGTAGGATCGATTCTTTGCCATGCTATACAGTTACAAGAAAATCACGATGAATCGCTTCTTTTCTTCCCAATTTTACAGGAGTTTGCTCGAAAATGAAATTAAAGTCATCGAGGAGAATGCTTTCGATAATCTGATAAAGCTGGAATCACTGTGAGTATCAATAACATACCGTAGAGTCATAAATCAATACTGAATCCCATCTACAGATGAGAACAATATTTAATCAGTTTTTCAAATCGTTTCGTTTCCCAATATTTCTTTCCTGCATTCCGCTCATGATTTCTAACACCGGAATCTTTTTTATCTTCCATCAAAGTTCATTCCTTTACAGTCACGTTTCACCAACCGTCATGTGGCATAAGGGCGGTCAGAAAAAATATTCAATGAATGAAATGCGATACAAACGAGGCCGTCAAGTGAAGATATATATTCTTCTACTAAACGTTTCTTTTCTCCGTCTCTCTCTCTCTCTCTCTCTATCTATATATTTTCTTTCTCATCACTACTTGAATAAGGGCACATGCTATCGTATCTGTTCACAACAACACGCTTTATGTATTTATGTAATTCTTATTTATTCATTTTTAACAGAGATTTACAGAAGAATAAGTTAACCGAAGTACCTCGAGAGCTTTTCACCCGACTCAAGAATTTAAATAACATGTAAGATAAAACATTCTCTCATTATAATGCTTTGTCATTGTTTGTGTACGTTTGCTATATAAAAAAGTAAATGGTTCTTTTGGACCTTTACTGCGTAATCCAACACCAAAATTAATACTTCACGAACCTTCAAAATGACGGGATGTCACAGATATGTCCAGGTTATACTGCTTAGGTTGCTTGACCCTCTCCGTATATTAAAAAATAATACTTAAGAACAGGTTATCAACTATAGGCCATTTTCGTAAATGTAACCAAATTTGATACATAAGTCTTTGTGAAGTGCCTCAATACAAATTATTTCATTCACCTGATTAGAATAATAGTATTTCAATAGTCAGAATGCAGACTGCATATATTAAGTGTTGCTAGGTAGATCAATCCATAATGCTTGCCCTACCTGGCAAACACTAATGAATGCAGTTCGGATTATGTCTATTGAAATACTATTATTCTTATCAGGTGAATGAAATAATTTATATTGAGGCGCTTCACAAAGATTTATGCAATAAATTTAGCTACATTACGAAAATTAGATAATACTTTTTCAACCAAGATCAGGTTTGTTGTATAAAAACAAGACAATCAGTTGATATAAACATGCTTAAAAACAACTAAAATATCACTTACCACGCCTACGGTCTATTTTAGGAGATTCTTCTTTGGCTGGAATGACACGCTATCAACCCTCTGGTAAGCGGCTCCTCAGTAAAACCCTGCTCCAATCTTGCAGCCAAAATACATTCAAACAAAATGGCCGTTGTGGCATACACCATGCCTTGCCCGAGCATCCTTGATTCTCAACCAACCTAGCAATGTGTACAGAAGCGCTTGACCATAACAATCAACAGTACCTGTCATGCAAAGCCGGAAAGCTCCCGGATGCCTAACCAACCTAGTAATTTATTCAGAACATTGCTGCCACCGCAATGGCAAAACATCTGATATTGAAATCCATGGTCATTACCATGACACAGCATATTTCTTAACGAATGTAAGAATGATTTGATGAATTATTGAATCTCTTTCCTTTACTCTCTGACCATCACCCCCTTACCTTTTCTCTTTCTCTCTCTCTCTCTCCCTCTCCCCCTCTCTCTCTCTCTCTCTCTCTCTCATCTCTCCTCCTCCTTCCTCCTCCCCCTCTCTCTCTCTCTCTTTCCTCCTTCTCCTTACCATCCTCCCTATCCCTCCCCCTTTTCTCCTTCATTCCATCTCATTTTCATAATTACTCACAATGTTTTTGCTTTTCAACAGCTATTTCGATTTCTTCTTCATGTGTGGCTACGCGCCAAACGTCCGCGTCTGTCTGCCCAAAGGGGACGGCATCTCGAACGTCGATGATCTTTTGGGCAACTGGTTGCTCTGTGGTGCTGTCTGGCTAGTAGCCCTTCTCGGCTGCTTTGGCAACCTGATGGTGATCTTTGCCCGCTGCTTCGTCAGCGAGGATAATAAGGTCCATTCGTTCTTCATCATGAACCTGGCCGTGGCCGACTTCCTCATGGGTCTGTATCTGCTCATCATCGGGCTGCATGACGTCATGTTTAGGTATGATGTCCGTAAAGGATCCCTATATTATTATTATTATCAAAGATGTTGAATTAGTCTCTTCATTCAAGACTCACCATAACACAGTTATATAGCTTTTCTTGAGGGCGGGGAAAATTAAAGTTTGCTTTTTTTGTGCCACTGGATGCCAAGCGGTGTAAATTGATATCAAGAGGTATGAGTAGGTGTCAAGATGTTCAAATGGATGGGTTCAGAGGTGTAAACGAATGCCTAGAGGTGCAATCAGTTGGTGCAAAAAGAGCCAATAGATTCTTAAAGGTGAAGCACTAGAGTTGAGACTGTGGGTGTCAAGAGGTACCAATGACCAAGGAGTGCCAATGCGCAATGTGTGCTGAATAGCGCCGAAGGATGCCAAAGGGTGCCGAAAGGTGCCGAAGAGTCTTGAAGAGTACCGAAGGATACCGCAGGGGGCCGCAGGGTGCCGAAGGGTGATGAAGGTCACAATAGATTGTTACGAACCGTGTACATATTCATGTATGTAAATTGTGCGAAGGGGTGATTGATTAAAAAACCATCACCTTCATAGTCACCGGTAGCTTATTAATATGTTTGTTTTAATATTATTACTGCCTTTCGTGTGTGGTAAAGTGCAGAAGGGTTTATAACCTAAAATCACCTTGTTGTGAAAGGGTACCTAACGGATTCGATTGGTACCTCTATATACTCCACGAGAAAAAGAAGACCCCTGCTTTAAATACGGTGGGCTTTCAAAAAGAAACCTTTTTTTGTAATACTGTAGATTCTGTCTGTTATCATAATACTCGACATAATTATTTTAAATTCCGCAGAGGCGAGTACATCTTCAAGGATTTAGATTGACGAAGCGGATGGGTCTGTAAGATGTGTGGACTACTGAGTCTTCTATCCAGTGAAATGTCTGTCTTGACATTAACAGGTTTGTTTGTGTTTTATATCAAGATCTGTATTTTCTCGACCCGAACGCTGTTCTTCCTAGACCCATATTTGGTATTCATAAATGATCATGAATAAATCAGACACAAATTAAAAAACACCTGGTGGATAAGGGAAGAACAATTCAAATGGAAATAATGAAACTCAAGGAATACATATAGTTATAGTCTATAACTATATGTATTCCTATAACTTATAGTTTTATTATGCACTTTGTGATACTGAGGTGGACTTGGAAAGTATGTGCGACCTGCAGACTCCATTTCACCAATCGGTTGTTTCCAGACGACAAAACCAGCAGGTCCTATGAAGACCGATAATTTCTGTATTCAAGTCCATCTTTCGCAATATCTTACCGCTCTGGGGTGTGTTTCACAAAGACTAAGATCAACTTTGAGTTGAACTTAAAAATGGCAGGCCGTTCATGTCACTTTTTTTACTCTCACCATTTACTGGCATTTGTCTCTCAAGGAGCGTACAAATCATGGTCACAAATCTACAGAATTTATATTTTGTGATAATTCATTATTGAAGGGGAAAATGTTATCTGAAGATCATAATGGTGAGACCAAACAGTGGCATTAATGGCCTGCCATAGTTAAGTCCAACTTAAAGTCGATCTTAGTCTTTGTGAAACACCCCCAGGTGTCATACGGTGAACATTTATAAACTAAACTTGACATTGACTATAATGTGTGTTCTTAACATAAACTATATACAAATTTATCTTAGATAATTTGATAAATTATGATTGAAATATAAGAAGGAATATAATGCTGTTTCCCAATCAGTGATCACGTCTGACCGGTTCATCTCGATCGTGCACCCGTTCAAGTTCCGTCAGCGTCACCTCGCCCACGCCGTCATCCTCATGGTCGGCTTCTGGTTGGCCGCCATGCTCATCGCCATCCTCCCCGTCCTCCACCGCTCCTACTTCGGTGAGTTCTTCTACGGCGGCAACGGCGTCTGTCTCCCTCTCCAGTTCGATCGGCCCTTCGACCACGGCTGGGAGTTTACTCTGGTTGTCTTCGTCCTCTTCAACCTCTTCGCGTTCCTCTTCATTCTCTACGCCTACGCGCAGATGTTCGCCACCGTTCGGAAGTCCAGTCTTGCTATGAGGTTAGTACGTTAAACATGATGATGGCAAAGACTGTCAAATAATCTATAATCAAAACCAATTCCAATATCCTATTCTATGTCGCATAGAAATCGTGTTGGGATTAGGTAATACGTCATTGTAAGAACAGTTGATGAGCAAGGCTATCATGTGGCTAATGAAATTGTCTTAGAAGGATATTTTTCTTCGAAAGTCTTTATGATCGTGCTTTATTGCGGGTTTGTTGAATGGTTTGTTATAGATCATTCCTAGAAATGGAATACTATTAAAGACTATTGACAGGTGTCGAATGGTCTGTCCTTTTAAAAGAGTTTGCCGAACAAGCACTAAAGGGTAAGTGAGGTGGGCCGGGCTCTTTAACTATACAGTTTATTTACAAATCTTCACAGGTAAGATTGAATAAATATATTAGAGCAGAAGAAATCATTTTAGTCTGTTGATTTATTTGTTCTGCTTGTAGATCAACGAAAGAGTCGCAAGACTGGAATTTGTTGAAACGTTTCTCGCTCATCGTCGCTACTGACTTCATCTGCTGGATGCCTATCATACTGGTCAAGATAGCATCTTATTCAGGTAAGACGAGGAGGTGATGATGGTGTAGGTGATAAGGGTGATGGTGGTGGTGGTGATAGTGGTGGTGGTCGTGGTGGTGGTGGTGGTAATAAGGGTGCTGTATATGGTGATGTTGATGACGGAGATGGTTATCATGATGATAGTAATGAGGATGGTGGAGAAGATCTTGGCAATGATAATGATGGCAGTGATGATGATGGCAATGATGATAATGTCGATAATGAGGATGATGATGATGATTATGAAGATGGTAATGACGATGATGGTGATGATGACGATGATAATTTCGATGATGAGGATGACAATGACGACGCTGAAGATGATGATGATGATGGTGACGATGATGATGATGATGATGATGGCGATGATAATGTCGATGATGAGGATGACAATGACGACGCTGATGATGATGATGATGGTGACGATGATGATGATGATTATGATGATGACGATGATAATGTCGATGATGAGGATGACAATGACGACGCTGATGATGATGATGATGGTGACGATAATGATGATGATGATGATTATGATGATGATGATGGAAGCAATGAATGATAACGTTTCAGTGACTTTTAAGGCTATGACATTATAGTGAGAGTGATAAAGAGGCTGTTCACACCGGCAGAGATAGCGCGGTCTAGCGCGCGCTAGACCGCGCTATCTCTGCGGTGTGGAAGGTACAACGTCGTTTTGGTCCGCCCAACAGCGAGCCACGGTGAGTCACGTCGAGCCAACACTGGAGCACCTCTTGGGGGTGGTCCACGAGAGAGAGCGCGGTCTAGACCGCGCTATCTCTGCCGGTGTGAACCCGAGCTACGATAGCACGCCGGATTTCATCGTTCTACACGCGGGGAATTTTATACTCATTCTATTTTGGTGCGATCTGAATCTGAATCGGTACAATAGGCCATTTTCGTAATGTAACCAAATTTAATGCATAAGTGTTTGTGAGGTGCCTCAGTACAAATTATTTCATTCACCTGATAGGAACAATAGTATTTCAATAGTCAGAATGCAACTGCATATTTTACCAAAACTTTGTAATACTTGTAATAATATTTGTGTTGCTATATAGGTAGGTCAAGCCATAATGCTTGTCCAACCTGACAACAGCTAATGTATGCAGTTTGGATTCTGTCTATTGACATACTATTATTCTTATCAGGTGAATGAAATAATTTGTATTGAGGCACTTCACAAAGACGTATGCATTAAATTTGGTTACATTACGAAAATGGCCTTTTCAATACTCCTAGTTTGTAATAGCGCGCGAAATCTTTGACCGCTCTGACCTCATGACGTCACGCGTCATGACAACAGGACCTCTCAAAAAAGGGGGTGCTACGATAGACCGCGCTCTCTCACTGCGGTGTGGATCCGGCGAATGCCAATGGGCGGACCGTGGGTCGTGCTACGATAGCGCGACCCACGGTCCGCCCACGGTCCCCCTTGCGGTGTGAACACGCCCAATGATGGATTTAGTATTAAAAAAGCGATTTGGATGATGATAACAGTGATAACAATGACGATCCATAACAAAGGTGACGAGGAGGAGGAATCTTGAAGGTGTAATATATATAACGATGATCATAATTATTGAAAATATTAACAATAGTCATACAAATGTTAGTGATAATGATGAGAATCATTTTGGTGATGACCTCAACAGCTGTACACTCAATATTTACTAATTTTTCCATATTTGTAGGTATCGCCATACCGCAGTCAGTGCATGCGTGGTTTGCCATCTTCGTGTTACCAGTCAACTCCGCTCTCAACCCAATCTTATACGCAGTCACTACGCAGTTCTTCAGACAAAGGGTATACCATTCTTTCAACGACCAAAAATAATAATCTTCATTTCAATACTAGTCTATAGGATAATTACTCATTTCAAGCACGGCTATTATTTAATTTTCACTTCTAAATGATTTTTAAAATTTTAACAATTAAACTACTAGCCTTTTTATCATTTCTATTCCTAACCATTTATTTTCCATTTTACAAAGTTATATATCTAATTTCATTTTACAATTCATCCACTCGGTATTTATATAAACATTTCTGCAAGAACAGCAAATCGGAGAGATTTATATGTATGTTATATTCCATTGTTTACATTGCATATCAGGTACTCTTCGAATCGATGTAGAACATTGTTTCTAAAAAAAAGTCTCAACATAATTGCACCCCCACCCTATCCCTAACGACAACGTTGAATACGCCTTTGTCACTAATTAATCGTTTTGCCTTTTGTTTGCATTGCTTTGCAACATCTAGTTCCTACGACCAATCCGACGTCTGTGTGGCCGTCGAAAGCAAGGCAAAACGTACCAGTCGGGATCTTACGATGATTCGATCACCGGTACGAAAATCTCTGCTACCAAACTCTCGGTCATATCCCACAACGGCAAACCACGAGCGGGCTCGGTCAATGGTCGGCTCAACTCAACAAAGGTATGAAGAAAAAAACAATATTTCAAATGCACACACACGCGCGCGCTCATCTACTTGTCAGTATGTTATTACTAGTTCAAGGACACATATAGGGATGATCTGGATGATCCGAGGATGTTCTGGAAATATAATGCATAACCAAGGATCTCTTTTTACTGTCCTAAAGAGCGCCTAAATACACGTCTCAAGTTTTAATGAAGTTTCCATAGTAAAAGTAAAGCGTTTTCAAACAAACGCACCCACAAAAGGGCAAGCCCACATAAACCCAACGCACAACATTTTCAAAAACATAGTCAAACACGAATGGCTATAGCGATTAAAACGTATCCATGAATTAAAAATAAATGTTTCAAGTTTACCGTATCGTTGAACATCAAAGTAAGTAAACATGATTTATCGTGTTTATGACGTTTATCTCACTACAATGCTGTACACCCTTAAGACCTTTGGAATCTTTTGCGTTTACATTATGAGTCATATGGGGTGTCTACCAAAAACTATGATGCCACTGGATTTAAATTGAAAATATCCTAGATGTCATTGATCATCCTCAATAACACTTCAAATGGGATATTTATTTTTTTTCCTTAAGTCTTCCCGAATTTCAGGAGGATTTAGGATAAAACCACAAATCTATGCTTATTTTCATTTAAAACGTAGCATTGTTAAAATGTTACAAAGATAGCGCGTGGGATGTGATTACAACTGAGGAATAGTAAGCGTATAGCCCTCCATTACCATTAAAATACTTCTGACTTCTAATTTCTTGATTAAATTATAACAGACCTAGTTTTAATTATATTTCATTTGTTAACTATTATGAATATGCATTTAAAATCTCTTTTAAGTACGAGATGCAAAATATTATAATCCAATCTGTTTCGGGATGACTATGATTAACCCACTTCTTTAAATCATGTATTATATCAAAATATGTTTGACGTTAGCAATATTTTGAAGGAAACAACCAAGCATGTTATAAAGTAGATAAGAACTGCATTACTAATGTAACTCTTTAGATATGCATTTGAAGTAAGCAGCAAATACCAGACATGAAGTTTGTGATGTGCATTCTCATTAGATTTTTAGAAGACCACTTCACTTCCAGAAAAGTTCCTTAAGACATCAGAGCAATGGCGTAAACAGCATTAATATTATTTTTCATGCCCATTTTATAACAAGAAATTAAGTTGATTTGAGAGCTTGCCAGATAATTTGCAAGCGCCAGGTATACCTTTATTTTTCACTGGTGTTTCATAACGCGCTATCTTTGTAACTTTTGAAAAGAAAATGCTCTAACGTTTTGCAGAAACAAGTATAGCTTTGCGTTTCTTCCTGAAATTAGTGCGAAATTCACATACAATTTGGGGATTATACTGTAATATCATATACGAAATTCCAATTCGGATGATCAAGCAGTTCTTAAGATATTGCCAATCAAAATCGAGTTGCACTTTTTGATACACCCTGTTAATGAATGACTTTTATGACGTCACTACACAACTACGACTCACGACCAAAATGGAGACTTGTGTCCGTCGATCGCTTCTCGGGACATGTGTGAGTATTGTGATGATATCATGCTACATGTCAGGTAAGAGACCCCACCATTTTTACATGTGCATGTCGAATATAAAGGTCTTGAATTGTTCAGTCGCACGGCTTGAATATGTGCTGAGGTATGATGTTTAAGAGTTGTTCGTTTTTTTAACCACATGTCGGCATACACCTTCAGAATAACAACCACGTAATGTGAACATTATATATTACACGAGGACAAATATGTCTGTCTTGGAATAATGGCATTTCTAATTATTTATTTGAAATGAAAATAGTTAGTGTAAAATATAATCTATTAAAAACACGTAATACATGTCTGTAAAGGATTTAGAATTAACGAGCCGTGTTATTAACTGACAAATGTTTATACAATTTGTGTGAGAAATAAAATTTGTGTAAAAATGACAATGGAGAGTGGAATAAGATAAGTTTTGACATGGAATAATTACATCAACCATACCATGGACCTACTGATAAACATTGGGTAAACCGCGAAGTTCGTAAAAAATAATGCAGAGGAAAGTTAAAGCATCTTGACAGCTGTTATATATCAACTGCTCCTGCTTCTCTTCGTACTTCGTCCATTCTTAGTAGGTCCATGACCATACCATACAGAATTAAGACAATATTGAAAATGTCTTTAGATTCAACATTTTGTATAAAACTATTCCAAACTTTAACACCACCGTATCTAAACTTGTTTTCTTTCTCAAATACATTGTAAAATGGAGGCCTAGGAAAAATTGAAAGCCTTACCACGTTTATGAAAAACCATTTTTAGTTCAACGTGTTATCATGTTAAAACATTTTCATGAATACCTTTTAATTACATCCTATGAAGCAGTTCCGTTTGCCAACAGGTCATTTAGATTTCAGTGATTTATTCATAATCAAATTAATTGCATTATAATGTAAAAGTTAACTCTGCACACATATTGGTAACTCTTTCTACACGTATCCAGACACCTACCCCCTGGACATCCACCCCCGATAACCACCCTCAGTCAACTATCCCCTAGGACAACAACCCCCTATAGGGCAACCACCCTCTAGGACGACTACCCCCCAGGACAAATACCCCCGGACAACTACACTCTGACAACTATCCCCTAGGACAACTACCCCCCAGACAACTACCCCCTAGGATTGTTGTCCGAGTTTAATTGTCCTATATTATTGTTGTCGTTGGGGGTAGTTGTCTTGGGTTAGTTGTCCGGGGGTAGTTGGCCCTGGGGGTAGTCGTCCTGTAGGGTGGTTGCCCTAGGGGGTAGTTGTCCTTGGGTAGTTGTCCTGGGGTAGTTGTTCTAGGGAGTAGTTGACTGGGGGTGGTTATCCGGGGTGGATATCCAGGGGGTAGGTGTCCAAGAACCCTTTCAACATGATACGGTGAGCTTACTTTATCTGTAAGTAAATCATCCTTATTTGCCGGTTAATACATCCATAACCAAGACTGCTCCAGCAGACGAGCCGGGACATTGTATTGGTATTATCGTTCAACCTTTCATCGTGTCTATGCCTCCGCAAAAACTTTTAGGAGTTCAACCATTGATCCCACACTTTTTATTCAGGTGTTACTTGCGATGTTCCTGATGATGTCGTGTACACTGATTTACGCAAATCTGTAAGAATTGGAGACAGCGTTGTCCTGACATGTCGGTTTCGTGGAGAACCTTTAGCTGTATACTGGAAGAAAGGGGATGACCCAAGAAAAGCACCAAACCTCGTCTCGTGGATTCCAACCGATGATGTGACAGGATTATGTGAAGGTGAAAGGCCATGTCAGATCATGGAGATGAATGAAAATCGGTCATTGGTCATCAAGGAAGTCAGCATTGCAGAAGAAGGTCGATATATTTGCAGAGTTTCGAGCTATAAGGGGATACTGATTCACAACTTTACTGACATCAAGCTATTTTGTGAGTAAACGCAATCTGTATGCAGTAGAATATCACAGTAACAATCCACACAAAATATCATGCCATATTAATCTTGTTCAATTAGATAACAAGTCTACAAATATAGAATTTTGTTATTGAGATATGGGTTCTAGATCTATTTGGTCAAATGAGAACAAGTGGCAATGCATTATTCTTTCCGATCACGCCTACAGTGCAAGAAAAGTTCTCATTTAAAGGTAATACAAAGTTTTGGTATGGGGTCATGAATTTGGTTCAAATGAACGTATTGGAAGCATATGCGATCCTTCAATATTCAGTGATCGTTGTTGCAATTGAAATCAAGTCTAAATTGATGAAATTGTAAATAATAAACTCTTTGTGTTTTATAGTTCCCTCCTTCTAAAGGTCAAGATAATAATTTAGCTATAAAACAATGTTTCTTGACTAAAATCGATCAACTGGCTATTCCCATTGGAAAGTTATATATTACAACTACATATTCTGATATTTGTATGGTCGCAGCTACCATTGTATGGCAGTTGGCGCTATTTGAAATTTATCCAAATATACCGGGAGCACCGGTACATTTTGATATTCATTTGTTCTCGAAAGCAGGTTTTAAAGGCTACATTTTCTAGTGCTTATATACATCCACAGGGGCATCCAAATATATCAACATTGTAAAGAATTACTATACAGGCAATTTAACAAATTTCACAAAACTTCGTATTACCTTCTTGCAGCGCATGTTCACGAATGTACCCGCATAATTTATTTCGCTTATCAGGTAAAATAAACTACTCCATCTTTTGTTACACTACACACCTTTGTTTGTGAACATTGTAAAGAAACGTAAAACAATAAATATTTGCTTTATTTTAGGATTACGCAGCTCGTGATTGCTCTTATTATTTAATCGGTCAAAATAGATTTACGCGTTTTTTTTTATTATGTAACACTCATCCCGTTCCATCGGGTCTTTGCGTCTGCGGGTTAAACTAAGTTCGGTGTAAAATCAAACCCGAAAAATGAACGCAACATTCCCTCTAGCGCCGTCTCAGGTCAGCTAAAGCAGCATTGGTTCTAACAGCAAGTCCTCTGTTTGAGAAGTGGAAATAGGTATTGGTTTCCGCAATGTTGACATGTTGACCATGAGATGGCGCTGCCTGTGCAATAAACATTACGCTATAAGAAGGCTTATCAGCTCAGTCTCTCTTCAACTACTATCTTTGAAGAAAAAAGGTGATTACTTTTAATAATTTTACCCGACTTTACGTGAATATAGGAGAATGTTTCCACAACATATGTTGTAACCCCACAACGTGAAGCACCCAAGCTTTCGTGAAAATTGAGTATGTTTTAAACGAAATTCCGTGTATTAACCCGACAACCCGACCGTAAGCGAAGACCCAATATAACAAAGTACGCCTTACATACAGCCATTATCCTAATGACAAGGTTTCAGCCATCAATATAAACTCGCGATGTTTAGAGTTTTTGTTCATACGGCTTTGATGCTATATTACTTTATATCTTATTTTTTGTTTTGCGTTCTGTGATATTGCAGCTCCTCCTCAAGATCCCTTTCCAGTCATTCATCAGTGTGCGGAGAGGGAGCCATCTGCCTCACAGAGTTGTAGTATTTCAACGAGTACTCCAATTAACATAACTTGCATGGCTTCGAGATACTACCCAGACCTAGACCTTTTCTTCCTGCATGGGCATAATAAGATCACTGACCTAGTAACCAATGCGTGGACAAATCATGACGGTACTAAGAGCAAATACATATCAATCAAAGGTTCAGCCAGTGAGACACCGTACGTATGTGTTGCATCGGATATCCCTGGATCGAAAGAGCAAAGAGTTGCGACTATTTTGCTTGTACTGCCTGCAGTTTCTACAAGTGTAGCTAGTGATGGATCGTCTTCTCCTTCGATTAGTACTATGGCGACAGCAGTGACGACATATGCAGCGAGACCCACCAAAATCGGTATGACATAAGTACCCTTTCTCATCACTAAATGTACACAAACTTTTTTTTTTCCACTGTGAAATATTCTGAAAAAAGCTGAATGACAGATAATAAGAAATTAAAAGTTAATTCTACATTGTATGTGCATTGTCTTAACACATTTTACAGTAGTGCCTGTAGTAATCGTGACAATGGCTGGTGTCTGCATACTCATCGTCTGCTGGAGAAGACAACGTCGACAAGTCAGGACAAGTAAGAATAACATTTACCAAAGGTTCATCTCCATCCATTTCACGTTAGATTCAAGTTGAGAAAACAAGTACAATACACGCAGTACTGCTGACCTAAGCAATGGTAAAGCTAATAATTGAAATATACATTTCCTAACAAGACTACAAGAATAATCAAAAATGGAATTGTACAGACTCACGTAACAAGCGGATATAAGTAAGGCTGTTTATTATCAGTGGTATTTTACCTGTGATATTATTCTCAGTAACATAACAATATTGTGAACATTGATTTTCAAAAGCTACCCGAGATTTATCATCATATATTATTATTAATACAAATCGTGAAAGTAAAAATATTGATATTAAACAATTATGATGCAAATAATTGTAATAATAACAATAACAATAGCAAAAATAGCGGGCTACAAAAAAAATAGGTACTGACCTATGCAATGCGTAATGCAAATGAATCAAGTGACCGCTTTCTAAGGAAAGTAGGCGCAAAACACCTCTAACCCCACTGACCGGTGCTAAGGAAAACTTATTTGTTTCTCCATTTTTGGTACAGGACGTGGCCAAGAAGAGGATTCGCCTCTGCTGGAGCTCATGACGATAAAAGGCAACTAAATTAAACAATCAATATCAGATAACAGGTCCTATGAGAATATATACATTTTTCTTCCAAATATTTCTTTCTTTACTTAGTTGAAGTTTTGATTTTATGCTATGCAAGGTAACGAGAAATAGAAATAAAAAGGAAAATGATTGTCTATGAGAAAAGTAAATTGATTTTCTATTTTGTATGATATGGTCTAGATAAGTCACATGACATTCAATGGCGTTTCCGTAATTTAATGAACAGTTGAATGTAGAGAATCTATCTTGCCAAGAAGCCCAGGACCCCCTACCCGATTTTGAAACAGGGTACGGATGTTATCAACTAGATTTTGAAATAGTAACAGTATCACACTGTTCTCATATGCCATCTCGGATTATCAATGACATAGTATTGTATGACCCACTATATATTTTGATTATTTTGCTGAGGTTCCGCACGGTAATGGTCGGAAGTAGTCTAGGCGAGAGCAATATTGTACACTCAACTCTTTTTGTGAAGCCGGTAGTTATAATAGAGACATTGATATATATTTTTCCTCCAAGGAAAGATTCATAATTTAATGAGTCGTGATCATTGAGGGAAAAAAAACGTCGTTAACCTCTTGGATGTTTAACACCTTCAACTAGTATGTATTTTGCCTTTTACTACAGTCTTGTAAAAACTAATCAATAATGCATACAATTATAATTATGCTTCTCAGGAAAACTTTCCTTTTACGATCTCTGGATGATGCTGTCTAGAGTTACTACGTCTGAGATGGGAAAAATGAATGACACCCTCTATGAATTAGGCATCGATAAAATGGTGGAAGGGTCTGCACCTCCAGAGGCTTACCACAGATTTTGTCTGTGGAAAACAGACGAAGTACACAACGATCAAGCAGACATCTTGAAGAAAGCTTTGGACAAATCAAGTTATGGTGGAGCATGGGAGGAA
Organism: Strongylocentrotus droebachiensis; assembly: GCA_035222895.1. Taxonomy (NCBI): domain Eukaryota; kingdom Metazoa; phylum Echinodermata; class Echinoidea; order Camarodonta; family Strongylocentrotidae; genus Strongylocentrotus; species Strongylocentrotus droebachiensis. The sequence goes on from JAVYIG010003081.1 coordinate 92,295, forward strand.
ATATGGGGTAATTACTTTACATGTATGTCTCCATTTTGATCACTACTTTTCACATTCGTTTGTGTCGACAAGTAGCAAAACAATTACTTCAGAATTAGATACAAATTCTTTTTTTGTAAAATGACAGGGTAGGAAAGGCTCTTTAGATCTCTCCACATTTCCCCCTACTTATTCAACATTATGCTCAATAAGGTATAGTGATCATAACTGGAGCAATGTTGTTTGTCACAACTATGTGATTTTGTAGCAGGATGTATTTGAATTTTCAACAAGAACAACAAAATAAAATCATTTTTATTTATCATATCATGTTATTGAAAAGGAAAAATTCAGGTGATCAAAAGATCCATTAAACATTAATACAAAGAGATGTATCGATATTTACCAAATATTCAGAGCAAAAGGAGCATTTATAGAATTAATTTTGTTGGTCAAATTAACAGAAAACTTCAATTTATTGTCTTTAACATTTCAAACATAAAGTAATATATATTCAACAAATAACAATTTGCGCAGGCCTACGGAGAAGCTCGGCAATCGCAGTTTCGGAAGGAACACTTGAACACATTTTGTGGCACATTGGAGAACGTGGAAAAATCGACAAATTCCTCTCTGAGCTTATTCCAGGACGAGCAACAAAAAAGATTACAGTCACTGACGGGATGTCAAAGCGTATTCGAAAACCTCTACGAGAACTGATGGAATGGAGCGTAGGGACTATTAATAAAAACCCGGTGGTTTTGCTGAGCCTAGCTCTGGAACGAGCCGGGTACAGTCCACTGGACAGAACTTTCTTTTGCGGTGAGTATTTTACTAGAAAGTTGAGCCTTTTAAATTGAAAAAATCTACGTTGAGATACGCTGTGATATACCCCGGCCTTATCATTTTATTATTATTTTGTAAAGACGTAATTACAATACGCTTCGCATTTCTGTATCAAATGATACAAAGCTAAGTACGAGTACGATCTCAGTCTGCTGCTTGCACCTCCCTTTTTGGCTTATCAAGAACAAAATTATTTGAATGCACCTTGAATATAACATAATCCCACAAATCTTAATGATATCGGATGATGGCAGCATCAATCTAAATATATCTCATTGAATGTGTAGTAATCTATATAATGGCATTTTATTTACTAGTTCATTATGATATTTCATTTTACTGACAGTACCTGATCATCCGGTGTCTCCTGATGAGGTACATGAATTTGTCCAGAAGCTGGCAAGTAGGCACTGCAGAGGATTAGCAAATCGTTACGAGATCCTGTCCATCGTTGATGAAAACAATCGCGATTTGTTTGATACGGAGTCAATGATCAATGACTGGGTAGCTCAAGAAAATAGCAGTCATATTGATAAGAGATGTAAACTTGATCACGCAGCCATTAGTATCGAACGCTACGATCTAAAAGGTAGACTATAATGGGGATTCAAACAATTGTGATCATGGTTCAATCAGTTCATATAACCTTTTTACGATGGCTGAATGTTTTTTGTTTAACTTTTTCACATTTTGAGTTTGACGTATTTTGAAGTGCTTACTTTTAAAAGGCGAATCGAAATAAACAGGTATGAACTTCCTTTTACCTTTTGTATGTGTCGATGAAGATTACCATGCCGATGTAATAGAAAACAAATTTAAGGACGATGTCAAACTCTGTTTAGAATGTAAATGCATTAATCAATTATATTTGTTGCTACATGTAAATGACAGTTATATCGAGTAGTTGAAAAACATATATCAAAATGTAATTCGCCTATTACTTCATTCGTCATACTTCACTGGGTATTCCTTCTCCTTCAACTCTTTTAGGTTATTTAGTTGGATACGGCAGCCACATCACGCTGTCAGATACTGGAGAAGAAGAACATAGTGGACACACTGAAGTAACGAAATCTAAGAAAGGTACCAACCCTACCCCCCCCCCTTCCCCGCTTCCTTCTATTTCTGAAAAATAGGTTGAACCAATCAGGCAGCGATACCGACATTTGGATATTGTATTGATGGATTTACTAGTGCAACTTTATAGAAACAAATATATCATACCTTGTGCCTTTCTAGGCAGCAGAATACACAGAGACAGAAATAAAAATGAATAACACTGTGTGCCACGAGAGTAAAATTACAATACATGGCTCAATGTTAATTTATAGTCATTAATATTAAAAATTCCAGGAAACAGCAAATATACTTTCAATGGGGTTATGTTTTACTCTACGTTTTGCATATTTTCATTTACACTTTTAAGGCCAAGGAAATGACAATCTAGGAAACGACCTGAGTGTTGCAGAATTACGAAGGATGGTCCATTTTCTTGGCCGAGCACAACTTTCAAAGATGTTTGGTAAACATGCGGAAGAAGACAGCTTCAATACGATCAAAGCTTGGATAAAGAGTGAAAGTTCAGCAGGTCAACCGATTAGCTGCCGGCAAAGTCTCCGTGCAAAGCTGAGTCCAATCGGAATGGAAGGTAATAGAAAATACTAAAATGAAGTCTACGGTGCATTAAGAAACAGAAAGGTCAATTGTAATGGGGGGTGACACCTCTTGCCCAATTATTCGACTTTTCATTTTTCAAAATGTACCTATATCTATGATTATTCACACATCTCTGCACGGATATGCGGTTATAGTTGCACAAATACTAAGTAGGGGAGATTCAAGCCCACCCCCCCCCCCCCCCGATATCTGCGCCTATGTATATATATATACATAGACACGCCGGTTGTTTTTTAAAAGTCCAGTAAAGGGTGGTTTATGGTCTATAATAATTTCGAAATAAAGATTATGCTCATACCAAAGTAAAGAAATTAACATATCCAACATTAAAATGCTATTTACATTTCCATTAAACTATCCAGATCTTATCCCGTTGGAAATCGAAGAAGGTGTCTGTCTCGTAGAGTTAGTTGATGTCGCGTTCCGTCTCATGATGACGGACATATACCCGCTCGCTGAAGCCCTTGACATATCCGCTGACAAACTCACATCATACAAAAGGCAAACTCTGGATAAGTCTAAAATGTCAGGAGGAACGATGGGGGTTCTGGTAAGATTAGGCAAAAAAGCAAATTATGCAAGGAGGGAACTGTGTAATGTTTTAACACAAGGAGCAGGCTTTCAAGAAATGGCTCATTTGTTGAAGTATGGTAAGTGAATACATTGTGTAAATTGTCTTTAAATATGTAAATTTGTTTTGACCAGGTCTATCTACAACAGGCCTTGTCTCTACAAGGACCCTCCACCATACTTTATACAACATCATGTTTTAATTGACCTGTATTATTTACTCTTAGTATGACTATACAATTTAGACAACAAAGAAAACTCATCTAGGTTTAATTTGAAGACCAATTTGTTCAACAAACGAGGAAAATTTTGCGTTAATTTTGGAAACATGCCTATTACTGAACGTATGTATATTATTGTTATGTGAGTCCATATGTAAGAGTGTACTTAAGATTTAAATATTACTATGGGATAAAGCACTGGCATTCACAAACAAAATCATACATTTCTTGCCATTTTGTTAAAGATTTTGGGTTAAATATATCCGCTAAAATAGATTTAGCATCAGTTATATTACGTGAGCAGGAAATAACCAATTAATGTAAAATGCGGTTATCCATACGGATGGTATCGAATTAGTATCCTTCATGGAGCATAAATACATGGTATTTAATATGCATTGGCTGAAGAAAAATAAACTTACATTCTTACCAATCTAAAGAAACCAACCTGTTTGCATATGTTGTTTTCTCTTAAGGATACGAATTATCGTATGGTGATTTGTGTGCGGTTGGGTTTGGAGTCGGATCCAGAAAAGAAAAATGCGCCAAGATAAGTGAGAATCTCGGAATAACCACAAACGAACCGTTCACCATGAATGTGCTGAGGTATTGGAGGTCTTTGATGAAACCGTCGACGTACAACCCTAGAACAGCACTGGCTGATGCCGTCTTGCCGGTTCTCGGGAAAGAAAAGGCGTTTGACATTATATCAGGTAAAAGCACGTTTCGATTTTTCTTGTAACGTGATCCCCGTCTCCTGGGTTTGAGATGACACTACAATGGTCCTACTAAGAATTGACTTATCGTATTATGCGCCATTTCGGAGTTGAGGTTACTGAGCTATAGTATGATTTAGGGCTATTTGTTACACGGTATGGTGCGGAACACCTGTTTGGGGCTACTTTAAACTTATTGCACTCTTTTCCTAACCATTTCGGTCTTTCCATATATCGGTTCCTGTTTTTGGTTTAAATTGGCTTTTAATACATCATCTCCAAATGGAAAAAATGAATTTTGGAATTGTTCAAAGATCAAATCCTCTAGTAAAATACTAACTGAGATAGTAAATAAGACATGGATATGTGCTGTATAACGTACTTAGAATTTCCTCTGTCGTTGCATTTTTCCCTCCAAATTTTCTTCGTGATAAGAAATATGGACAATAAGCTACTAATCTTTTATTTAGGAAACGTCTTTCAAGTCATGAAAATGGAAAACTAAGTTGAAAACATATAAATTCGTTCTCACAGGTGAATTCCGCCACAGTAATTTTCAGAAGGGAAACATCATTCCCTTTATTCGAGATTCTATCGAGTATGTTCAAGCGTTCAACCTCACCAGGGTGATTGGCGTACAACGCAGTTGCTCCGAGACAGGCGAATTGACTTTCAAGCAGGTCCTTGAGATATGGCGAGAATCGCTCAAGAACAAGCCCTTGAAAGATAACCAACGAGGAGAACTATGTACACGTCTCGACGATGGAGGATTTAAGACTTTCTCGTCCAAACTACATCACGGTAATGGTATTGATTGTTGTATCACCTGTTTGGTTTCCGCCCAATCATATAATTATAAAAATGAATACGAGAAACCATTACAAAAAGAAATCTAACTCACAATGCTTACAACAACATTTTTGTAAATATTGTATAAACATTATCAAGTATATTTATAGGGTAGGTTATTTTTTCCCCCTTCATTGTACAATTTGGCATATAAATACCTCAGTCACATGGACAAAATCGACATTTAAACGATGATAGACCGATCGAATGGTTCGGGGTTTGCAGTTTATAGTACAAGTCGGTTTGGCGATGTGACTAAAGTATATTTTTAAAAATACATGACATGATTAAATACAACTTTAAACGTTACAAAGGCTATTCGAGAGAGAATGTAATTGTCATGTTATTGCAGGAGACTACAAGCACGTTGAGAACGGCGATATTTTTGAAGAGATGGAAAACGCGATCATACATGATGTTGCCGTAAACGTTTCTGAGGTTCTTGACGCTAAGGCAACATCTGTCCAGGTAACGTTAACTATCAAGCACGTCCTTGAAGAGTGGGAAGAAAAAGTGAAGAAAAAACCACTGGAGCAGCAGCAACGCATCCTTCTGAGCAATCGACTCCTAGAAGAGGGTTATAAGGATTTCTCATTTGAAGTCATGATAGGTAAGAAGATTAAACGCCAATTAACTGATTGTTTGCGTGGAGTTGGCTATGATTTCAGTTATGGGGGGTGGAGCAAATGGCTACGATCCCTCTTTAACAATTAGTATTATCTGTCGAGCATAGTAACTTGCCCCGATGATAATAACCCCCTTCGATCATTTCAACCAGGACAACATTTTCGTGGGAGAAATATTTGTCAATAGTTTAATATGAATATATGGGAATAAAACAAACCTAATGAAATTAACTTTTTAACATACAAAGAAGAAAAAAAATGATATTAACCCACAGTCCATTTATAGGCATGTATGATAATTATAGTTAACCAATACATATTCTTCCCGATGTATATTCTCTCTTACAGGTTTTGTACCAAAGCCACTAGAGCCAAAGGAGGCAGCAAACAATGATCAGACGCTAACCTTTCCGTCTAAACTTTTTCAAGGTCTACACACATTAAGCTCCGTCCCTTAGGATGCTATCCATATTAGGTTGCAATTGATTTGAATCAAACGCAACCCTTTTTATAAGAATGAACGCCGACAATCCTTCAACATTGTTTGATGTTAAGATCTATTTTGGGTTCATTATTTTGACAATTCCGCTCATTCATGCATTATCTTGGACCCAGCATATGACCCCTCCCCAGCCCGGAGAAGGAATGTTCATGTGTCACTCAAATACAGTACAGACTTGACCGAGTTAAGTCTGAGATATTTGAGTGTGATTTCAACCCCAAAACAGCCTGATTTATTTTTAACGCACTGAATTTTAAAAGAAATCAGAAGGCCGACATGAAAATATTATGAGGTATTATATGGTTTTCATAAGATGTGTTATGTTTTATTGTAATTGTCATACTAAAAGAATTAAAAGTTTGTGAAATTTAGCCAACATTTGCCATGAATGAGTTTAAAATCTGAAATCATTTCCAATTCAAGATTAAACGAATAAACAATATTCAAACGATCAGGCTCTAGCCTTAAATCAGCGACTGTCATGACTATTGCATCATTCCTGGTGGAGAACCTATGTCTCCTGTGGAATGCAGCAATATGTTGATTTGTTTACAGACGGACAACATTCAAGATGCAACATTTTGATTTATGGTTTAATGTAACCTTATATCCTATGTTCAAGCTTACACTTGTGTGTTGCTGTTGTTGTTAGGAATACCTGATCATGCTTGCTAGGTGCCCTGTCAGTTCCAGGCATTGGCTATCAAGGTTTTCCATGTACACGTACTCTTTGTTATGTGACGTTACTTCTGTTGCCAGTCTGCCAAATGGACTTATCCATGTAGTTGATGCGCTGTCTTCCCCTTCTTCTCTTTCCCTCGAATTCCTTTTCAGTATCCGGCCTGTTTTGGGGGCCTTCTTTTCTCATAATATGCCCAACACACTTGAGAAGTCTTTTCTTTTTTGTATGTAAAGGAGGGATTTATCGATACATGCCTTGTTGAGCAGTTATCCGTGTGATAATATGTCAGTCCAGGTATCCTATGCATTATTCTTAATAACCACATTTCTGCTGCTAGATTTCTGCTGTCCAAGGGTTCATTCAAAGTCCAGCTCTCACAGCTCTATCCGAGGACGTACAATAGTCGAGACATTTCAGTACCCGGATTTTAGTAGTCATGTTTAGGTTATAGCACATGTTTAGGTTATAATATAAGCACATTTGTCTCCTAAAAGCACTATACAAAATCTCATCTAGTGCAGTCAGGGTAAATGAAGAACTTACAGACTGGTTTCCAACAACTTTGGGTGTACGCCAGGGATGTTTCACCACAGTTATGTAACATCATCCTAGAAACGGTTATGTTACATGCCACCTATGACACCCCTATTGGAAAAAAACATCCAAGGCCATCTGATTAACAACCTCCGCTTTGCTGACGACATAGTTCTTCTTCCATTCAACGAGATAGATCTCCAGTCCATTGTAGATTGTGTGCACCAGTGGAGCTCAAACTTTGGCCTCTAAATCAATATTGCCAAGACAGAGATCCAGTTCATCAGCAAAAGGCAGCAGCAAGCAATAACATCAGCATAGGTGGAACTAAACTAATACAGGTAACAAGTCTGTTTACCTGGGAGGTACCATCACTCAATCAGGAAAATGTACAGAGGACATAAAGAATAGGATTGGCAAAGTCCTGGGTTCTGTTCAAAGTCTTCACAGCATATTGACAGCCGAAGACACTATAGGGATGTTTAAAAAAACTCGAACAATATAAGGTACTCATCCTATCCATCCTTATGTATGGATCAGAAACATGGACACTGACACAATAAGGTGAGAACAGGTTCCTTACCTTCGAAATGATCTGCCTTAGAAAATATTGATGTTACCAGACTAGATAAAATAAGAAATACAACAATTCGGGAGACTCTAGGACTGAATGAAACCATCCTAGACAAAATAGCCAAAAAACGGCTGCGATTCTTTGGCCACGTTAACGGGATGAGACCATCACGATACCCCAAAATACTCCTAACTTCTAATATTGATGGTGATAGACCCCGGGGCAGACCAACCAAGAAATGGCTAAATTGTGTAATGGCTGATTGTGCTACTAGATGTCTAGGATCCCCCACAGAAGCAACCAGAACGTCACAAGATAGGAAGATCTGGCTTTAGGTCGATCATGAAGCAGAAATCATCTAACATTTCCGAGATGGTGTGGAAGGCTCATGTCTAGGTAGGTCAAGGTTTAGGTTAGGTCGGGCAAGCTTCAGATAATACGATTAGCAAATTCACTATTCATGTAAATGTGTAACATGAATGCTTTCACAGTTCGAGAATAATGTTAGTTCAGTGAGAGCGCCCTCATGGTCAAACATCGTGTAATTTGTTCAAAATGATATGGAAAGCAGGTTATAAGTGTACATGAATTTTGTGAATATGCATAAAACTACACTATGCCTACCCATAGTAAGGTTATGTTGCTTTAGGAGAATGGAACGGCTATCAAAAGAAAATGAAAGGGACGTCTAAAGGTGACAAATTAATATTCGCTTATAGCCACGTGCTTTCTTAATCAATTCTCCCAATTTTCTGTATATGTATACGAAAGCATAATATCTTTTACAATGTATATTATATTATTATGGTTTGAATTTAGTTTTGAACAAAATGCAGTTGTATCACGAATACTTATATCTAGCTTCAAGAGATTTTTCTCCTTCTTCCATCTGCATTTGAATGCAAGTTAAGAAATGCAAAAGTTTTTATAGCCATTAGTTACTCTGAATTTCTGATAGTTAAAGGACGAGGTCAAAATTGATAGTTTATAGTATTTAAGCAAAATGTGTTTAAACAAAGCTTTATAGATACAGTTACTTCGTTTATTCAGATATTTTGTATTGTATCTTGTGTAACATGAATGATGTACTAAATCTGGCATTGTTATTTGTATCTGTATTTGCAGATCGAATAAAAAAATTACAGCTTTATATCTCTATTTACGGCTGGCCTCCCAAACTTCTTTTTTCCCTTTCTTCAATTGTTCAGTATTTACTACACTTTCTTTATATAATCATTTTATCTCTGTTTCAGTTTTTCTATTTTTTTCTTTTCTATTCTTCGCCAATTTCTTCGAGAAATATTGTGTGGAATTGCCGAATTTTTGTTTAGTTTAACAAAAATCCCAAAGCAATCTTTTGTTTCTTAAATTGATTCTTAAATTGTAAGTCTTTTTTAAATTTAATTAAAGCTCACTTTTTAAAGAAATATAAATCAGGACAAATCATTTTGTTCACATACTTAAACAGCTACAGAACCTGGTAAGGGTATAAATTAGTTACTTGTGTATATTGTTCAATAATTATATATGACTATATATATTTTATGGTTCCATCAATCCTTGCTTCTTTGGTTTGTCTGAAAAGGTGTATATAAGTATTGTTTTGTTCCTCTGGTATTTTTATTTTGGAGATGGTGAATAAAAACACGTTTCAAAATGTAAAATTAAAGAACTCATGACTGCTTCTTTTCGTTTGTGTATGTACATTTTATTAAAATTATTACTTCTAATTCCACGGATAAATATAGGACAAATGTATAAGCAAATTACATGACAAAGCATACAAATATGATAATAACACATGCCGGATTCTTTACATATTGATGATGGCTTACCCAATAACCCATTCATGAATGTGTTTTATAATTGTTTATGTATGTATTATATTTATACAGGCTTGCACATTCCATGAGGCCCTGTTTTTGCACAATGCTATTCAATAACAATCATCAATGATTTAAGAAACAGATAACAGCAACAACAAATAGAGAAATAAATACACACAACGTTATATATTTTATATGTCAACAAGTTTACAACTAAATTGGATTGTTGAGGCGATACCGTTGCACATTTTTGGTATATTATTGTACGTACAGACAAATATTATTTTGTAAATCAGATGCTTGATACTAAGTGATGAGAATTTCAGGCATTCTTACCAAAAAAAATTAATAACAATATATCGACGAGAGAAGATAGCCTTTTATCGATTTAAAATACCATAATTAACGACGAAAAATGCACATGTATATTATCCGATATAGCCTAACACACATGCTACCAAAGTTGCTATGTACATATTTACCTTTGATATATTTTAAGATAATGATTGCATTTAAAGCAATACAAGTAAAACACTTTGGTTGTTCACAAGATAGCTGAATAATTGAATATACGGTATGTGCACGCTTCAATACAAATGAAATAACCAGAAACTTGCAAAGACTGATGCACTTCATTTATATAAAAAGTTTCATGTCAACCAATGTTTACTAATTGTATTCATTTTGCAATTCATCCTAGCAATCAAAGACCCAACCCTCTTTGTAACATAATAATGAAACTAGAAGTTCCAAACATTCGATGACTATACTGAATTTATTTCCAACAAGTCAACATGTAATGTAGATTTAGGTTTATTATTAAATGTCACATAACAGTCGATTGTTTACGTAGGTACAATAATGTGATGATGACAATTTTCACGTCGGTCGAGAGTGCAAAACAGGCATGTAGCGGGAAGGTGTAAGGCCGAGAAAACGAGAGGGTGTGTCGTTGTAAATCGCAAAGGCGCCTAGCTTGTTTAGGTTTGAATGCAAAAAGGCGACTTGTTAAAACTCGCCAAATTGCCTTGACTTGAACAAGGCACATTGTCAACTTTTAACAAATCACTCTATCGTCTTAAACATAGCGCCTTGGCAAGTCATAAGTCGCCTTCTCACTTCAACCGATAGTCGTACAGTACTGTGGCACTTTGGTCCGCACGCTGTTGCTTTCACGGGTACTTCGATGTATGGATAGACGTATAGTCGTATAGTTGTATTGTTGTACAATATCCTGCGTTCTGATTGGATGGCTGGATAGGCATATAGTCGTATAGTCATAAAGTTGTACGGTTATTGGCATGCGTTGCCCGCCATACGCGTGTCCCAGACTACCCGCTACATCGTTTATGGGGTCTGATCGATCTTGGTCACCGCTTTCATTTCTGATCCCTTGAAGATTCGTTTCGAGTAACTGACCTGGGATTCTTCTCTTTCTTCCGTTGAAGGAAAGTCTGCGTAAGAATGATGGAGGATAATGTAGGACTCGTCGTCTTCCTGATCGCATTCCTGCTTCTCCAGCCGTGGTGGTGCATTCATCTCTTCGTACTCATGATCACCGCTTAGCTGTGTATTTATATATAATAGAAAGAGAAATCAACAAGAAGGGTATATTGCATAAATGTTGGTTGATTACATCGAGACACCTCAGACGTCATACGTTTGTTACAATCACGCAAAGGCTCATTCAAAGGATTTCTTTCATAAAACACTGTTATCTGCTGTACCAGTAGGGAACATGATGGCACTACGCTCACTAAGTTAGACCTACATCTTTAAAGATAAACTTTCAAAACTATTTCCAGAGTATCTTCGATGTGGTTCAACAATTAAAATGTGTCTATTAAAATAAATTCGCTTTAATTGGTGAGCCCTACCCCCACTTCACTCAAAAGGAGATCAGTGAAGAAAATGTGCTTGATGTACATAAACCGAAACGGGGCCCCATTAACAACTTGGAAGCCATTACTAGACCTTAATAACGGTGTGCACTGACTACTACACATAACAAATGCATTCATTTAGCCACCAATTAAATGAATGCATACGCAACCACACGTGAAGTCAATCTCACCCACAGATTCAGCAGCATAAACGCATTCACGCACACCCACGATACTTCTATTTCAGCTGTAAATATAAATATTGTATTGCTTAGTTCGTAAACGTACATGTCCTTTACTATAGTCATCGGCATTTTCTTTTACTGAATCTTGTGTTGGAGATGGCGTTGGAGTTGGAGATGTAGATGGAGTTTTCGGCAAAGGTTGGATGTTGAAGTAACGAGCTGTCTCGATTCTTGAACGTTCTGAGGATAATCAAAAGAACATCAATCACGATAAGTCAAAATTTATGGTCTTCATCCAAATAGAGTTTCCAATATGGTTAACTGTTCATCAAATTTATAAACATGAATCAAGTTTCGATATGACCGTTGGTGAGTTTATAATTTTGCTTGCTCTTCTAGCAACATGCCTAAGGAAAAAGCGATCAACGGCCATTACAACATCCACATATTCCTTTTTGTACTGTTTGTTTATTAACAGGATGTAAGAACACAGTAGGCAGGGCCAAAAACATGCTACCGGGGATCTTAATTTATTTCTTATTCGCCTCCATCTTCTTCTTATTATTCTGCATTCTTCCTTCCTTAATCTCTCACTCTCTCTCACTCTCTCTCTCTCTCTCTCTCTCTCTCTCTTTCTCCCTCTCTCACTCCTTCCTTCCCTATCTTTCTCTCTCTCTCTTCCCTTTAATACATCACAATGGGAATATCACGGCAACTACCGTGTATTGTGTTATTCAACTTATCAATAGGCCCTCCTTGAGCAGTGCGTTATCAGATTATACCTCAGTCACACCAACGAGACCAACACCAGACCGATCGAAACATTGCATTACATTGAGTGGTCATGAATTAGTCGGTTTGAAGTCGGCTAGGCGGTGTGACTGATAGGTCAGATTTACATCCTTTGCGTCTTTGGAGATGATCTGAAGTTAGCTCCGGCGACAACTATTACTTCGGGTTTTATCATGTTTATTACGTCATAGATATATTGTTCAGGTTAGGGTCGCCATTTTGGTTTTAGATATGTGAAAAGGGTTACTTTTATTGGTTTTGTTTCAGGATGAATGTCAAGACATAGGTTATCAATGTGATTTGGTTTTATAAAGCGCCTTTTGGGATAGTATAATTGTACACGGTCCGATACGGACCGTTTCGGTTGATGGCAAGCCGTGTACAATTATTCTAGATACGTTGGAGTATGCTCATGCAGGTTCTACTAACAGATACCACCAAGTGCTTTAGCTCATTAGCTAAGAACGTTATCCAGGTATTGAATATTTGAGAAGCTGTACTAGTTGATATGTGAAATAAACTTCCAAGAAATTAAATTGTCAATTGAATTCTTGCTTAGAGTTCAAAGTTTTTGATGGTCCTGGTTTCTGGGGTGTAGTTTTCCTTTTGGGTGTAGACTCTTTCTTTGTACCAGTCCTATATCGCATTCTACCCACTTTGGGCTTTAAGAACTTATGAGAATAAAAATACTAAATCATTTGCTGACCACGTACAAAACAAAAGGAAAAGAAGGAAAATATATCCAGTTACCTGCTCAAGATAATTTGTGGAAAAGGAATGATGTCATGATGTAAAAAAAACTCGTATCTAGAACGTGATAAATGCTATTATTCCCCATTCATTGTTGTGTGTAAGCACAGCACCGACCAATATTTATCCCAATTGACCCAGCGGAAATGTCACGGACGACTTTTTGCGCATGCGCAGAATCTAACTACGAACTCGCTTATTAAACTAGGCAGTTGAACGGAATTTATAGTCTCTGCAAAAGATCGACTGACTTAAACTTGTTTCATAAAACGTATAGTCCATGATTTTTCATGCAATAATAATAACGATGCATAAAAAACGGTGTAATTGTTTATTGTTGTGTTATGTTGTTCTTGAAATATATACACACACTTGAGAACAGATCAATCTTCAAACTACAGTATAATTTCATAATGCTTTGATAAAGACTAGTGGGGTGCACATTCTGCACCCTCCAAATTCTTGCAAGCCTAAGGGTGCACATTTTACGTTGAACGCACTGAGTGCGCCCTATATGGAGCAAATTAGTACCCTCGGCCAACTACACGTAATCTGCACCCCAAATGTACCCCTATTTCTAAGTGTGTAACACCGAACTGGAAATCAACATTTGCTTAATCCCTAGGGGTAAGTGTTAGTGATTAGGACATTTGTACGTGAAATACTAACACCAGCCACAAAGGTCGGTTCAGCAGACGACAATTTGGCAAAATCGATAACACCAGCTACCGGAAGTTGACGATATTCAGAGGTCAAAGCCTTAACACCAGCTGATTTCCATTTGGGTGTTTAGGCTGGTGTTAGTGTTTATTAAACACTAACACCAGCCCTAAACACCCAACTTGAAATCGCTCATTGACCCTAATTGGTTACACCATGTGCTCCAAATATAAATTATTCAATGTTGGTTTAAATCTATTGAATCACATTATTATCAATATTTTGTGTTTTCATTCCCCAGTTAATCCTTACCTGAATTCATTTTTGCTCTTTTTGCTTTTACGTCAATGTTTAGATTACCGATGTTTGTATGATCGTTATGCTTTAGAAGTTAGATACATGTATGTGCAAAACTAAATGAAGAGTAAAAATCATATACCATACAGGTGTGTTAGTTATTATATTATTCAGTTAAGAAAGTGTCAGATTGATAGAGAAAGGTTCGAATGACATATGATGTGAGGACGGGGGTTATTATTGCACGATGAATGGCTATTGTCTTAGTACAACTTTTACACCGCTTAATTTTCTTATTCACGATTTCACATACTGAGGGACTGACAAAAAATCAGAGAAAGGGATGAGCTGGAAAATATATTCATGAAGAACTGTAAACATGGGGGTGGGGCATGTGGTTTAAAAACTTATTTGATGCTTAAAAGTGAATAAATCTTTTGACATTGGTATGCGTTTTTAAAAACTGTCTCTTTAAATTTGAGTTCCGATGAAGGTGGAAATAATGTGTGAGCATTCTAATATTGTTAAGCCGGTTGAGATAAATACCATGAAAGAAATGTCGCCTGCTAAAAAGATCATATTCGAACCATCATATTTGAATCATTGTATTCTAAATTGTACAAGAAATACCTGAAGTGTTTGGACTAAATTGAAATGCCACTGGTAATTGTATTAAAAAAGCCCCGTATATAACACAAACATCTTTATGGTACTACATTATGGACATTAACAATAAATCTACTTACAAGCCTTTGAAGACTAATTTGTTTTCAACAACAAAAAGATGTTGTATTGCCCTTTATATGCCAAAACCTGGGTCGGTCGGTCGGAAATCTTTTTAATTTGTTTTAGTCGGTTTTTTTAACTCCCTTTTCGGGCTGATTTTTTTTTCAGTTTTGAATGCTTTAATAATTGTTTTCCCTAAAAAAGGGTCGATTTTTTTTTATAATCCAACCGTAGATTTCAGTATTCAGGGGTCGGTCGCAAAGGGCAAGACAACATATTTTTTGGGTTAGGCATTATGCATGTTATGGGTCAAGTGGAAGGCTTATTCCAGAGCATTGGGGCAGCACAACTGTAAGCAAATTCCCCCAGAATCATTTTTGTGCTAGTGTGGGGGTAGTTTTAGAAGTAGATTATCCTCTGTATGCCACGTCTGAATAAAAAGCAAAGGGGTAGCCGAAAAACGAAAAAGAGACGTATGTCACTGGTATTTGTATTATGATACAGAAATGTGAAGCGTTGCCATTCCGTACAGACACGGTATCTATTTGCCTTTGATAATCCGTGTTTTATTTACTGATCATAAATCATTAACTTACTAAAACTTACTGATACAAATATTTAAGGAAGTGTCTCAAGGTGAGTAATTATTTAGATTTCATCTTCCTACTGTACATGTTGTATAATCCCTGTTTGAATATATATACATATATACATTCAAATATATATTTTCAAAAATATAAATCAATCATCACATTCCGGGCAATTAAGGCGACACTCCTTCAGCCCCGAAAGTAAATAGTTCATATTAATGAGAGAGAAACCAGACCGACACCAGACCGATCAAACAATTACAATAACACAATGGCAAAATGTCAGTCAGTGCTATCGGTATGGCGGTGTGACTAATTTGTTAGAGATAAAGATTATTGAAGAGAAAGAGATATAGAGAAAGAGAGAGAAAGAGAGAGAGAGGGAAAGAGAGAAGGGGAATGGACTTGTGATTTTCAGCTTTTATATAGGAGTAGTGCATGCGGCATGTGTGCATGTGTGTATGTGGGTTTGTGTGTATATATACATGTAATATAATATAATATGACTATAAGCATGCTGAAATTATTTAGGCTTTAACAAAATAAAAAAACTCTTATTTACATTATTTTTGTATGTAAGTGTATATGGGTAAAATATCTTGGCATGGCAAAATAAAAAGTCAATCATTAAAAGAAACGTTATCGTTTGATTGATATGTCTTAAATATTAACTTTATCATACGGCAGACCTTTGGAATGATGTAATCATATTTTTAAAAAGCTGTGTAATTATTTGCTTAATGAGTCTTTGCATATGACTATCTGGCAAATGCGTCTCGACCACTCACCAAAATGGAGACTCATGGTAGACGGTCGCTTGTCTGGACAGGTGTGTGTATTTGTATCATATCATGCTGCATTCTAGGTAGGTAGTAGGGCACCCTTACTAATAGACTTTGCTGTCGTCTTAAATCATCAATTATTGCAACCTGGCATGACGTAAATAGTTATAATGCTACACGATCAAGTGTCAGGGTGTTTTTGTTTTCACTCATACCTTCATTTGCGCTATCAGATTCATATTGCAGCCATGTGTTGTACATAATTTATATCGAGGTTCACGGCTATATTATAATAATGGTGACCCTTTTTTATTATTTAGGCAATGAACAATGTTACAAAAATGTCAAAATGTGAATTCACATTTTGTTAGGGAGTAACATAATATTTGAGTAATTGTAGGTTTAACGATTTTTCAGAGGCATACCCACAATTCCCCATGGGAAGGCGATACACTGTTTTGCGTTATAGGTGGTGGTAGTTTTTTTGGGAGAAAATAAGTCTTTTATGCACACATATGTCCAAATTTAGTTAGTTTATATTTGCAATGAATAATGGCTTCCTTAGCTTACTATATATACAAGATATTAATTAAAAACAACATCCGACTATCTCTCTGGAGGGTTAATTTGTTCTGTT
Source organism: Strongylocentrotus droebachiensis (assembly GCA_035222895.1). Lineage (NCBI taxonomy): Eukaryota > Metazoa > Echinodermata > Echinoidea > Camarodonta > Strongylocentrotidae > Strongylocentrotus > Strongylocentrotus droebachiensis. The sequence goes on from JAVYIG010003081.1 coordinate 109,199, forward strand.
TCCCCTCCTTCAAATGGGATTTATTAACAATATGGTATGACATCATTATGTACATTAAGCGACAACTGCACATTAAGCGTCCAGACAATGCACCCATTCTGAAAATTCAAGTTTGGTTTTTCAAAAAAAAATATTCTTATTCTCCTCCTGTAAATTCATTCTTTGCATTTTTCCTTGAAAAGTCTAATACCAATTCCATCAGCACAAACGCCACAAAAAGTGCCACTTACAGCTTATTCCAGGGTTGAATATGTACAACGGTTTATGAAAGCAAGCACCGCCGCTACTATGGAGCCGCCTCGATATTACTTTCGTTATGGTCATTGTTTTACGCCTTTAAACCCCTGTTTCAGGAGGCTGCGTCTGTGCTTAGATCATGCGGATGACTGAAGCTATGCAATTGATGCCTCGTGCGCAGATCCCTTGGTTGCAAAGGTGCTATATGCAAATGCCTCTGTTGCAACCATATCGTGCGTAGATTTCTATTTTCTTGCTATCCTTTTCACAAACTAACTGTAGCTTTCGTTTAATATACAACATGACAGAGTAATAACTTCATATATTTCAAGATTGTAAGTAATATGCAGATGGCTTACTCTTCTGAAATTACAGGAATCATGGGAGATGTGCCGGATGGCTTAGTCTACACGGATCTACTCAAAACCATACCAAGGGGAAGCACTGCCGTCCTAAGATGCGAGTTCTATGGACAACCTATAGCAGTGTACTGGAAAAAAGGAGACGACCCAACGAAAGCACCGACGCTGATCACATGGATAGATGGAGAGATATGGCCGGATTTGTGCGCCGAAGACAACTCCTGTGAGATGGGTGATGACTACTCCCTGATCATCAGGGATGCCCAGATAGAAAACAAGGGCCGATATATTTGTCGAGTGTCAAACTACCGAGGGATTCTTATGAACAACTTTACAGACCTGAAAGTTTTCGGTAAGACAATGAATCCGCCAGCCATAACAAATAATTACATAATAATTCAAAGTATATCATTTCGGTTATCAAGTGCAAAAAGGAGTTTCCGTTCACTGACTTTGGCAAAGGTGACTTCTAAAAGACTACACAAATTAAATAAACTGATAATCTAATGATATTCTAATGACCATTTATGTTCATAATTAGGTAATACAATTAAATAGTACTCTGCAGCTATTGGGACATACCATGGATTGGTACAATTTAAAGAATAAAAGGCCCAATTAATAACGTCATATTATTTTACAGAACCCCCGAAAGAACCTTATCCTGTCATCAACGAATGCAATGATTCGTCTTCATTGGAGAAAGACTACGGCTGTGACATTCTTACACTGAACCACGTAAACCTCACCTGTTCTGCATCTAGCTTTTTCCCCGATCTAGACCTCTTCTTTTTACAAGGGACTGAAAAGATCGCTACCACAGAGACTAATGAATGGACGAATGGTGATGGCACAAGAAGCAAATCAGTTACCATCGACGCTGCGCCCAAGGAAACGCCCTATGTTTGTCTTGCATCTGATGTACCAGGAAACCAAAAAGAACGCGCGATAACTGTGTTCGTTAGACTTCTCCATCTGGACACTTCTACTGCTTCCACATGGTCCACACCAATACTTCCCAAAGAAATGAATGTTGTCATAATTATTGGTAAGCATTGTCGACATGCTAAAAAAAACACGTTCTACGTGTTCAAAAGGGAAACCATGACGAGAATTCGGGGTAAGATCATTTGTCATACTGACGCTTGTTTGAGATGAAGATTTAAGAGATGTATCAAAATTCAAAATTGTGTCCTGATAAAGTCTGGATATTGTATAGTATTCCGTATATTTTCCATAAATATTTGTTTGTTTCATTGAAATTTATTAGCACAAACGGTGCCGTTAGCGCCATTCCTTATATAGCTGTCGGATCTCACACAAGATACCCATAATATTACTTTTACTGGTTTATCACTGTGTAAGATTATGAAAATGTTAAATCAACAGATTGAGTGTTAATTTAGATGCAATGTCTCATTAAATTTTACAGTAGTGCCTATAGTATTCGTGACAATAGCTGGTGTCTGCATACTCATTGTCTGCTGGAGAAGACATCGTCGACAAGACAGTAAAGGTAGGTTTCTAGTTTATTTCCAAAGATTCATATCCATTCATAATACATTAGATTCAAGTCATGTTCACTGAGCGCAGTACTTTGCTTGCTTAAATTTACTTATATTCTGACCCAATCAATGGTCAGGCTGATGATTGAAATATACATGCCCCATCAAGACTGCAAACAAAATCCACAAAGGAATTGCAAAGATTCACGTAATGAGCGGGTAACAGTGAGGCCGTTTACTATCAAAGGTCTTTGACCTATGATAATATAGTTCCTATACATAAATGTATCATCTACATGAGTCCTAAACATTTAACCTAGATTAATTATTACATATAACTGGTAATCAAAATTGTAGGAGTACTCTCTTTAAAAAAGAGAGTGAATTTTCACTCTATTTTCACTTTCTTGGGAGTGACGTCCGTGATCACTTGTTTAGGAGTAAAACTCGATTGATTTTAGAGTGCTCTCTAAGAAGAAAAGAGTGAATCTTCATTCTATTTTCACTACATTTTCACTCTCCAGAGGAGTGACGTCCGTGATCACTCGATTCTTTTTAGAGAGTAGTAATGATAATAATAATAATAATAATAATAATAATAATAATAATAATAATAATAATAATAATTACAATAATAATTTAAATTAAACAGTTACCAAGAAATTTAAAGCTGACCAATATAATACTTAATACATGAATCAGGTGATGGCTATTAAAACAAAACTAGGCGCAAACAAAATCCAACTATTTCCAGTGACGGTGCTTAGGAAATATTTTGTTCGGTTCATGTTTGGTACAGGACGTGGCCAAGAGGAGGGTCGTGTTCAAGATGAAGATTTACCTCTGCTGGAGCCAATGGCGATACAAGGTAACAATGTAAATTAATCAGTATCAGGTGAGAAGTTCCATACAAATATTATTTTCTCTTTCATATTTTTTTGTTTAACTTAGGGTTTGTGCTTAGATTTCGATGACAAAATTAAATTGATATTTGATTTTGTTTGTTTCTCTTTTTGGTTGTTTTTATTTCTGCGTTCTGATAACAAATACAAGGTTATACATTTTTACAGAAGTATTACATAAATAGCAAATCATGTCTAATAATAATATACAATAAACATATTATGTAAAGCATACAAAAAAAAAAAAACGGATATATGTATAATTTTTCATTGAACTAAAGAGATACAATTTTAGAACGCAGGAGCCCGCTATCGTGAGCGGTTAGGCGGGAATTGGATGGCGGCCTCAGGATAAAACAAAACATAGCAACAAAGCTCTCTTGCATGGTAAAAACCTAGGGATCAAGTTGGTGCAGTGCAATTGCAGGTGCGGGTTGAGCGGGCAGCAGTTGAGTAATAGGAATAATACATCATAGTTTGTATTGTTTTTGCTCGATAAGTCACATGACCTTTAGTGGTGTATTCATTTCTTCAAGTTTTCCTGATAAGTTGAATGTTGAGGATGTATCTTGCCCACGAGCCAAAGACCCCCGCCTGATTTGTTTTAATCGACTAAGTAACCTACTGAAAAAACAAAAACTCAGAATTGCACAACAGTTTATGAAACAGGGTTATGATGCTATCACCTAGTATAGGTTCTAAAATTGTAATAGTATCACACTGTTCTCATTTGCCATATCGGGGCTTTTTTCCCTACTCTATTTCCGGAAGACGTCTGTTATAACAAAGACAAGCCTAGGGATATATATATATTTCCTTCAACGAACGATTCCTAATTATTAGAATGAGTTTTGATCTTTGGGAGAAAAAATTGACGCCGTTAATCGATTAAATGTTTATGACCTTCTATCAATATGTATTATGCCCTATAATATACTCTCGCAGAACTAATCAATACTGCATACACTAATTATTATTCTTATCAGGAAAACTTTCCTTTTACGAAATCTGGATGATGGTGTCAAGAGTAACTATGTCTGACATGGGGAAATTAAACAACACCCTACATGAATTAGGCATCACAAAATTGGTGGAAGGGTCTACGCCTCAGGCTCTAGAAGTTTACCAACTTTTATGTCAGTGGAAAACGGACAATGAAAACGCCGACCAAGCAGACATCTTGAAGAAAGCTTTGGAAACATCAAGATATGGTGCAGCATGGAAGGCAATATGGGGTAATTACAATACATTTATGTCTACATTTTGATCAGTACTTTTCACATGCGTTTGTGTCAGCAAACAGCAAAGTTTTAATTCGAAATTGCATTCAAAATGTTTGTTTGTAAAATGACAAGGTAGGAAAAGGTTTTTGTTTGGTCTCTCCACATTTACCTCTAATTATTCAACATAATTATGCTCGATATGGTATAGTGATCATAACTGGAGTGATATTGTTTGTCACAACTATGTGATTTTATAGCAGAATGTATTAAAGGTAGGCGTTACTACTGCAGCTAGAAGGGATTAGACCACACAGCGAGCCATCGAGGTCACTGTGACAGGTGGCTATCTCATTAACTCAGCTCTCATTTAACATAAGAAAAAGAGGATCATGGGGGACCAACAGGCACCGATTTGGGAAGTTTTCTATATAGAGGGAGCAAGTAGCTACAAGTAGGACAGTGTGCCTTTAAACTGAATTTTCAAAAAATAAAAGAATCATTTTTATTTTTCATAACATGTTATTGAAAAGCAAAATCAGGTGATCAAAAGATCCATTACACACAGATAGATATGTATTTATATTTACCACATTTTCACATCAGTACATTTGCACAATCAATTCTATTTTTCAATTTAGATGAAAATGTCAACATCGTAATTTATGGTCTTAAAAAGTTCAAACATATAGTACTATAGATTCAACAAATTACCGTGTGCGCAGATCTACGGAGAAACTCGGCGATCAGAGCTTCGGAAGGAATACTAGAACACATTTTATGGCACACTGGAGAACCTGGGAAAATCAACAAGTTCCTCTCCGAGCTTATTCCAGGTCGAGCAACAACAGATTTCGAAGACACAAATGAGATGTCAAAGCTTGTTCAAGAACCTCTGCGAGAACTGCAGGAATGGAGCGTCGGGACTTTTGACGAAAACCCGGTGGTATTGCTGAGCCTAGCTCTGGAGAGAGCCGGATGCAATCCAGTAGACAGAACTTTCTTTTGCGGTGAGTATTTTACCACAGGGTTGATATTGTCTAAACCCAAATGATCATCATAAAGTTCTACAAAGTTATCAAATTGCTAGATATTTCAGCTATCAAAATATAGCTCTGTTTCTCTCATTCAATTTCAAGTCTATTCCAACATGATATTATATTTCACTAATTAAGTGCCATATGCCGTTTCGTTGACAGTACCGGATAAGCCCATTTCTTCTGATGAGCTACATAACTTTGTCCAGAAGCTGGCAAGAAGACACTGCGGTATATTGGCAAACGTTGTGTATCTAACACGTGGTGAGATCGAAAACATCATTGATGAAGACAATAACGATTCGTTTGATACAGAAGCAATGATAAGTTACTGGTTAGAGAAAGAAATAAGCAGTAAAGAAAACAGCAGTCATATTGAGAGGAGATGTAAACTTAATCACGCAGCCATCAGTATTGGACGACATGATTTAAAAGGTAGGCTACAGTGGAGATTCAATTCATCACGATCTTGGCGACAGCTGGTATTTACTACATGTTAAGGACTTGTATTCGCAGTGTAAAATGTGAGACATTTGGAACATTTTATAGGGCTTACTGAGGTAAAGGCAATATTGAATTTGAAAACCAAATTCACAAATCTATGTTTTTATTTGACTCGATTAAATGCTCATTGAGGTAGAAAGCACACGGTCATATTCCATTCAACAACGTGCTTCCTCTGACCATTAGTTTGCTATGAAGCCTAGAAATTCGATGTCATTCAATTCTCTCTATAAATATATCTGTATTAATATGAAATAAAATTGTAAAAGGGTGAAACGTATACATTTGATTAGCCGTTACATTTTTTATTCCATTTTACTTCTTTAACTTCAAGGTCATTTGGTAGGATATGGCAATCATTTCATATCGTCAGATACTGGACAACAAGAACAGACTGAACGCAGTAAAGAGGCGAAATCAAGCAGAGGTAAGAATCTTATGTTTCTGTATACCATTGAACATAAATGCCAAATTGAAATTAGGATAATACTTTTCCGGAACTTATGATCAGGCTACAATTTAACACACCGCGTGAAATTTGATGAACAGTGGATGAATCAGATTTACATTCAAATACCTTTATACTTACAAAATACGAAAGTACGGGTAGTTATTTATGAAAGGGTTGTATTCAGATTCACTTTCCGTTGTGAATGTTTATTTTATATCTATTCCTTTCTCTTTTTAAAATCTCTCATTTATATTTTCATCTACACATTACAAATAAAGAAGATGATAATCCCGAAAACAACGTGAGTGACGCCGAGTTAAGAAGAATTGTCCAGTATCTTGGCCAAGCAGAACTTTCAGAGATGTTCGTTGAGGATGCAGAAGGAGACAGCTTCAATGCGATCAAAGCTTGGATTGAGAAGGAAAGTACAGCAGGTCAACACATTAGCTGCCGTCAAAGTCTCCGTGGAAAGCTGAGTCCATTCGGAATGGAAGGTAATACAAGAGACAAAGTTGTAATCTACGGTTCAACGACAGGTCCATTTTATTGGGGGATCACATCTTTCGCTCGGGTATCGGCTTTCCATTTTACCAAATTTGTCTATGTGTGTGTATATTCAGACAAACCCCAACATGGATATGTGGTTACAGTTTTACACACATATTAGATATTAAAGGTAATACAAAGTTTTGGTATGGGGTCATGAATTTGGTTCAAATGAACATATTGGATGCATATGCGATCGTACAATATTCAGTGATCGTTGTTGCGGTTGAAATCGTGTCTTAAGTTATGAAATTGTAAATAATTAACTCTCTTTGATGTATAGCTCCCTCTCAAGATCAAGATATTAATTAAGCTATAAAACAATGTCTCGTGACTAAAATCGACCGATTAGCTCTTCCCGTTTGGAAATTATATATTTGAACTAAATATTCTGAGATTGTCATGGTCGTAGCTACCGTAGGTACGGCCGTAGGCGCTATTTGAAATTCATCAAAATTTACCGGGAGCACTGATAAAATGTTATATTTATTTGTTCTCGAAAGCAGAAGGGTTTTAGGGGCCAAAATTTCTTGTGCTTATAATACATTCACAGGGGCATCCAAATATATCGAAATTGTAAAGAATCACTATCCACCCAATTTTCAAAATTTCCCAAAACTGTATATTACCCTTAAATATACAAGGCAGGGGAGCTCCCTACCAGTCATGTTTTTTTAAAGAAAGTCCAGTAAAGGGTCAGATACCACCAATTTTTAAGTCAAGTTATTTTTTCAGCGAATGCTCCTTCGAATATTTTATTTATGCTACTGGTCTATAATAATTTAGGAATCAAGTTACTGTCCATAACGTAGTAAATAAATTGACACATCTAATAATAAGCGCTATACAACTTTCATTTAATATCCAGATCTTATCCCGCTGGAAATCAAAGAAGATGTCTGTCTTGTAGAGTTGGTTGATATTGCCTTTCGTCTCATGATGATGGACATATACCCGCTCGCTGAAGCCCTTGACATATCTGCTGACAAACTCAAATCATACAAAAGGCAATCTCTGAATAAGTCTAAACTGTCAAGAGGAACGATGGGGGTTCTGGTGAAATTGGGTGAACAGACAAAATATGCAAGGAGTAAACTGTCTGATGCTTTAGCACGGGGAACAGGCTTGCAAGAAATGGCTCATTTGTTAACGTACGGTGAGTGAATGCTTCGCTATTATGATGACTGTACTATTTTACAAAAATCATCTGACTTTCGTTTTATGGTCGATTCTTTCAAACGAGGGACATTTCTATATTAGTTTGAAATATTGTCTATTACTAAATGTATGTATTTTACTTAAGTGAGTCTGTATGTGAGAGTTTACTCTAGATTACGATATCAATAGATTACATATTACAATATGGCGTTTGGCTTGTGGGATGCTCCCACACATTTTCATTAAACGTTTTCGGAGAAAGATATACGATAAAATAATTTGAGCTGGAATAAGTAATAAGGTATTAGTCTCTAACTTGGAGTCTAAATAAATGATTTTTAAAATGTAAAGGTAATTTATTAATCTTTTTTTAATGGCATTCTTACCAATGTGAATTCACCGATCCCTTTCTTCAATTTTTATTGTGTGCGCTTCCCCCTTCAGGATACGAGTTGTCACATGGTGATTTGTGTGCGGTTGGGACTGGAGACGGATCCGGAAAAGACCAGTGCGCCATTATGAGTGAGAATCTCGGAATAATCACTCAAGTAACAGACACCAAAGACATGCTCAAGCTTTGGAGGTCTTTGGTAAAAGCTCCGTTGTATAACCCTAGAACAGCCCTAGCTGATGCCGTCTTTCCGATTCTCGGGAAAGAAAAGGCGCTTAACATTATATCAGGTAACAGAACGCTTTGGCTCCTTTCTCAAAATGACTGCCTTGCTCTTGTTATTCTGGTCCTGTCGTCAAAAGTTCCTTAAAGGTAAAGACCAGTTTTGGAAACGTGCCCCTCTCCAAAAATAAAATGGAAGCTTTTATTACCAATCATGTGAAAGAATATGTTTTGACTAATACGTGACGATACAAATTTTGCCTGGAAACCGCCTACTTATTGATATATTTGGTATAGGGTAGTCCCATATACATCTTTCTGTGTACAGTGTTTGTAACTTTACGAAGACTGGGCCAAATTTGTTATCATTTTGATGATTCCAGAACCTTGCAATACACACCAATACTTATATGCTAGATGATCAACCTTTTCCGATCGATTCCACGTTTTTTTTTCACAATGCAATCGCATGACCAGAGCTGGTCTATACATTTAAGTATCATTATCTATTCGTCACTTCGAAATCATTTGCATTGTTAAATTTTCATCTACTGATATTCCTCCGAAGGCAGCACAGTATTACAGGAAAGGGTCATACCTTTCAAACTTAATTGTCGTATGACCATTAGGACTCTCCACGACGACGTCAAATTTGTTCTCAGCCTTTGCTACTGCGGATATCATCCGTTGTGAGTGATATGGATAAATTGTCGTAAGAAAGTACATTTATGATATTTTGATTAACTAAAATGTGAATACTGTCGATTCCCCACAGGTAAAATTCGTCGAAGTGGAAATCAGGCTGGAAACGTGATCGCCTTCATTCGAGATACTATAACATATTTCCAGGCTTCTCACATTGCCACCATTCTTGGTGTACACCAAATGAGTCTCGAGAGGGGCAATTTTACTATCAAGCAAGTCATTGATATCTGGAAAGAATCTCGGAAAATCCAATCGATGGAAGATGATCAAGGAGGGAATCTATGTAAAGCTCTATCCGATGGAGGATTTAAGAGTTTTTCGTCCAAGCTACTTCACGGTAATGGTAGGCCTATTAATTGAATTCTAAATTAGACTAAAGAACACTTCTAATTTCATCAATATTATTAAGTAATAAAGTCATAAATAGATTTACAAGATTATTCTTCCCGTAACATCATCGGCTTGGACATATTGATACCTCAGTAACACAAACGAAACCGACAACAAACGACGACAGACCGCCGGATATACCGCCGACAAGCCAAAAGTTAATCTGTTGGAGGTTAATTAACAATAATAATAATACATAATAATTGTAAGGCGCCAAATCCACCTGACATTCAACTGCGCTAGGTGCAACTTGTGCAAAAGATGAAATACATGATAACAATCAAAAGTACAATAGGAAAGGTTTGGACATAAAAGGTAATGATAATCAATTAAAGGCTAAATTAACAAATATTTCAAATTGTTATCAAAATTCAATGCTTGGAAACATTCGAAGTAATGATACGTATAACTTACAAAACGCTTAAATACAGTCCCGGCATAGCATCCGAATAGCTCTCCGAACGCTGCTGAGATGTGTGAGATCACAGTATGGACATGTTTGCACAAGCAGACGATGTCCCATGACATCTCACACAGTTTCAGTACCTGTGTTTTCATCTTCTCTTGAGTTCTTTCTCTTACTTCACTATCGTCAGGCTAAATATATAATCTATTTCTTCACTCTAAACCCCGCGCATGGTTTTATTTTGATGACAAATGCAGCGATACAAAAATAAAGGAATCTGTCGCGTGTAAACAAAATAAGACGCCATTGTATATTTAGTATGTTCGGCGTTTCAAGAGAGAACAAATAATGCCGTCCTTAATATCATTCCGGGGGGTTTTCAATTTGAAAGTCTGGTTTCTTTGATTGTTAATTCACCCCTATACTGTGTATTTACAAGCAAAAGATTTTAGTTATCAGAATCGGGTCATATCCCCTTTTGAATGGTTTGACATTCCATTACATTTAGATACACTAAACTCATTATAATTTGACAAATAATAGCTCTGCAATTATGTTCATTCTTTATGGGATGTCGTCTGCTTGGGCATTATTGGTCCATATAGTGAAGTCATTAAAACATTATTATTTTTCCGGCGAATCTCTCGTATATCCCGGCTGCTATGGAGGTGGTTGTATTTGTATTTTGATAAATCACCCGATATGTAGTTGACCTAAGATTTGAACGACGGTCATCTGTTAGCTTATCAGTTTCCAGTGATACATTAGTTGACATTTTTGTGATTTTCTGTGAATTTAACCTATGAGATTATTTATTTACGCTTCACCAAAACTGTTATTTTTAATCCATTAAGGGAGAGTATTCCATAATGACGGCCCAGCATGAGCGAAGGTTCTATCCCCAACTTTGTGTTAACCCTAGGAATAATATTTAATAAGAAACAGTTTAAGAACGCAGCTGTCTAAAAGGGAATGTAATGCTTGATCACGCCAATTTTGTACTGCGGAGCAGAGCCATGTATACAATGAAATAATAACAAAAAAGTCTTGAAAACCACACGTTGTTCTACGGGCAACTAATGGAGTGATTTGAGGACTGGTGTGACGTGACTATACTTGTTGAAAAGGGTCAAGACACGAGCAGCAGCATTCTGTATTTTTTGTAATTTTTACGAGTAGGTTGTGAGGTAAACCAAACAAAAGACCATTACTAAACTCCAAGCGAGATGAGATTTAAGCACGAGTAATGTTCTTAGTGGCACCGCGCTTAAGATGTTTACGAATAAATCCTACATTGCAAAACTGATAACGTACTGATTTTGAGACATACTGAATTTGTGTAGACATTGTCATATTTGAGTCGAGAAACACACCAAAGTTACGACATACAATGGATAAGCTAATTTCATGTCTGGCAAGAGTAATTGAAGTAATGGCAATCTTATGTAACTGAGTCTTAGAACCGTACATTACAAATTCACTTTTGGTGAGATTCAATTTTAGAGAATGTGAATTCAACCAATTATGCAGATCTTGTACATAAGTCTAAAGGTTATGTATAGCACTGGCTGCATGTTGTAATTGGGTTTGAAAAAAGTATATATTTGAATATCATCAGCATAAACATGATATCAAAGAGAATGTTGTTGAATAATATTCTTTTAACCGGTTAAATACAACGAGAACATGGTGGGCTCGCCCATAGAGCCTTGCGAAACTCCGGCGCGTGTAAGCGGTAACAAATCTGAAAGGCAGCCGTTTATCAAGACAGCTTGAGAATGGCATGACAGGTATAATTTAAACCATTTCAGGGCTTGACTATAAAACAAGGAGTATCATAGCAGTTACTTTGGTTTGACAGTGTTATTAAAGTATGAGAACAAATGACTCGATTTAGTACAATTTTATAAGACATGTCTTTAAAGGTAACAAACGATATTGGAATAAGCGTGTAATTCTGATAACAAAACTGAAGTCAATGCTTTGTCAAATAGGCTTGATCACATCGAACAATACTCCCGCCGAAACAATATTCGCATTCTGGGAGTAGAGACTACTCCAGATGAAGACACCAACGATATTGTTTGCAACGTAGCCCAACAGATTGGTATTACTCTCACCCCTTGTGACATTGATAGATCACATCGTCTTCGCAGACCAAACACCAACCCTCACGATGTCCAATCTCAAGGATCGTACGCCGGCGCAGCTCGAAACGTCAAGTTATCAACCCCGCCTATCATAGTAAAGTTCACTTCTTACAGGCCTAAACTAAAGATGATGAAAAATCGAAGAAAACTGAAAGGCACAGGTACAGTGATTGTCGAAGATTTGACTAAGAAGAATTCCAATCTTCTCTTCCAGACGTCGAAGCACACAAACGTTAAGGCTTCCTGGACCATTGACGGGCGCGTTTTCGCGTTGGTCAAAACAACAGGCGGTCATGAGATGAAAAAACTTATCACAGGTCTTCCCGATCTTAAATCTGTCTGATATATTTGACCGATAAGCCATTTTTGGATTTGATCATTTACTTGATCTTTCCACTGATTGTCTTATAGTAATTTTCTCGAATTTACCTTTTCCGGTGGAAATTCATTTTGCTGATATTATACAAATTTTGTCGATGCTTTATGTATTGTGGTTTTCTATTGTGTATACAGTTTTTTTGTTATGCCTGATCGTGATTTGTATCTTCAATTTCTCAAGACTTTAAATTGTACATCATTATCTGATCAATTATCTCCTTTTACTGAATATGATGAATGTACTTATGGTCCTCATCAAAACTTTTTCATGCCCGATGAATTTAATTCATTTGCTGCTACACAAAATTTGAATAAACAATTTTCTTGTGTTCATGTGAACTGTAGAAGTATCAAGCAAAATTTTTTAAGCCTAGTTTCGTTTTTAAATCTGATTGATTATAAATTTTGTGCAATAGCTACAACTGAAACGTGGCTGAAAAAAATGACCCAGTGTATAATATTAATGGTTACGTATTTGTGGGTAATGGCCGTAATACTCGTTCTGGAGGTGGGGTAGGCATTTATATACGTGACGATTTAACTTTTTCTCGTAGGTTGGATCTGGATATGAATACTGCTGAATTGGAGTCTGTTTTTGTTGAAAAAAAAATTAAAAAGAAAAATATCATTTTTGGCACTATTTATAGACCACCGAATACACCTGTTCGGACGTTCATCGATTCTTTCAATTCAATTGTGAATATAGTTAATAAAGAAAATAAATTTGTATACTTTGCCGGAGACTTTAATATAAACCTACTCAATGCTAATTCTTGTCCTCAAGTTTGTGATTTTCTTGATGTACTAATGGTAAATTCAATGTTTCCAGTTATACACTATCCAACTCGTGTTACTATAAGTTCAGCTACATTAATTGACAATATATTTACTAATAACATAGAAACTATTAAGAGTGGTATTATATTTGCTGATATAAGCGATCATCTCCCAGTGTATTGCATTCATGATAAAATAATTGATAACATAGAATATTCACCCATTGTGAAACGTGATATATGTGAAAATAATATTCAATCATTTATCGAAAAGCTTAAAGCCGTATGTTGGCAATCTGAAAATGGAAATCCAAATATTATCTATGATTGTTTTTTTAATCAATTTAAGTCTATATATGATGGTTGTTTTCCAAAAGTTCAGAAGCCTTATAAGCCCAGAAAAGACAAACTGTGGTTTAATGATGATTTACGTAAAATATGCAAGAAGAAATACCGCTTATATAAAAAATACATAAATTGTCCAACTCCAAAAAATCATAATTCTTATAAATTGTATAGAAATGAATGTAATAATAAAATTAAAAAGATTCGAAATAAATATTATCATGACAAATTTTCACAGGTGCAATTTGACATGAAGAAAACATGGAATTTAATAAATAAGGCCATGGGCAAATTCTCCAAAAAGTTTACCAGTATATATTAAAACCAGTCCATCACTAAATGTCTTTAAAAAGAGATATAAAACTTTATTACTCAGTAGATATATTAGCAATGTTTGATCAGGTTTCTTGTTTTGTTTTTTTCTCTGATTGTTTTGTCGGTTTTGTTTTTGTTTTTTTAGTGTTTTAGTTTGGTTGTTTTGTTTGCTGTCAGTGTAAGAAACAAAAACATATCTTTTTTGTTTGTTAGTTTTTGTTTGTTGTTATTTTTTTTGGTAAATATGCTTGTACAATGTAGTTATTCTGTAAATCTTCAATCTGGTCTTGTACTCATACTCTCTTTTTATCCTAATTTCAAATTTTCAGTTTTTTGTAGGTGGCAGCACCAATAAGGCATTTCCTTCCTTTCTAGCTGCCTCCTCATTCACATAAATACTCACTTTTGCTATGTTTTTGTCCAGATCACCTTATTTTGTACTATTATCTTATGTAATGTTTGTTTATTTTGACTATACATCTTGTGATTTTGTATGTTATTGTATCTAAATGTTTTTTATGATGAATGGAATAAACTTGATTATCTTATCTTATTTGATCTTTCCAGGAGAATACATTGAAAAGGGGAATACGGAAAAAGCGATCAGATACGATGTAGCCTGCAGCGTTGCTGAGATTCTTGACATCAAGATTAAACCTTCTGAAGGAATTTCACCTCTCCAGGAAGTCCTTTACAATTGGGCAGAAAAAATAAGGGAAAAAACACTGAATCTGCAGAAACGCATCCTTCTCAGCAATCGACTCTTCATAGAGGGTTATACGGATTTCTCATTTGAAGTCATGATAGGTAAGAAGAATTATATATGACATGATATATGATTTTTCTAATTGATTGCTCGAGTTGCAAAGGATTACAGTGATGGTGGGACGAGCCATCGAACTACAATGGCTACGATCCCTCGACCCAATCCACACCCAGACCCGGACGACTGCCGCATGAACAATTGTTACCAGAATGTATGAACTACCAGACGACAATCTGTCGAACTAGTTACTTGTCCCGATGATGATGACTCCCATTACAACCAGGACAAAATGTTCTTAGGAGCAATATTTCATTATAGTTTAATAAGGTATTATGTGAATAAATCACCCATAAAATCTTTTAAAATAGCCCAAAAAGTATTAAACAATTGGCATCAACACTTAGTTTAACATTTGATCATGTATAATGATTAGCTATCAATTACAATTTTTTCTTGATGCATATTCTTTCTTACAGGTTTTGTACCAAAGCCAGTGGCGTTAGAAGAGGAAGCAAACTTAGGTCAGAAGTCCGTCGTTCAGAATGTTAAGACTGCCCTCTTTAATCTACCAGCAGTTGAAACATTTAGCTCCGTCTTTTGATGAGTTGCTACTGATATCAAGTTGGGATCGATTCGAATCAAACGCACCCTTTTTTGTTGTAAGACTGAGTATTGGTTTCCGACATTCCCTCTTAATTTTTTAAAGATCTATTTATGTCCCTTCATTTTTTTGGACAATTTGGCATATTCTTACAATATCGTGGACCCAGCATATGACCCCTTTCCAAAACCTAAGAAGGAAAGAACATCGGTCATTCAAAATCAGTGAAGACTTGACCGAGAGTGGTCTGTGACATGTCATTTGAGTTTAATTTCAACAAAAACAGCCTGATTTTTGTTCACGCACTGACTTCAAATAAAAGAACCAAACCAGAAGGCCTGCATATTTGTTTAAAGGAATAGTTGAGTTCTGTTTTCCGCCTGCAAATGCCTTTAGAGTGCATGGTTGCTGCTCTTATTCTTATCTATGACATATCTAGTACCCTTTTAGAACCTAAAATTGTTATAAAGGTAATTTTAGACCCCCAAAATGTATGAAATTTAGTCAATACGATCATATTAATTCAGCTCCACTTTAAAAAATACGGTGACCGTTAATAATAACAATACATGGGCCGGCTGGTTGTGTGTAATAAAACCAACACGAAAGAACCAACAACTAAACCAACATCGGCATTGGAAATACAACGTATAAGGCGCGTTTTTTTTTTTTTTTTTTTAACGGCTTTTTCAAATCATTGAATATTTGTGGTCGTACACAAATATTAGACATGGTTATATTCATGAATATTTCAGCCGTCTCTGAACCGATTTTGATCAAACAAAGATGATTTTGTAATTTAAATTGTATGTTCTTTCAAATTTGATACTCAGTTTTTCATTATTCACAAACAAAACTATTGCATGTAGCGCCCTCTGCAACAGAACTCAACTATCCATTTAAGTTAATGTTTAAAGGTTATCTCTACTAGTTTATAGGAGGGATTAGACCACTCTGCATTGTCACTGAACTGGTGGTTATCTCATCAACTCAGCTCTCAATTAACACAGACATGCCAACTGTTCAGATTAAAGAGGAACATTCCTCTTTTTGGGAGAAGATAATTATCATTTTAATGCAGGTGTTCCTCTTCCTGTACAAATTTGTCTATAGTATTGAATAGGAGAGTTAGGATTGTTCCTCTTTTTTTTTTAAATAGCATCATTTGTACAGATTTCTGATTTTCAAATGTTGGCATGTATGTTAATAACATAACAAAAATAGGACCACGGGCAACCAATGGACACCGATTAGACATTAATACAGTCAAGTAACTACAAGTAGGACAGTGTGGCTTAAATGTAAATGCCATAGTAAATGAGTTTAGACTTTGTCAAATTTAGCTAATATTTGCATATAAATGAAATTAGAATCGGAAATCTCGTTCAATATCAAGAATAAACGAAATTACATATTCTTAAGCGATCATGTTCTAGTACCAGCAGCTAGCACGACTAGGGCATTTTTCCAGGTGGAAAAAAAATTGTTGACCTTGAAGTTTTTTCACATGGAACGAAGCAGTATTTTGATGTGTTAAAAGACGGACAGCATTCAACATGCAACATTTGAATTCATGGATTAATGTAACCTCATATCGTCTGTTTTATATTCAAGTTTCAAACTATTGTATGTGTTTGTTAGGAATACCTGATCATGATTGCTTGCTAGGTGCCCTGTCAGTTCCAGGCATTGGCTATCAAGGCTTTCCATCTACATCTACTTTCATCTCTTTTTCTTTGTGACGTTATTTCGGTTTACCAGTCAAACCAATGTGAACTTATCCATATAGTTGATATGCTGTTCCCCTCTGCTTCCGCATTTCGAGATTTATTTTGGTGGAAGCGCCCTTATGACCATACATCGTGTGATTTATTAAGATAATATTTTAAGGAAGTTATAAGTGTACATGGAACGTCTTACGCTGACAATTTCATATTCGCTAATAGCCACGTGCTTTCTTAATCAATTCTCCAAATTTTCTGTATATGTATATATTCATACTATCTTTAATATTTTATATTAGATTATTATGGTTTGAATTTAGTACTGAACGAAATGCAATTATATCAAGGTAACTCATATTAAGCCGTCAGAGTCAGAATTCAAGTCAAGTTTGACTAGTTTACCAGTTAACCCGTCAGTTGCTGTAACAGCATTCCCGACGAAGTGTTGTCCCGCCACAGAAGTGAGTAGTAAACTCAATAGAAACTGGAATATGAACTCATAAAACGAAAAATAAGATAGATTCAAGTTGAACTCTAAAACAACCTCTAAAGAACAGTACTGAATTCATTAGCGTAATGTACGTGGCATTGATTCCAAAATGGCCGCGCCTATGATATGTACTTTTAATCCTGTGTTTTTCCAGTTAAATAATTGTCAAAACAGAATTACAGTAAAAGGCAAAAACAGTTTTATGTCATGTATAAAGTATTAAAACAGTGTATATGTATATACGTCCTGAAAATAAAGGATTTTGTTATTGTGCATTTGAAGAGTGAATAATGGAACTCGAAAGGTTTACTGTAGTGAAGGTATAAATTATGGTTAATGCCAGATAGTTTATTTTGTATGAAGTGTAATCTTTAGATTATTACTGGAAAAAACCTGCGGTTAAAACAAGTCATGGTTGCGTAGTTTAAGAGCAAGTCAGATATTAAATTTTATCTCATCAAACAGTGTTGAATTGAATGAAGACATTTTATAAGGCGAGCAGATATAGGCGAGCAGAAATATGCACATGTAGCGTCTGTCAAAGTCGGTGGAAGGTCTTTCAATGCATTTAAGGTGACAATCCAATATTGAGGGTTTTAGAACGAAGACATGTTATGCAGTTAGACGTGAATCATCAAGCTTGTGTGACAATGCAAGATAAAGATGTTTACAGTTATCTTGGTTTTATCCAAATTGGCAGTAATCTGTTTAAAGGAAAGTCAAGTCAGTTTGAGTAAGCTCTGTAAATATGTGTTTATCAAAGTAGTGCATATTAGGAAATGCATGGAGGTTTTGTAGCCTTGGTTTATTCCGAATTTGTGATAGTTAAAGGACGAGATCGAGATTGATAGTTTATAGTACAAAAACAAAATGTGTTAAAATGAATCTTTGTAGATACATAGTTTATTCAGATTTTTGATTACATCTTGTTTTACATGAATGATATACTAAATCTGCCATTGTTACTTGTATCTGTATTTTCAGATCGAATAAAGGCTTTACAGCAATTGTTCAGTATTTTCTAAACTATCTTCTAATCCTTTTATCTCTGTTTCAAGTTTTTCTATTTTTGTTTTTTCTTATATTCTTCTCGATTTCTTCGAGAATCATTGTGTAAATTGCCGAATTTTCAGTTTTAAAAAATCCCAAAGCGATCTTTTCTCCTGACTCTTTCAATTGTAAATCTTGTTTAAATTTAATTAAAACTCACATTTTAAAGAAATGTAAATCAGGACGAATCAGTTTGGTCACTTACTTAAACAGTTACAAAACCTGCTAAGGGTAAGAATTATTTACTTGTGTACACTGTTCTTTAATTATATGTGACTATGTATATGTTATCATACCATTGATCTTAACTTCTTCTGCTTGACTGAAAAGGTGTTTATATGTATCATTATCTTCCTCCAGTATTCTTATTTTGGAGATGGTGAATAAAAGCACATTTAAAAATGTAAAATGAAAGACCTCATGGTTGCTTCTTTCTTTGTTTGTGTATGTAATTTGTATCTAAAGAATTACCTCTACTTCTATGTACGGATAAATACAAGACAAATGTACAAAACAAATTATGTGACAAAACATTAATATGGGAATAACACATTCCAGATTCATTACATATTGATGATGACTTGATCAATAGCCGATTCATGAATGTGTTCTATATTTATTAATTCATTTTTCTTATATTTATACAGAGTTACACACTTCATCAATTACGGTACTCTTCCATGAGGCCCTGTTTGGTAACAATGCCATTTAAAAGCAATCATCAAGAAAAACATATAACAGCAACAAAAGAAAATTGAGAAATAAATACACACACCGTTATGTATATATGTAAGGAAGTATACAACTGATATCCTCATGAAAAGCAGATTGTTCAAGAACTACCGTTGCACATTTGTTATATCTTATTGTACATACAGACAAGTCTTAGTTTGCAAATCAGATGCTTGATACTAAGTCATGATAATTCCAGGCTTTCTTACCCAAAAATTTAATAGTAACAATAAATCAACAAGAGAAGATTTAAAAGAGCATAATCAACGACGAAAATGTACATGTATATTGTAGGATTAAGCCTTACACGCGGGATACAAAATTTGCTATGTACGTACTTAAATTTCATATACTTATAGATAATTATTGCATTTATATTAATACAAGTAATACACCTTAATTGTTTACAACATAGCTGAATAATGGAATACATGTGCACGCTTCAATACAAATGAAAGTACCAGAGAGATGCAAAGCCTGATGCAGTTCATTTATATCAAAAGTTTAATGTTAACCTATGTCTACGAAATGTAATAATTTTGCAAGTAATACAAATAATTCAGTTACATGTATTACTGCTGCAAATATTGTACGGTTATGTTGTGACAGAAAGAAGATCGAAAGTATTGGATCAATCGGTTTAGTTAAATCAAAAGTTCTATGGTATGAATTGGCAAAAAGTGATTTATCAAGTATACATACATTACTGTATTTATATTTACAAGTAGAAAACTCTCGACAGTGAAAGGATATAAATTGAGAATTCAATCAGATAATAGTTATATGCAAACTTGAACTGCCCGGTAAAAAATTGAACTGGAATTAGAGCAAATTTATATCATATTATGCATGTATATTTCAAATTTCAAATTGCTACTGCCCATGAACCCCTTTTCCTCCGGCCTGGCCGCCCCTATTACTATCCCCTCAATCGCAGTCCATCTTACCTCCCTGTTTTGGTGAGTGTGTATGGACTGGCAAGACTTTCGGAATTATTTTCAAGACAAATGCTTCCTGTGAGACTGGTTAATGAATGCAATGACTGTCCTCGTGGGAAAGTGGACTTTTGTCGTTTACCCCCACATCCCCCCTTCCCCTCCTCTATATTTTAGTAATCAAAGACCCACCCCTATTTGTAACATGATAATGATACTGGAAGTTTCCAAACATTCGATGACTTTACCGAATTTTCTGTCTAACAATACAACATCTAACGTAGATTAAGGTTTATATCTAAATGTCGCATTTACAGTAGTCTATTTACGTTAGTACAATAATGTAATGATGACAAATTGCACGTAGGTCTACACTGCGAAAAAGGGCCACCACTACGGAAGCTTAAAGGTGAAATTCAAAGAAAACTACAAATATGTCAACTAATGTACCACTAGAAACTGGTAAGCTAATAGATGGCAATCGTACAAGTTATAGGTCAACTTCATATCGGGTGATTTACAAATATAAATACAATCACCTCCATAACAGCTGGGATATACGAGAGATTCGCCGGAAAAATAACGATGTTTTAATGACGTCACTATATGGATGAACACTGCCCAAGCAGACGACATCCCATAGAGAATGAACATAATTGCAAAGCTTTTATTTTTCTCAAATTATAATGAGTTTAGTGTACATAAATTTAATGGCATGTCAAACCATTCAAAAGGGGATATGACCCGATTCTGATAACTAAAATCTTTTGCTTGTAAATAAACAGGATAGGGGTTAATCAACAATCCAATAAACCAGACTTTCAAGTTAAAACCCCCCCGAAATTATATTAAGGACGGCATTTGTTCCCTCTTGAAACGCCGAACATTCCCCGGTGTGTGCAGCTGAATATACAATGGCGTCTTATTTTGTTTACAAGCGACAGATTCCTTTATTTTTGGATTGCTGTATTTGTCATCAACATAAAACCATGCGCGGGGTTTAGATTGAGGCAATAGATTATACATTTACCCTGACGGTAGTGAAGTAAGAGAAAGAACTTAAGAGAAGATGAAAACACAGGCACTGAAAATGTGTGAGATGTCATGGGGCATCGTCTGCTTGTGCAAGTCATGTCCATACTGTGATCTCCACATCTCAGCAGCGTTCGGAGAGCTCTTCAGGTGCTATTCAGGGGCTGTATTTAAGCGTTTTGTAATTTATAATAGTCATAACTTCGAATGTTTCCAAGCATTTAATTTTGATTACCTTGTCGAATCAAAGTTTCAACTTTGCAATAATTAAAATAAAGTTAGTTTTTAAAATCAATGAATATCTACTTTCAGCAAGCAGCGGGAAGGTGTTCGATGTAAATCGCCAAGGCGCCCTGTTTAGTCCTAGAATGCAAGAAGACGACTTGTTAAAACCCAACATGCCTTGACTTGAACAAGGCACATTGTCAAGATTTAACAAGTCACTTTATAATTTATATTTCTTAAACATGGCGCCTTGGCAAGTCGCCTTCTTGCTGCACGTTTAAGCTTCCTGATACAACCAACCGTGTGTCCCAGACTACCCGCTAGATCGTTTATGAGGTCTGGTAGGTCTCGGTCACCGCTCCCATTTCTAATCCGTTGTAGATTCGTTTCGAGTAACTGACCTGGGATTCTTCCCTCTCTTCCGTTGCAGGAAAGTCTGCGTAAGAATGATGGAGGATAATGTATGACTCGTCGTCTTCCTGATCGCATCTCTGCTCGTCAAGCCGTGGTGGCGTATTCACCTCTTCGTACTCATGAGCAACCCTTTTCTGTGTATTTATATAATATAGAAAGAGAAATTAACAAGAAGGGTTTAATGCATACATTTTAGTTGATTACATCATGACACCTCTCAACATTTTCAGAAGGATGCGTGCTATGATGGTAATTATGATGATGGTGATGATGATGACGATGCTTATAAAGGCGTCATACTTTTGTTAAAATCACCCAAAGGCACAAGCTTATTCAAATAATTTCTTACATTACACACTGTTGTCTGATTTAATTATGTAGTAACACAGGGAAAACCCCGTACCCGTAGAGAACACGACGACACTACGCTCACTTAGTTTAGACATAGATTTTTTTTTTTTTAATGATTTGTTTTAAATCTAGCTCCAGAGTATCTTCGATGTGGTTCAATCTTTAACATTTGTCTATTGAAATAGATCGCATCATGAAAATTTCGCTTTAATTGGTAACATGAGCATCAATCATTACGTAATACCTATTGTTCAGGGGGATGAATGAATAGATCATCCCCCCTGAACAATAGGTATCAACTACAGATCTACGCCCATGATTGGTAAGCTCTACCCCCACTTCACTCGGTGGATAAAATGCGCCTGATGTACATATACCGAAACAGGGCCACATTAACAACATGGAAGCCATTACTAGACCTTAATAACGGTGTGCACTGACCACTACACATAAACAAATGCATTCATTTAGCCACCAATGCATACATACGCAACCACACGTGAAGTCAATCTCACCCACATATTCAGCAGCATACACGCATTCACGCACATCCACGATACTTCTATTTCAGCTGTAAATATAAATATTGTATTGCTTAGTTCGTAAACGTACATGTCCTTTAATACAGTCATCGGCATTTTCTGTAACTGAATCTTGTGTTGGAGATGGAGTTGGAGTTGGAGATGGAGTTTTCGGCAAGGGTTGGTTGTTGAAGTAACGAGATGTCTTGATTCTTGAACTTTCTGAGGATAATCAAAAGAACATCAATCAAGATAAGTCCAAATTTATTGATTGGTCTTCGTAAAAATAGAGTTACCAAATTAGTCAACAGTTCATCAAATGTATGAATAAGGAATCATGTTTCAATATGACCGTTGTTGATTTTATAGTTTTGCTTGCTTTTCTAGCATCATGCCTAAAAGAAAGCGATCAACAGCCTTTCCTAAATTTACATATTCCTTGATTGCTTTTTGTTTATTAACACGAACAAATAAAACGATAGGCAGGGCCTTAAACATGCTATCGGTGATCTTTATTTATATCTTATTCGCCTCCGTCTTCTTATTATTATTCTGCATTCTTTCTTCCTTAATCTCTCTCTCTCTCTCTCTTCCTCCCTCTCTTACTTCTTCCTTCCCCATCTCTCTCTCTCTCTCTCTCTCTCTCTCTCTTCCCTTTAATACATTGCAATGGGAATAACACGGCAACTACAGTGTATTGTGTTGTTCCATTTATCAATAGGCCCTCCTTGTACAGTGCGTCATCAGAATATACATCGGCCACACCAACGAGACCAACACCTGACTGATCGAAACATTACATTACATTGAATGGCCAGGAAACAGTCGGTTTGGAGTCGATTCGGCGGTGTGACTGATGAATCAGATTTATATCCATTGCGTCTTTGGAGATAATCCGAAATTAGCTCCGGCGACAATTATTACTTCGGGTTTTATCATATTTATTACGGCATAGATATATTGTTCAGGTTATGGCCGCCATTTTGGTTTTAGATGGGTGAAGATGGTTAGGGCTACTTTTAGTGTGTTTGTTTCAGGGTGAATGTCAAGAACTAGGTTATCAATGAGAATTGGATTTATACAGCGTATTTTCAGAGGATACAAGGAACTGTCCCTTAGCCATAGAACAAATTAAGATTTGTAAAGGATTTTTTTTTTTAAAGAACTGAAGTGAAATACTATTTCTCATAAATGCAATAAGTTTTTTTGTACATAAGCGTAGGGCAATGGATTGAAGGATTTGAAGCCAGTATGTTTCCGGGATTTGGGAATGAGTGTAGCATGGGACCGTTTCAGTTTTTGACAAGCCGAGTACACTTATTCTGGAGGCGTCGGAGTCTGCACATGCAGGTCCTACTTACTGATACCCCAATCAAGCATGTACCATATAGTCAAGCTTGGATTGCAAAAGTGATTTAACAGCATACTGCAATAAAATCTCGATCCAGGCACCTTCTAGTGCGCTTTAGAGGGAAATCTCCCAGTTGAGGGTACGAACGACTATAAAACGTTAGAGTAGAAAAGTTACTGCGGGGGAAGGGGGGAATGCCACCCGAGCATGGCTGTGTCGTACAACCGCTTTGGATTTAAAATTGCAGTTGTGCGTCGGTCAATGGAGGTGCGCACCATATTTGTCTTTATTTAGTTGATTGCCACTGTTTTTCTTACCTTATCTATGTTACTTTTGTATTTTTGCTTTTTCTTCTAATTTAATTCTACGGGTTATAGTCTTCTCTTAATCAGAACACTGTGCGCTCAGAAACATCAGTATTAAGCGCCTAATAAATGTTATGTATTATTTTTTAACCAGATGATACAAATAAAGGTTAACGAAAGTAGAAAATATAAAAATAAAAACGCTTTCATCTTACGTCTTTTCTTCCTCTTCAAATATACAATGACGGCTACGAGGACAACGACGACAAGGACACAGACACTGACTGGTAAATATATGCCCCATGGGACGAATGCGGTGACTTTATTGTCGGAACTTGGGATACCTGCCAACGAATATTGCACAGAAAATATGATTTTGAATAAATTTTTTAAACACAATCATCCTGAGCCAAGTTTAATAGCCTACGGTGGCACACTCAAAAATATGCTGACTTTTCAATGACATATTACATATTAGTTCTGAACGTATATGAAATACTTGCTGACTTTTCAATGACATATTACATATTAGTTCTGAACGTATATGAAATACAATGTCTTCGCCGAAAATCCTATAAAAAACTTTAAAAAGATGATTTTTTTGAAAGTCTTTGTCCTCGTGTAAGAAATTAATTTTAATGAACAGCGCACACCTTTTAGTCAACGTAGTCAAATTGGCTACCATTTGTATTGCGTGTTTAATGTTTTTTGGACATGTACATGCGACAGAATTAGATTGTGACTGTCCACTGTCTGTTCAATTAGTCGACCAAAGCAGATGAATCGTTAAAGGCGATAACTACCGAGAAATTTAATTATAAAATGTTATAGTCTGAAACATGTAAGAAATTGATGAATATTGTTGACCATCTAATCAATACAACTAGCATGTAGGGTTATTAAACCTACAGGCTTGTTATCCGGTCAGTTGATTTAAAACAGTAATTTGAAGAAGTATACAAGCAATATTTCATAAAGCTTTGAACGACGAATATCATAACATAGCGCAATTCGATAAATATTTTTCGTTAAATCCAAAAGCAAAGAGAAGTCTTATTTTTCAAGTGTCCGGAAACACAACCCACACCATACTTACATTGTGTTAAAATTTCAATGAACTCGCTGTCTTTGCTGAACCCGGAGTCGTACTTGCTATTCACTGTGACTCGGTAAACCGTACACGGACGAAGACCCCCGATTGCAAGCCGAGTGTGTGTAAGTTCGCTGATCTTCGTGCATTCCTCGGGGACATCAACTTCACAATACGTTACCGTATATGTTTTAGGCCTTCCATCAGACGAGTTGGTTTGCCACGCGATGGAAAATGAAGTGGAAGTTATTGATGATTCCAAAACGGACACGTTGTTTGGTTTTTCGGGCAGGCCTTGTTTCTCTGTTTTAACATAGATGGTGTTCGTTAGTCAACTAAAGTATAGGCCTATGTGGTAAATGCATTGATGTTAATCAATGTCACAGTACGATTTCAAATCTATCCACGAAATACCAAGAAAATATTAGCAGAATTTAAGCAAAAACATAGTGACAATCGTATTTGCAAAATCAGGTGATTCGGATGCAACTCAATTTATACAAAGAACGTTTAAGGAAGACAAGAAATGTGTTAATCGTTAAAGCAGGAAGTTTATATAAGAGTGATAACTACAGCAGATTTTCAACTCACCTCCGTTGAAATAAATCTTAGAGGGGAAGCTGTAGACGCCATTTTGAAAGCTTAGCACCTTAACATTCGTCCGTGACCATCCACGTGGGATTGGAACAGCTCCCTCAACGCTAACACAGTCGATGCTAATTTCTGCATGGTCAGGGTCGACACTGTCTACAGCAATGGTGGTATTGACTAGTTGAAAGCAGAGATCGAAAGGTAGCGGGCCGCCTGTGCTGTCTGGCCGAGTTATATCAACTCGATCCTCTTGACTGTCATACACTGCTTTGATACCTAGTTGAGTGAGCGCATAAATGAGGAATAATTTACTGTTTATTTAACTTGCTCGAACATTATAGGAAATTTTGTCAATTTGTAGTCATGATTCGTGCTGGTACATTGTAAAATTGTCGGCAGAAATATTGTTTTCCTCACCGTATCATGTATTCCAAAAACGTCATATGGTGTGTAGAACAAAGTCTAATATCGTAATTATAATCATCTTCACACGATGTCCTCATATGATAAGCTGATGTGTAAAACACTTTGTCAAAAACGGTAATCGTGCATAATTGTACTTATTTACTCATGATTAAACAACATGATTTTACATCATTCCCTCACATTACTCACCTAGCTCTTCAGGAGACAAGGCTGAAAAGAAATTACGAACACACAAGTTAGGTAATTTTACATTTTTGTTGACGAAATAATCCTTATTACAGTATATAATTTGTCCCTATTTTCACGAAGTGACGGTAGTGAGGAAAATCGTAACGCAAAGTGAATGCAATTTTTTTTTCACTTCCGTCACTTCGTGAAAACAGCGACGAATTGTTGCACACAGGAAAAGAATATTTATTTCCCAATATGTTTAGAAACATTTGTTCTGACTTCCAATAACATGTGGAAGGGACCTATACTCTTTAAACCACCACCTACACCATGTTATTTAAAAAAAATATATGAACGTAATTGGCTTGTAGCGTTCTATGGCCGGGATTATTCCAAAAGACTGGTCAATGGACCAGAAGACCGACAGCCAAAGAGACAGACAGCCCTCGTGACCATCAACCTACGAGACCGACTAACGAAATATACAAACGTACAAAACATTAACAACTGTTTTTTTTTTGTTTAAGAGTTGTCAGTAAAAAAAAAATAGCGGACATTTTCAGTCTCGTGAGCTGCCGGTCTACAGAGCCTCGTAACATAGAGGTTTGCAACCAAGTGTAAATTCTAAATGAAGATCCTGGTTTGTATTTTGAGCTGTATGCCCATGATGCAATTGTCATTTTGCAATAATTTGCAAACCTTGTCTTACGGGGACCTAGGCTATTGGTCTCCTGGGTAATTGAGTGTGTCGTTCGCGGAGTATATGTCCTTAAAAAACACGCATTCTTCCCTCTCTGACTGTATAACGCGTTCTTTAATGCGGGCCTCACCAAAATAATCATGACACTTTGCATAAACATGATCATAAAGACTTTCGAAAAATAAACATAAGGCAATAGGCTATTTTCGTAATGTAACCAAATTTAATACGCAAGTCTTTGTGAAGTGCCTCAATACAAATTATTTCATTTACCTGATAAGAATAATAGTATTGTAATACTATGCAAACTACATATAGTAAGTGTTGCTTGGTAGGTCAAGCAATAATGTTTGTCCAACCTGGCACTAATGTATGCAGTTCGGATTCTGTCTATTAAAATATTATTATTCTTATCAGGTGAATTAAATAATTAGTATTGAGGCACTTCACAAAGACTTATGCATTAAATTGGATTACATTACGAGACTGGCCTATTTGAAAAGCCACGGCCATAATTTTTGTAATCCGGACATATTTTGTGTTTGATAAACAATAAGGTCGGTATTGAAATTGTCTTTGAGTTGACTTCTCGAAAGGCCCATTGTGCCATTATTTCCACCTGACAGGAGTCCTTACGTTTGGTTGTTATTTCAATGGACTCGCTGACTTCACTGAACCCGAAGACATTTTGGCTTTGCACACAGACTCGATAGCTCGTAGAAGGCCGAAGATCCCCGATTGTTAGCCGAGTCTGCGTGACATTGGAGACTTCAGTGCAGTTGAGAGGGACGTCAACATTACAACACTTAACATTGAAGGTTGCCGGGTTTTCGTCTGATGAGCCATTTTGCCAAATGACACTGAACGAGGATGTAGTGATTGAAGATTTCAAAACAGCAACGTTGCTGGGTTTGCGAGGAAAATCTGATAGGATGAAAGCAATTGTAACTCGTGTATTCCTTAGTAGACTCAACAAATATAGGTTTATGTTTTTTTCAGTTATCAACCTATAAAAAGGGAAAACGCCATGAGAAGTAGTGATTTGAAACAAGTTTAACAAGCATTAATTATACCTTTACCAATGACACACCGGTTTATCGCTGCGTAACCCATTTACTCTTCTTATTGATCAATATTTGTTTAAACCAAAGTATTTTTCATAGATATATCCACTTCGCTAATAAAGCTCACTGAAAATCAGAAGGTATAATGGAAGGGCATTGTTTGGTAAACTTGATTTTCCGATGAACTTACGTTTCATTCGAAAAGAAGTTTACGTTGAAACATATATCAATTACTGGTAATGACCAAAATTAATCTGATTGAGTGGTTGTGCAGCACAAAACGTACGACCACTCGGTAAAATGGTCTGAAAATCAGACTATTACTAAGGTGATTACTATGATCGATTCGGCAACTAACTGTCGTCATTTTCCTACTAAAAGTCATTTTCAAGCCCCCTTTTTTAAGGGAAGTTCTAAATTAGTATTATCTTTCAAACGCCGTTGGGATCTAACCTGTTCATCTGTTCGGGCTGCAAATTGGGCATAGCACCCTTAAGGCCAAAAAAGCACATGTATATGACCTGACCCACATTAGTTTTGTAATCACCTTTTTAAACAAGAATATAATACTGTATATATGTTTGGGTAGCAGCACCAGCCTTTGGCTCTCCTAGCTGTCTCCACATTCATATGACATTTTTGTTGTTATTGTATTCTATTGTAAATAATAATAATCTGGATATATATATAGCGCTTAATACGAAATACCGTCTTTAAGCGCTTTGCAAATATTAATACCCATGTCATCGGATTCATGCACGCACAATCTGCACCATCTCCACTCCCTAGGGAGTTTTCCTAACATATGGTCACCGTGACGGTATAGGCCATTACTAACACAAATGCTTTCGCCATCTTACCGGGTCCTCACTTCTCTCTTAGGAATCGAATGGCAAATGTAGATTACTGCCTTGCCACATAAATGTTTGTCCTTTTCTTTAAGTTGTACACTATGTTTTTTGTTTTATATGTTTTCATGATGAATGAAATAAAGATCCTATGACGGTTACTGGATCATTAGGGAAAGTCAAAGTGACAGAAGAAAATGTGGATTAAAAGTTAAAAAAATAAGTCTTACAGCCAACTCTAAGAATGACCCCAACTCGTAAAGCATCTGACATCCCTGGGTGCTCTACCAAACACGAAATAATTCGTCTATCGTCGCCAATGGTGGGTTTCACGTCGACTCGTCTTGATGAAGTCATCAATGACGTATTTCCTGCTGCAGGCCAATTTGTCTGATTATAAATGAGTGCTGTGTAGACGTCACCAACGAACCAAGTGAGAGTGGCGGGAGGGTCGCACGGGGAAGGGACAGTGCAGCTTAGACTGCGACGCTCCATACTGGCTATGTGCAGTATTAGGTCTGTGTTGACCAAGGTCAAGTTATTGTTGACGTCATATATCAGGACTTGGGTTGGTGGAACTGTTTTATTGAAATAAAAACGGATATATATATATACCCATATATATATAT
Source organism: Strongylocentrotus droebachiensis (assembly GCA_035222895.1). Lineage (NCBI taxonomy): Eukaryota > Metazoa > Echinodermata > Echinoidea > Camarodonta > Strongylocentrotidae > Strongylocentrotus > Strongylocentrotus droebachiensis. The sequence continues at coordinate 139,215 of JAVYIG010003081.1, forward strand.
ATATATATATATATATATACATAACTATAGAAATCCGGTCATATTATTAAAGCGAACGGCTAACATTTTAAGCGCGTCAATGTGTGTGATAAACACATTCTCTATCGAACACATGCATTAGTTGTACGCTTTCTCTGGCCATAACTTGATATATTCACTCAATTTTAATGGTAGAAATAGCAAACAAAAACTTCGATTGTCTTCCTTTAAATAACGAATAAGATATGATACTCGAAAGAAAACCACCGTCTGTTTGGCAGTACGTACGGTTCAGATTTTATGCATTAATTGTCATGTTGTGTTCATATGCTTCAACGGCATGCTATCACATGAAATTGAGCTATACAGCTGATGGAAACATATTTAGTTATATAGTGGAATTTTCAATGATCTTAAAAGTGTAAACAAAATCAATATGAATATTTTTAGGATTCAAACTGCCGTCTGATCTTAGTGTTCAAAATAGGAAACCTAATATGTAGGCTTAATGAAAACCCATTTTATTAATTGTGATTCATCATAACCTTAATAGAAGAAGAGCCTTGACCATAAACAAATTTGTTGATCATGGTCCACTTGAAATTTTATATTTATTTGTGCAATCTCCTCAAAATGATGTTAGATATAAGACCTTAGAATATTGAGGGCGGTACATGACTGTTAAACCTTGTAGCAATTTGTCTTACTTGCGATATCGAGTCGGATTCTTCTTTCCGCCACACTGCTTCGCAAGACAGCTGTACATAAGTAGATTCCTTCATCATACTGATCCACTTGTTGAATCATCAGCATAAGCCCCTCAGTCAGGGTGCCGCCCAAGGCATACTTTTCACGGTTGATCCAGCTTATGTTGCAAGAAATTATTTTAGTATCTTGGCATTGTGCGACACTGGCTAATATGTGTCTTTGAGTTTGGTGACCCAGCCTCACCTCTCTTGCCCAAGTGGCCCGTGCGAAGTCTCGAGTTGTGGAGGAGAATGGACAGGCGAGCAGAGCAGGTTGACCAATACCTGTCATCACAACTTCATCAATAAGGACTCCAAACGTTCCTCCTTTTATTAGTAAATACATAAATAAATGATTTTTTAAAGGAAAATCAAATTCAAAATACGATTCTCGCTCTCCCTGGTCCACAATTGCAAAAAACGCAGGGAAACTTTTGGACAAATTAGTAAGAGATGTAATATACTAGAAAACACACTCGCCGAGAATCATAACCAAATTCGCATTTTCCCTACCAGTGCCGCCAAAATAAGAACAACAACAAGATATATAACAAAAACACAAACAACAGTACAAATAACAACCATAGCAACAACAATAATAATATCGAAAATAATATCGCTAGTGATATTCGTTTGTCTCGCAATGTGGTCAATAAGGAATCTAAAAGATCACGACGTTTCGTATGCTACTGCAATACTTCGTCAGGTGATGAAAACTATTGTTGCAGTAGCATACGAAACGTCGTGATCTTTTAGATTCCTTATTGACCACATTGCGAGACAAACGAATATCACTAGCGATATTATTTTCGATACTATATCCGCAATGAGTAATATATTTAGCAACAATAATAATACTTATACAAATGATGATAGTTTTTACAATAACAATAACAACAATGAAATTGATATTGATAATAATTATTATTAAAATAATAATAACACTTCTACTACTACATCGACTGCTACTACTACTACTACTTCTACTACATTTACTTCTTCTAATTCTAATAACTTTTCTTATAATGATTAAGATGATAATATATGATAATAATGATTATAATGCTATTAATAACAACGACGAAAATTATTTGAAACAGAAATACGTACCTGATAGATAACATAAAGCCACGCAAATTGACGCATTTAAAAAGTACCCTGACATCTTGATAAAGACATAGATTGTCTTTGTTTCGGTAAGGACCTAAGTCGTCGGTCTTCTAGTTGCTTACTAACAAGAATTGTTTGCTTTCTTAGCTGTCAGGTAAAATAACCACCACCACCACAATATTAATGTGATTTATAATGTAGACAACTTATGCAAATGCGAGAGCAAAATACATGCCACGTCTAAACTGAAGAGTAATATATAGTAATCCACTTTTAGGGTATAGGAAAATACCTCACTCCTTCGTCTCAACTCCACCTTAAATGAAGAAGTAAATTTGGTTTAATGGGGAAAATTCGTTCAGAACATGAAATTAAAACGCTTGGTGATTAAAAAAAGAAGTCTCAATATAAATTGTAGTAGGCCTAGTAAGACAAAGAAATTAACCAAGTAAAGTCATAAGGCCTTTGTCAGTTTTGTCTTTCTTCGTTTCACTAGCTTATTATGCTCTAGCTCTTAGGTTGATGTACCAAGTGATATCAGTCGATGTATAGTAGACCAGTATCGGATCCAATTTTATAATTAACCAAATGGTCACATAAAGCTGTAAAATGTCAATCATTATAATGACTGCGTGCGTTAAGTTACGTTTAAAAGCTTTCGGTTGTGTTCTGTGGTTGCCTCTGAAGGATAGATTATAGGTAATCTATTCTGTGCCACCAATTTTATTGTTTCAATTTATTAAATAATTGTTAGCCGTTATCTCAAGAGCTGTATAATGGTCTATTATATTTCATAAGAACACATTTCACAATGCTTGAAGTGATTATATTTTTAATACACATGAATGTACCTATCGCAAGTACATGTTATGTTAGGAGCTCATGTTATTCCAAAACTATAAATGATTGAGCAAACTTGCAGCATATGTATTCAATACAAAAAACGAGGAAGTCGTTAGGTAAGCTATATATGCTCCAAATCAATTTTTAGATTAGGATACTTCAAGATATGCCCTTTTCAGCCAAATAATACAGATATCCGTCATTAAAGATCGACATTAAGAAAATTGCTCGCTAAAATCGCAATGTGCAAAATAAACGGAAGCAAAATTACTTTATCTCGCTCTAAATCTGAGAGCTTTATAACGTTATTGTTTATATGTGTATATCTATAAATTAATGATGTCTGCCAAGATTGACAGAATTTTATGACGTCATCACGGAATTATCCCCAAAACCCAATAATTTACTGTGCATTATCTTCTACCCCCCCCCCCCACACTCAGTGTTATTAGGGGTACGCATATGCGTGTTCCCAGCGACCCACCCCCCCCCCCCCCCTTTCAGCAAATGATCAATACAGGTCGACTTTTTTCTTTTGTTATACGAGCCTTTTTCAGCAGCCCCCCCCCCCCCCCCCCCTTTGAGTAAAAGTCCGGTGTGTAAATTTAATACGGGTAGATTTGTTTTCTTTTGTTACGAGCCGGAGAGTTTGGGAACACGCATGGTATCCCTCCGTTCACGGGGTGGGGGGAGGGGGGGGGGGGGCTAAAACGTATGACTTACAAACTTGAAGTACATTGTGTGTGGATGGCGACAAACCGACACCCATTGAAGGCCCTTTCGAACGATACCAAATACGGAATATGTAAATCCAGGCGATAAACTCCTTTTATAAAAAATGCTCAAATGTGTATAGCTATGCTTTTACAAAATATGCAACATGTGTATTAAGGTAGCTTATAAATACAATTAAAGGGCCCATGACATCGAAATACAAGTGTATTCATGTTGGTGTGCAGTCATGCATACATCTCGTATTTTGATATGTAAACTTCTGAATTTGTGTCATAGATTTTTGTTATATATTTTTTTAAATATTTGTTTTTCAAACTCGCTAAGCTCCACCCCAGGAACCTCCAGATCTCATTCCCCTCGTGACATCATCTGTCAGTCATCAATGAGCTAACTTGAGAAAGTGGCATGTATCTTTGCCAAAGTTGACCACCTGTTACAATAGCAACATATAAGTTGCTATGTCAGACATGTCAGACTAAACTAATATTCTAGAATAGACAATGGTATGTAATTTCCCCTAGCTTAACACACGTTCATAATAGAATTGCATGCTTCTATACACATATACAATACATCGTCATTGCCTTTGTCTTCCTGGTGATGCTACAGCATGTCTGACATACCAAATTGTATATTGCTATTGCATTACGTATTGTAACAGGTGGTCGACTTCTTGACGAAGTATATATGTACTCGAGGGTGGTAAATGTGGCCAATTTGATGTAAATCTAATATTTATGTTTGATATTGGTACACGTTTTAAATGTCGTACCCTTCAGAATACTGAAATAAAAACCCCTTGAAAATATATATATCAATAACAAATTATTTTTATTGATTGTTTTGGATTCTCTGCTTTTTCAAAATCATCAAAAGACAATTATAAGTATGTTTTTAGAAAAGGCCAAGCTTAACGATAACGTTTATTCACTTACGTAACTACTCTTTCTGCAGCAACCAGGCTAGTGGCCAATTTGAATTTGATGTAAAGGAATGAAGAAAAAATTGATTGTAAAAATCAAATTCATTGGTATTCTAATGTAGTGATATATTTTTTGTTTAGTGTGTTTTTTTAAAGCTTATTGCTGCTATTTAATTGGAAACTAAGTAATTGTGAAATGGTCTCCACAAGTATTGATTAGTTTTACTAGTCTTAAAAAACAGAAATTAATTTAATTTTAAATTGAGTCTTATAATCTCCGATTGAATCAGCCTTTTGTAGGAGTGCGTGAGGAGTATAATGTATGCGTGTGTATGCAGATGAGGGAGTATCTCTGTGTGTTTGTCAGAGAGAGAAAAAGACGAGATAAAACATCTCTTGCCTCAATATTCAACGATGCAATAATTGGAAGCTGACATTAAGAAAACTACTACACACTGATTTCTTTTTCCTTGGGCATATGTTGTCGGAAATTAGTCTAGTCTTCGCAGATATTGGATCATGGGGGGAGAAGAAAAGAAATAAAAAATTGAAATTGTAGGCGCATCTCACTATTATGACTCGTTTCTACAAGCCATAATTCGTCTATTTAGGTACCATTCCATTTATTCTATTGCATTGATTCTGTAGTAACAATTTTAATATCAGCTAATAATCTAAACCACAGGTATCGACGGTTTCAACGCTGTTCGAATAGAGTAAGAAACGGTGTTATACATTAACAAATATAATGTTCCTCTTCACAAGTACTCCTTTTTTTCCTCTGAAAATTAATTTGCTAATTTTGGAAAACCACTCGTACTCCTTATTTCCTCTTTATCTTTATCTGCAAATCAGAGAACACCATAAGTTCCCGACCCGACCTAACTTTAATTTCCGATAGTAATTACATTAATTTCTCACAGTTTTTAAGCGATTCCAATGGCTAATTATTGAAAAGAACGTACATAAATATTTCTAAACATAAAACAATTAGATAGCTGGATGTGTGAGAGACAAGACCAAGTAGAAGCATAACAATAACATCGTTAACGTTCTCTGGTAGATGAAGTGCGGTAACTGGTCACGAATACTAACGGACGGGACTTCAACGAATTGTACTTTGTTGCGTTGGACAACCATATTGGCCCGAATTCACAAAGTTTGTCTGAACCTTGGTCTGAAGCGCATCGAAACGCGTCATATGACGCATATAAACCTAGGTTTTTCGACAAACCTCCTTTGTGAATTCGGGTCATTAAGTTTTGGTGGGGTATACTTAAGTTGGGCCCTTTGTTTTCCATTGCCCTCTTATCAACTGATTGTATTTCCCCCATGCTACATATACACACCAACAGATCCGTCTTCTTTCTCAATGTTAATCTTTCTGTTCAATCTTTTTCCCTTGAAGGCTTAATGGTGTTTCCAAGCAATATGTATCGAAATTGATCGTAGGTGGCGCGTGCAAGAATATGCCATAACGTATTATTGAGAGAGATTGCGGTCTATTTAGAGCAACTATCATTCGCCTAACTTGAGGTAATGATACCCCTCATCTCTTCATTTTGCAAGTTCATATTTCACATAATAACGCTTAATTACGATTAAACAAAAATGTATTGTACTAGGACCGCGTTGTGAAGAACAGAGGACTTTTACAACAAGGTGTAGTATTTTTATTTTTTTTATAAATGTAATGCTTCCTGGGAGAAATTTCAATAGTTTGAACATATTTGTGGCTTACATCCCGCTGGTTCAAAGACTTTTTCTGACTTGTTTTTCAATTACAGATCGATCAATCGATCTTATTTACTGGGTGTAAGCCACAAATATGTTCAAACTAAGGTGTAGTCTATTTCAATAAAAGGAACAAATCATGTTAGAAGGAGGGGACATGCATTCTCTTTTTGTTTCCATGTCTTTTGCTCATTTGCTTTTTCTTTTGTTTTTCTAGATTGTGTTGTAATGTAATGTACAATATTCGTTTTTGTTGCTATTCTTAAATAAATAAATAAATTATAATAAATTGCATTTGAAACGTTTATTAGACGGGCAGAAATCTTTTAACCCCAAGAACCCCCAGCCCAAATCCCTTTATTTAAGTCTGACATTCTTGAATCACATTTTGTTAAAACTATCCTAATATGTGAGAATTCTGAAAGCCGTGACAAGTAACAATGAACAGTTCCTGTTCATATCTAAGTCAAAGTCTGTAATTCACTACTGTTACTATAATCAACAAAACGAAAGAAAACGGGGAATCCCCATTGTACTCAGCAAAACACTTGTCGACTTATAGGATACGTAGGTGCATTTGAGCAACGCAATTTCTATACTATACATGACATGTATTACATGTACTCTGCAATCGGTTTATGGATCGACCTTGCTCAAAAAAGTAGACTCGTTATCGTTTTATGACCATCATTTTGTAAAAAATCTGAAGAAAGCTAAATAAGCAACACACGATCACAGAGAGGGTGCATGGGAAACAGATCGAGGGTTGACTGCCCAATTCTGCCAGTGGTGAGGAAACTACGTATCCGAAAAAAGGGACAACTGCTATCTGCTTCAACACCAATATGAGTCTGGTAGGTGGTGTAAGGGTCACGATCTATGGAATATTCTGCGAGCTTTGTGAGATTGGAGTGTATACAAATACATCTTTTAAATGTTAATCGACGCTAATGATTATACGCAGATAACTTGATTGCAAAAATGTACGGAAGCGCCACCACGACACCCCCCCCCCCCGCCCCCACGTTCGTATGTATAATATTCACTGTGAACATGACTGACAAAGAAAGCGGAAAAAATATACAGTTCCTCAGGTAGACAAAGGAACATCCCTTCACTGCTATTATGTACAAATGTGTAGAACAGGTGTCACATGCATATTCACCTTTTTACATAATAGCAGTGAAGGGATGTTCCTTTATCTACCTGAGGAACTGTATATTTTGTCCGCTTTCTTTGTCCGTCATGTTCTTAGTGAATGTAAGTCGACGCATATGATAATTCGCAGACAGGAATTAAGATTGCAAAACTAAATCGAAGCGCCACCCCCCCCCCCCTCCCCCACCCCCACGCGTACATTATTTTTCAATGTTGGTCGACGCATATTATCAGCTTACGTCAGATTTTATATACGAGTGGTGAACACCAAATCACTGCTGAATGCCTCTAGAGTTTGCAGAGCTTGGTAGTGTTTTGCCATTTATTCTTATGCGATGTGTGCATGCATGAAACTGAGTCTGCTCTGTGACCCGTGAAGCACGTACAATTGGACTGCATGTATTCGATATTGACTTAACAATTGGATACACACAGTTGTAACATTAGTTCGATCTCTCTCTCTCTCTCTCTCTCTGAGACATTTGCATAATATTGCTCGGAGCCTTAGACCCCGTTCTCACTCAATTTGAAAGTGGTCTTAGTTAGACTGCTCCAGAGGAACGGGTCTTGAGGAACGGTTTGCGAGCGTTCACACTCCGAGCAGTTTGTTATGGCTCAAACCGCTCCACGAGTCAAAGTGGTCTTAATATGGCAGCTCAGGTCAGCAGGTCATTTTTTTCGCGCGCGGAATACAAACCGTATGTACCGTACTACATGTTTCGCATCGAAGGTCACTAGCTCACTTCCGTTCAAAGTACGCTTTCCGTTCACATTGCACGTTAGAGCGCTCCAAACCGCTCTTAATAAGACCCGCTCCTCAAGACCACCTGGGAAGGTGGTCTTCTGGAGCGGTCCAGAAGTCCACTTCCTGGACCACTTTGACCGTTCTCACTCACCTAAGAACCGCTCCTGAGGAACGGGTCTTAGTTAGAGTGCTCCAGAGCGCTCCAACGAAGTGAGTGAGAACGGGGTCTAATATAGTGTTTCCTTTTCATATTAAAAGCCGTGTTCACACGATAGCAATTTTGGTCGGCGTAAAAGTCGTGTTTAGAGCTAGTTGGCGTAAATTGTGTGGTGTTGTGTGTTGTGTAGTGATAGTCTAAACGATAATCGTGTCAGCTACAACGAACTTTACGCCGACCGATTAACTCCTTGATTTATCCTGGGTTTATCCAGGAGTCCGGCGCGCTGAATTAGCGTAAGTTGACCGTGTGGATGCTCCCATTTGGCACTCTGAGTATTGGTGACATTTCACGAGGGTTGTTTGTTTACAATCGAAAATGAAAATTAGATTTCGCGCGGTTTAGATGCGGAATTAGGTGGGTTGAGGTCGATTGGTGTGGGTGCCACATTTTCCAGGGGCGGATCCAGGGGGTGTGTGGGTCCCGGACCCCACATCATAAAGGCTTCGTGCTCACAATTCCTTACATTTTACGCGTCCCCTTCTCCCTTTTTTTCTTTTTGAAACTAGTAGATTGGCGCCTGACTTTCGGCAGTTACGCTGAGTAAGACTGGGTCGTGCAAGGTCGTGTAAACTTAATCGTGAAAAGTTGGTCCGAGTAAGAGGGTGTGGACAACTAATAGTGTGGGTCAAATATTTATTGGATATTTACTGCTGCAGGGATTACCTAAAGGCCCGGTCACACAGGGAGGACGCATGGGGAACGCACGGCCAGCGCATTGGAAATTTGCAATTTGGGCCAGTGCTTTGTCGTTCGCTAGGCGTGCGTCATCATTCGTTACTCGTTCGTCGAGCGCGCTGGACCAACGCTGGACCAGCGCTATGCATGCGTCGTCATTCGCTGTGTGCGTCGGGATTTTTTGAGCATGCTCAAAAACGTGCGCCGAGCTCGACGCATGAATATACACGCCAAAGGCACGCCAGACATGCGTGGAGCGCGCTAGACCAGCGCCAGACATGCGTGGAGCACGCTAGACCAGCGCCAGACATACGCGGAGCACACGCCCTGTATACGCACAGTGCGCTAGCTACACGCCGTGCATTTTGTGTCAGCTCGCTATTTTGATATGTAAACTTCTGAATTTGTGTCATAGATTTTTTTTATATATTTTTTTAAATATTTGTTTTTCAAACTCGCTAAGCTCCACCCCAGGAACCTCCAGATCTCATTCCCCTCGTGACATCATCTGTCAGTCATCAATGAGCTAACTTGAGAAAGTGGCATGTATCTTTGCCAAAGTTGACCACCTGTTACAATAGCAACATATAAGTTGCTATGTCAGACATGTCAGACTAAACTAATATTCTAGAATAGACAATGGTATGTAATTTCCCCTAGCTTAACACACGTTCATAATAGAATTGCATGCTTCTATACATATATACAATACATCGTCATTGCCTTTGTCTTCCTGGTGATGCTACAGCATGTCTGACATACCAAATTGTATATTGCTATTGCATTACGTATTGTAACAGGTGGTCGACTTCTTGACGAAGTATATATGTACTCGAGGGTGGTAAATGTGGCCAATTTGATGTAAATCTAATATTTATGTTTGATATTGGTACACGTTTTAAATGTCGTACCCTTCAGAATACTGAAATGAAAACCCCTTGAAAATATATATATCAATAACAAATTATTTTTATTGATTGTTTTGGATTCTCTGCTTTTTCAAAATCATCAAAAGACAATTATAAGTATGTTTTTAGAAAAGGCCAAGCTTAACGATAACGTTTATTCACTTACGTAACTACTCTTTCTGCAGCAACCAGGCTAGTGGCCAATTTGAAGTTGATGTAAAGGAATGAAGAAAAAATTGATTGTAAAAATCAAATTCATTGGTATTCTAATGTAGTGATATATTTTTTGTTTAGTGTGTTTTTTTAAAGCTTATTGCTGCTATTTAATTGGAAACTAAGTAATTGTGAAATGGTCTCCACAAGTATTGATTAGTTTTACTAGTCTTAAAAAACAGAAATTAATTTAATTTTAAATTGAGTCTTATAATCTCCGATTGAATCAGCCTTTTGTAGGAGTGCGTGAGGAGTATAATGTATGCGTGTGTATGCAGATGAGGGAGTATCTCTGTGTGTTTGTCAGAGAGAGAAAAAGACGAGATAAAACATCTCTTGCCTCAATATTCAACGATGCAATAATTGGAAGCTGACATTAAGAAAACTACTACACACTGATTTCTTTTTCCTTGGGAATATGTTGTCGGAAATTAGTCTAGTCTTCGCAGATATTGGATCATGGGGGGAGAAGAAAAGAAATAAAAAATTGAAATTGTAGGCGCATCTCACTATTATGACTCGTTTCTACAAGCCATAATTCGTCTATTTAGGTACCATTCCATTTATTCTATTGCATTGATTCTGTAGTAACAATTTTAATATCAGCTAATAATCTAAACCACAGGTATCGACGGTTTCAACGCTGTTCGAATAGAGTAAGAAACGGTGTTATACATTAACAAATATAATGTTCCTCTTCACAAGTACTCCTTTTTTTCCTCTGAAAATTAATTTGCTAATTTTGGAAAACCACTCGTACTCCTTATTTCCTCTTTATCTTTATCTGCAAATCAGAGAACACCATAAGTTCCCGACCCGACCTAACTTTAATTTCCGATAGTAATTACATTAATTTCTCACAGTTTTTAAGCGATTCCAATGGCTAATTATTGAAAAGAACGTACATAAATATTTCTAAACATAAAACAATTAGATAGCTGGATGTGTGAGAGACAAGACCAAGTAGAAGCATAACAATAACATCGTTAACGTTCTCTGGTAGATGAAGTGCGGTAACTGGTCACGAATACTAACGGACGGGACTTCAACGAATTGTACTTTGTTGCGTTGGACAACCATATTGGCCCGAATTCACAAAGTTTGTCTGAACCTTGGTCTGAAGCGCATCGAAACGCGTCATATGACGCATATAAACCTAGGTTTTTCGACAAACCTCCTTTGTGAATTCGGGTCATTAAGTTTTGGTGGGGTATACTTAAGTTGGGCCCTTTGTTTTCCATTGCCCTCTTATCAACTGATTGTATTTCCCCCATGCTACATATACACACCAACAGATCCGTCTTCTTTCTCAATGTTAATCTTTCTGTTCAATCTTTTTCCCTTGAAGGCTTAATGGTGTTTCCAAGCAATATGTATCGAAATTGATCGTAGGTGGCGCGTGCAAGAATATGCCATAACGTATTATTGAGAGAGATTGCGGTCTATTTAGAGCAACTATCATTCGCCTAACTTGAGGTAATGATACCCCTCATCTCTTCATTTTGCAAGTTCATATTTCACATAATAACGCTTAATTACGATTAAACAAAAATGTATTGTACTAGGACCGCGTTGTGAAGAACAGAGGACTTTTACAACAAGGTGTAGTATTTTTATTTTTTTTATAAATGTAATGCTTCCTGGGAGAAATTTCAATAGTTTGAACATATTTGTGGCTTACATCCCGCTGGTTCAAAGACTTTTTCTGACTTGTTTTTCAATTACAGATCGATCAATCGATCTTATTTACTGGGTGTAAGCCACAAATATGTTCAAACTAAGGTGTAGTCTATTTCAATAAAAGGAACAAATCATGTTAGAAGGAGGGGACATGCATTCTCTTTTTGTTTCCATGTCTTTTGCTCATTTGCTTTTTCTTTTGTTTTTCTAGATTGTATTGTAATGTAATGTACAATATTCGTTTTTGTTGCTATTCTTAAATAAATAAATAAATTATAATAAATTGCATTTGAAACGTTTATTAGACGGGCAGAAATCTTTTAACCCCAAGAACCCCCAGCCCCAATCCCTTTATTTAAGTCTGACATTCTTGAATCACATTTTGTTAAAACTATCCTAATATGTGAGAATTCTGAAAGCCGTGACAAGTAACAATGAACAGTTCCTGTTCATATCTAAGTCAAAGTCTGTAATTCACTACTGTTACTATAACCAACAAAACGAAAGAAAACGGGGAATCCCCATTGTACTCAGCAAAACACTTGTCGACTTATAGGATACGTAGGTGCATTTGAGCAACGCAATTTCTATACTATACATGACATGTATTACATGTACTCTGCAATCGGTTTATGGATCGACCTTGCTCAAAAAAGTAGACTCGTTATCGTTTTATGACCATCATTTTGTAAAAAATCTGAAGAAAGCTAAATAAGCAACACACGATCACAGAGAGGGTGCATGGGAAACAGATCGAGGGTTGACTGCCCAATTCTGCCAGTGGTGAGGAAACTACGTATCCGAAAAAAGGGACAACAGCTATCTGCTTCAACACCAATATGAGTGTGGTAGGTGGTGTAAGGGTCACGATCTATGGAATATTCTGCGAGCTTTGTGAGATTGGAGTGTATACAAATACATCTTTTAAATGTTAATCGACGCTAATGATTATACGCAGATAACTTGATTGCAAAAATGTACGGAAGCGCCACCACGACACCCCCCCCCCCCCCGCCCCCACGTTCGTATGTATAATATTCACTGTGAACATGACTGACAAAGAAAGCGGAAAAAATATACAGTTCCTCAGGTAGACAAAGGAACATCCCTTCACTGCTATTATGTACAAATGTGTAGAACAGGTGTCACATGCATATTCACCTTTTTACATAATAGCAGTGAAGGGATGTTCCTTTATCTACCTGAGGAACTGTATATTTTGTCCGCTTTCTTTGTCCGTCATGTTCTTAGTGAATGTAAGTCGACGCATATGATAATTCGCAGACAGGAATTAAGATTGCAAAACTAAATCGAAGCGCCACCCCCCCCCCCCCCCTCCCCCACCCCCACGCGTACATTATTTTTCAATGTTGGTCGACGCATATTATCAGCTTACGTCAGATTTTATATACGAGTGGTGAACACCAAATCACTGCTGAATGCCTCTAGAGTTTGCAGAGCTTGGTAGTGTTTTGCCATTTATTCTTATGCGATGTGTGCATGCATGAAACTGAGTCTGCTCTGTGACCCGTGAAGCACGTACAATTGGACTGCATGTATTCGATATTGACTTAACAATTGGATACACACAGTTGTAACATTAGTTCGATCTCTCTCTCTCTCTCTCTCTCTGAGACATTTGCATAATATTGCTCGGAGCCTTAGACCCCGTTCTCACTCAATTTGAAAGTGGTCTTAGTTAGACTGCTCCAGAGGAACGGGTCTTGAGGAACGGTTTGCGAGCGTTCACACTCCGAGCAGTTTGTTATGGCTCAAACCGCTCCACGAGTCAAAGTGGTCTTAATATGGCAGCTCAGGTCAGCAGGTCATTTTTTTCGCGCGCGGAATACAAACCGTATGTACCGTACTACATGTTTCGCATCGAAGGTCACTAGCTCACTTCCGTTCAAAGTACGCTTTCCGTTCACATTGCACGTTAGAGCGCTCCAAACCGCTCTTAATAAGACCCGCTCCTCAAGACCACCTGGGAAGGTGGTCTTCTGGAGCGGTCCAGAAGTCCACTTCCTGGACCACTTTGACCGTTCTCACTCACCTAAGAACCGCTCCTGAGGAACGGGTCTTAGTTAGAGTGCTCCAGAGCGCTCCAACGAAGTGAGTGAGAACGGGGTCTAATATAGTGTTTCCTTTTCATATTAAAAGCCGTGTTCACACGATAGCAATTTTGGTCGGCGTAAAAGTCGTGTTTAGAGCTAGTTGGCGTAAATTGTGTGGTGTTGTGTGTTGTGTAGTGATAGTCTAAACGATAATCGTGTCAGCTACAACGAACTTTACGCCGACCGATTAACTCCTTGATTTATCCTGGGTTTATCCAGGAGTCCGGCGCGCTGAATTAGCGTAAGTTGACCGTGTGGATGCTCCCATTTGGCACTCTGAGTATTGGTGACATTTCACGAGGGTTGTTTGTTTACAATCGAAAATGAAAATTAGATTTCGCGCGGTTTAGATGCGGAATTAGGTGGGTTGAGGTCGATTGGTGTGGGTGCCACATTTTCCAGGGGCGGATCCAGGGGGTGTGTGGGTCCCGGACCCCACATCATAAAGGCTTCGTGCTCACAATTCCTTACATTTTACGCGTCCCCTTCTCCCTTTTTTTCTTTTTGAAACTAGTAGATTGGCGCCTGACTTTCGGCAGTTACGCTGAGTAAGACTGGGTCGTGCAAGGTCGTGTAAACTTAATCGTGAAAAGTTGGTCCGAGTAAGAGGGTGTGGACAACTAATAGTGTGGGTCAAATATTTATTGGATATTTAATGCTGCAGGGATTACCTAAAGGCCCGGTCACACAGGGAGGACGCATGGGGAACGCACGGCCAGCGCATTGGAAATTTGCAATTTGGGCCAGTGCGTTGTCGTTCGCTAGGCGTGCGTCATCATTCGTTACTCGTTCGTCGAGCGCGCTGGACCAACGCTGGACCAGCGCTATGCATGCGTCGTCATTCGCTGTGTGCGTCGGGATTTTTTGAGCATGCTCAAAAACGTGTGCCGAGCTCGACGCATGAATATACACGCCAAAGGCACGCCAGACATGCGTGGAGCGCGCTAGACCAGCGCCAGACATGCGTGGAGCACGCTAGACCAGCGCCAGACATACGCGGAGCACACGCCCTGTATACGCACAGTGCGCTAGCTACACGCCGTGCATTTTGTGTCAGCTCGCTAGCTTTTCCAAAATTATGACAAAAGTTAGGCACACGTTCTTTTCCGATTTCCAATGCGCTGGCCGTGCGTCGTAGAACGCGGTGCATGCGTGGACCATTCGTCCAGCGCGCTAGCAACACGCTGTGCATTCGTGGAAGTTGTTATCATGTGCGCTCTGTGTACGGTCTGTATGCGCACTGTATGCGCCCTGTATGTGCTCAGCGCGCTAGCAACACGCTATGCATTTGGTGTCAGCTCGCTGTAGCTTCGACAAAAGTTGGGCGCACGACAACGCACTGGCCCAAATTGCAAATTTCCAATGCGCTGGCCGTGCGTTCCCCATGCGTCCCCTCTGTGTGACCGGCACTTTACGCTGACTAGAAAGACCCCGTCTGAACATTGATATTTATTCTTTGATGGTACATCTGACCTTGTTCTATATAAATGAGCTTGGTCTGCATTGTTCAATTCATTCGGCGCCATAGCAAAGGTCAGGGGCGGAGAGTCCGGGATGTAGAAATGGGGCCGGTGGTACGGGTGGGTGAGGACACAAACTTGAAGTATAAACTAATTCGAAAAACTCTAATACACGTATGTGTCCATAATATCTCAACTGATTTTCACCAGCCTGTTCCTCTGATGTTCTGCTTTAATGAAATGAGGAAGTTAAAAGCCCCAAAGGAAATGCTTGATGACCGCATAATCCGTTTTTAACCTTTCTGTTTGGATATGCGGTATCATATGATATTGAAATAGCAATTACTAGCATATCATGAGATAACACTGTCATGTTTTGATAGTCGTCAATTAGCCCTGCATATTTTCATAATGTCTGTATGGGAAGAAATCACAATCACAGTTACGTATATGTGTCATTGTTGTATATGGCCTTTTCAATACCAGGGTTGCATTTTAAACAGTAAAACGTCTACAAAATTTTACTTTTGCATTATAATATCGCTTTATGATTATATCACAGATACCATGGAAACACAAATGGCTTTGAGAATCACACACAAAACATGGCTCGTCATTGTCATCATTGCCTTCATGACGACCATGGTCCGAACAGAGTCTGGTAAGTTTATGATGCTATACCCCTGTAATCCAATAATAGCCCAAATTTTCTTGACAATAATCAGCGTGCAAAATTATACTTGCATTACAAAATGTATTATCAAATCTGACTTTGTCCTCCTTGGCCTATCCGAGGTTTTATGATTTTATTTTTTTTAACTGACGTTGCGAATACCATAGGGTAATATACAAAAACGTGTTATGGTTTTGTACACTATGGCAATTGAAAGCATTTCTTACAAGTGAAGCAGTCAAACAAGCAGATTGCCCCGGATCGACCCACTCGGTTCGGTACAAAGTTCATTGTTCTTCGCCGACAGAAGTCATTCCACCTGCTACAGGAGGTAATTCATTGTTGAATGAGACTGTGCATTGCTTGTGTATCACGCTCAAACGAGGTTTCTTGTCGGAATTGTATGCAGATCATGTGATTAAATTGTAAAGAAACTGTAGAAGCGTGTTGGATGGTGACAATGAACTGTTTTTTTTCTTCTTCAAAGCATAAACCGTTTGCATCTGATTTGATTAAAAAAGAGAAGGTTGAGTTCCTGGGAGTGGTGAAATAATTTGTGAGCGTTTCCATTGTTATCATGCAATTCATTTCTATGCCACATGTTGGTGTGGTCCCAAATAAACCATTCTGTGTAGAGTACTTCTTTCTTTTATTAAGACTGGGCCAAATTTCTTACCATTGGCATGATTCCAGAACCTTACAGTACACACCAATAATTAGATGCTACATGATCAATTTTTTTCTGATCAATTCCTCACCAGTCCTTTCTCAGTAAAATGATGCTTCGTTCTTCAGTGCTTCATTTTTTTTTATGATGCAATTTGTCTAGGCTTCCACGGAACAATCCAAGGGACAACCTTTAGTACACTCACCTGTCCGCTGTGCCATCTGACACGCCTAAGGAGTATAAGGTGTTTAACCCTAATATAAGGCCGTGCCCCCCCCCCCCCCCCCTGTCGAAATTTTGCCGCTGCATCAAAACCCCTGAACCTTTGGCGCTGAAATTTCATGAGTTTTTTTCCTCATGTCTCCCGCACATTTTATTACCACATTTGTTATGGGTGGACCTATGGTTCGGGTGTTATGTGACAAAATATCATCACAGGTCGATCAAAATATGTAATTCCCCCCTCCCCCCCCCCCCCCAAAAAAAAAAAAATGCATATTGTCATAACAATATTAATAATAAATAAATGAATAAACACAAAAGGAAATGAACATTACCATCTTATTCGATATAATATAATCTATCACCATGCTAATTTTTTACATTAATTGACCTTCCTAGGCCGAGATCTTAGGGGCCCATAATACCCCCCCCCCCCCACCGGCCGCAAAATTGTTATTCCCAAACAGGTTTGCAATTTCTTATATTTCCGTTCTTCTCAATGGCTCATACGTTCTACGTCATTAGCAGCTTGGAAATAGATCACAAACAATTAGGCCCGAATTCACAAAGGAGGTTTGTCGACAAAACTTGGTTTTCGTACGTCATATGACGCGTTTTTACGCGTATTTTACAAACCTGGTTTGTAAAGAACAAAAGGAGGTTTGTCGACAAACCTTCTTTGTGATTTCGAGCCTTTGACTTTGATTTTGTGTTGCTTTGACTCACTATTTTATAAAAGGCAAACAAACTGAATAAACTGAGACTTGAACCCACAACTCTGAGATTTTATTACGCTGACCTTACCGCTTGAGCCAACTAGTCTGCAAGCACAAACCCTGGTCAGTCGTAAAAGTGAGTCTGCACTATAAGACTACCATAGGCCATGTACAGTATCTGTTCCTGACACAACCAGTAGGTAGCTGGGCTAGGCTTCTCTCAAGGCACAATGATTTGTTTGATAAAGTGTCAAATTAGGGTCTGTGCTTGCAGACTATGAGCTAACGATGGGTTGATGAAAAGTGATTCTGCATGACTTCTATAACCCTATCACTCACCCTAACAATTACGTCATTGATAATTGCGTCAGCCAATCAGATGACCGGGAATATTAGCATTGGCAAACCTGTTTGGGAAAAAATAGCCCCCCGGCCGTATTAAGACCTTATAAATAGCCCGGCCTTTTTAGGGTTAACTGGAATGGAGCGTGACAATTCACATGCTTGCAAACCCAAATACAAAAATAGCTTATCTGATGATAACTATCAAATAAATCGAGGGTAGATTTTCATAAAAAGATATCATCCAAAATAAACTTAACCTTAAACTTAAGTGAAGCCAAAATTGTAACCTTTATAAAGAAGGGAATATCATAAATATCGCTTTTAATAAGAATCTTCCTACGTTCGAGTCGACATTTACATAATTTCTTTTCAACTGCTTAAATAAGTGAGCAATTTATTTATGGAATGAGATAACCCGCACATAAATGCTTTTGACCCACATTCATTGATTCATCCCAAACCTTGTACAAGAGAATTGTTACAATACTTTCTGGAAAGCCTGCTGCTCAGTCACCCGTGACATTTATCTATTTATCTTCTCCCGGTTCGGAGGTTGATTGCAACATTTCTCCATTT
This sequence comes from Strongylocentrotus droebachiensis, assembly GCA_035222895.1. NCBI lineage: Eukaryota > Metazoa > Echinodermata > Echinoidea > Camarodonta > Strongylocentrotidae > Strongylocentrotus > Strongylocentrotus droebachiensis. The sequence continues at coordinate 157,656 of JAVYIG010003081.1, forward strand.
CACTCTATCTTCTGCCATTCTGGTGCACACTTGCAGTTTTAGTCAACTCCAGTTCTTGACATTCTCTTCCCAGTTGATTCTGGGTCTCCATCTAGGTCTACTTCCTTCCATTCTTCCTTCCAATACATCCTTTAAGAGGCTTTGGTGCCTTTTAACATGACCAAAATATTTTTCTCTCCTTAACTAATCCTACTAGTGCAATTTTTTGACTCCCTGCCATGTACAATATCTCTTTGTTGGTTTTCATTCGTTTCCAGGATATTTTCATCATTCTTCTGTAGATACACATTTCAAAAGATGTTATTCTATTTTCCATGACCTTGTTTATTGTCCATGTTTCTGCTCCATACATTAGGACAGGCCATACAAAACAGTTTACTAGTCAACCTAAGCGCAAATTTCACCTTTCTATTTGTGAATAATCCTTTCATTGCCAGAAATGTATTCCGAGCAATTTCTATTCTTCTTTTTATATCTGCTTCGAATCTGGCATCATCTGTGATATTTTGTCCTAAATAGATGTAATTACTGACTTGCTCAATGATATCCTTGACAGCACACTTATAAATGTAGTATCATTAGACATGTTATAACTTTATCGGGAACGATGATTGAAGGCCTATTTCATTATGACTTTTTAACTAGAAGCTATATCGAAGTTGACTACAATTTGTGTATACGCACTGTAAATAAATATCCCTCTAAGTGCTGAAAAACACTTTTAATTTTAGAGTACGAGCATACAAGTTGTATGAAATGTAAATATATATTATGATGCAGGGGCGTAGACAACGGGGGGGGGGATGAGGGGGATGCATCCCCCCCACCTCACAAGGTGGGGGGGGGGGGGATGGCATGTACAATCATCCCCCCCAGGTTTTGGGGAATGATATTTGCTTACTTAATAAGTCTTAATGATGATAATAATAGTAATAATAATAATGATAACAATTATAATATTAATAATAATAATAATTATGATGATGATAATAATAATCCTCATCATTATTGTAATTGTGTTTATTGTTATTAGCCGCATTCACACGGTGAAAGCCAATTCAGACGGTAAAAAAAAGAAAATCTTACAAGTATTTTGTGGTTATCTTGTGGTTTGGAAACCACAAGATAACCACAAGATTAAACAGGCGCGGATCTACGGGGGGGGGGGGAGTTTAGGGGGTTTAACCCCACCCCCCCCCCCCCTTGGGCGGCCCAAAAAACAAACAAAACAAAAAAGGGGGGAAAAAAAAAAAAAAAAAAGAAAGAAAGAAAAAAGAACGCACGCTGGAGAGAAACCCTTTCAAGTGGAAATATTGTGAGAAGATATTCAACTCATCTGGTAACTTAACCAAACACATGATAACTCTGGATATAACTGTGTATTTAAAGGTAAAGACCAGTAATGGTCATGCGATTGCATCGTGAAAGAAACGTTGTGGAATCGATCAGAAAAGGTTGATCATCTAGCATCTAGCATCTGCAAGGTTCTGGAATCATTAAAATGATAAGAAATTTGGCCCATTCTTCGTAAAGTTACAAGCACTATACACAGAAAGATGTATATGGGACTACCCTATCTCTCTCACACGACCATGAGAGAAATAAATTTACCAAATATATGAATTAGTAGGCGGTTTCCCGGCAAATTTGTTATCATCATGTATTAGTCAAAACATATTCTTTCACATGATTGGTAATGAGAGCTTCCATTTCATTTTTTGAAATTGGGGCGTTACCAATACTGGTCTTTACCTTTAACTGTTACTTGATTTAAAAAGACGTTATCATGCACTGCTTTTTATGGTCTCCATTGTGTTAATAGATGCCAGGAAAACATCACTTACGGGGTTCAAATAAACACCCCCCAAAAAATGCAAAGACCGTAGGGTAATATACAAAACCGTGTTATCTTTTTGTACACCATGGCAATTAAAAGCATTTTTTACAAGTGAAGTAGTAAAACAGGCAGACTGCCCCTGGGCGACCAGCCAACTCGGTTGGGTACAAAGTTCATGTTCGAAGTCGTGTCACATGCTCAGGAGGCGGGAACGAATCTCGGTAATTCACTGCCACTAATGAATTGTAGAAATGGTATGCATATCATGAGAGTAACATGTAAAGAAACTGTAGAAACGTGTCGGATAATGACAATGAACTGGGGTATATTTCAAAGGATATGATATAAAAAATCTCTGTTTATCTTTCCCTCTCTGTTTCTGTTCCACTTTATATTGTATGTACACGTACAATAGTAAGAGCTATCTTGAAACATAACTTGGCAAGCTTGGTTTCACTGGTTCACAACATAGCGCATAGTGTGGCTAACTCGATTAGGGTTGGCCCAAGTCAAAATTTCCTAGTACCAATTTTGAGCCGATGAAACGAATGTTGGAAAAAACGTGTACAAATACGTACATTTTACCTTTGTTTTGGAGATGGGCCCCCTCCCCTGGCTCTCAAGGGGGGGGGGGGGGCGCGATTTCTCCAATTTTCGGGGGCAAAAACAACAAAAAAGTGCTCACTACCCCCCCCCCCCCCCCCCCCCCCCCCCCCCGTCACTGAGCGAATTATCGGTCGGCCTTTTCGTCGCTAGATATTTTCTCACGAAGTGGGCCCTCTCCCGTGCCGCCGGCTGGATCCGCCCCTGGTGAAACCGTTTTGGTTGAGTTTTGGGGAGTGGTGGAATAATTTGTGAGTGTTTTTACTGTTATCATGCAAGAGTGGAAGTAGATCAGAGAAAAAATGTTCCCTAAAAAGCATGCCTTCATATTCTAAACATGAGATGTAACAGCATTAAATGTTGGCCTCACTATGCCACATGTTGGTGTAGTTCCATATACCCCATTCTGTGTAGAGTACTTCTTCCTTTTACCAATACTGGGCCAAAGTGCTTATCATTGGCATGATTCCAGAACCTTACAGTACACACCAATATTTATATGCTACATAATCAACTTTTCGGATCAATTCCTCACCATTTCTTTCACAATGCAATCGCATGACCAGAACTCATCTTTATCTTAAAGCCCCACTGTCCTACTTGTAGCTACTTGCTCCCTCTATATAGAAAATTTCCCAATCGGTGCCTGTAGGTCCCCCTTGATCCTCTTTTTCTTATGTTAGTTGAGAGCTGAGTTAATGAGATAGCCACCTGTCAGTGACCTTGTTGTGTGGTTTAATCCCTTCTGGCCCAGTAGTATTGACGGTCTTTAAGTCCTATATAAGTTAAATCAGCCAATACGATCATACCAATTCAGCTCGACCTTCCCAAAAATACGATGACCGTTAATTAATTATGTAATTAAAAATAACAATACACGGGCCGACTGTTTGTGCGAATAATAACCAACACGAAAATGCCAACAAAAAAAGCTTATTTCATGATTACTATCAAATAAATTGGAGGTAGACTTTTATAAAAAGATATCATCCAAAATAAACTTAATTTACTTTCTATTACTCAATGAGAAGGCTTATTTTAAACAAGGGATGTGGTTGAAGCCAAAATTGTAATCTTCATAAAGAAGAGAATATCACAAATATTCTTTTTAATAAGAATTGTTTTCGTTCGAGATGATATATGCATATTTTCTTTTCAACTGCCTAATTAAGTGAGCAATTTCTTTTAGGAATGCGATAACCTACACATAAATGTTTTTGACCCACATTCATTGATTCAGCCAAAACCTTGTACAAGATAATTTTTACAATACTTTTTGAAAAGCCTGCTGCTCAGTCATCCGTGACAGCACACTTATGAATGTAGTATCATTAGACGTGTTATAAGTTACCACTTTATATCGTGAATTATGATTGAAGGTCTATTTTGTTATGACTTTTTAAATTGAAGCTATCGAAATTGACTACTATTTTATTATACGCATTGTGATTTAATATCCCTCCAAGTGCTTAAAAAACACGTTAAATTTTAGAGTACGAGCTTACAAGTTGTATAAATTGTAAATATATATTCTGATTGGTAGTGATAGACAGGTTGGATGTATTGACCAGGCGCGGATCCAGGGAGGCCGAGCGGGCCTTGCCCCCCCCCCCCCCTCCAAAATGGCCAAAAGTCACTTATATCCATCCAAGATATATAATTGGGGTGACAATGCTATGGTTTGTGGGGTCATATAATCCATTAGGATAAGTTAGAACGTTAATCATGTGGATCAGGAAACCCCCAAAACCAAGATAGCGTCCAAAATGGCCGCCATAACATACAAATGGCCATAAGTCACTGATTATCTATCCGAGAGACATTATTTGCTATGGTGTTCGGGGTCATAGCATCCATTAGGATAAGTTAGAACGTTAAGCAGTGGTTCAGGAAACCATGAAACCTATAATGGCGTGCAAGGGCCCCAAACCACTTTATGAACAGGAAATGAACTTATAATGTTTTTCACACCCTTATGGTGTCACCGACCCCCCCCCCCCCTCATGACAGGGGGGGGGGAGGGGGAGTGACACGGATAAAGTAACAAACTTAATAATAATATCTAGACACACATTCATATTACCCACCCACCGTACGATTAAAAATGTTTTAAACCTTGTGTTGTTCAAGTCATCTTATAACGAATACACATGTAGATCTTCGCGTACCTTCATTTTGTATGCGAAATGTACTTGAGTAAGAAAAAAAAATCATCTTTTGCTTCACTATCAAGTGATTCGTTCTATGGATTGTGGCAAACATCAAGTTGGCAAGGTCCACACACACACTGTTACATGTTAGTCCGTAACATCTGCAGGTACAGCGAGGTGTGCTACAAGCAGTACAGCCATTACAATGAATCAACTTAAGATTACTATGTAGAGCCTCCGTATTAAACATCACTGGAACCAGGTGACTGTCCTCTAATTTCCAGCCCCAGTCTGTGACGTCCATGTCATGACTTGGTAGTATGTTCTGAGGGAGTGGAACTTGGTGGAGGTTGGCGTATTTTATTGACGAACAAGTTGTATCGTAATGATGCAATTGAGTCATTACAGCAGCAATCAAACATGAAAGACATTGCTTTGATACCAAGTTCCTCTATTAGTTCCTTTGGCTGACTTGGAAGAAGGAAAGTACTAGCACTGGATTCCTAAGTGGGGCTGCATTTCACAAGCTACTGGAAGACTGCTCTCTTTCCGATTCAGAATATCCTGGAAGTTGAAGCGCAACCAGTGTAAGCATGTCAAAACAGTATTTGTGAGCATAGATCTTTACCCAGGTCTACTTTCAACTGATTAATGTTATACATTCCCTGCTATCTACATCCGTGTAATGGATGTATAACATCAATAGGTCAGTGCCTTCTCAAATCAGAGTAGTAGACTGACGACGAGAAGAATTTACTGCAGCTTTAGCAATATGTACATCTGCATCCCCGGATACATTGATGACGGTGCAATTACTCGTCCTCAGTTCCTCACTAATGATATTTATGAGTCCCTGCTTATTGCAGTCTCTTCATAAAAACCCACCCTTCTTGCCTAAGAATACTGTGTCTGCGTTGAATGTGACAACTGGATGGGCATTCTGCCTACGTCGCTGGTGTGTATTATCATTATTTGACGGCCCTCCACCACAGCCGTCAAAAATTCCATTTGCAAAACCATAAAGTGGGGGGGGGGGGGGGTTGTGAAATTAGCATATGATCGTGCTATTCTTCCATAGCTATCTCCTGTCTTCCATGGTATCCGATGCAACAACGAACCACCTTACAGGACTTACTTTTCTGTGTTCTTTTACGGCTTCACCCGACACTTACATTGCATGATCGGTTATAACATGAGCTAGCTGAGGCTTCTCAGCCTTTCGAAAGAGATTCCTTGCCTCGAAAAGTGCAGATAGGAACGGACTGAGCTCAAAGCTCATCACCTCTGCTACTTCAAGTTCCCTTGTTATTTAAACTACCAGGAACTGTTAAACAGCAAAGCAAAGCAGCATTTATGGTTTGTTCAGGTAAAAAAAATATTTTCGAAATCTCTCCCAGAGTCGTACCTTTGTCTTTCCTTCCGAATGAGATTATACAAACAGTATATTGGAAAGCCGCTGAACTATAATCATCGATGTACCCCAGAATAGCCCACTGGAAGGGATTGACTTGCAATTATGTTGCTTCCAGACCTTCATCATTTTGCTGAAAGGTACCCTGATGAAAGGAACTGGACTTCGCAAAATCCTTAGAACAGATAGCAGGGAACTATACTTCCACTCTTACAATGTAGCCAAGGCTCCGAAGGTGTAGAAATGTAAACAGTTGAAAGTGGACCTGGGTACGGGATCTGTGCTCACAGCTACTTTTTATGGATGCCTACACCGATTGCGATTCGACTTCCTGGATATTCGGAATATGAAAGAAAGCAGTCTTCCAGAAGCTTGTGAAATGCAACCTCACTTTGGAATTATGTGCTAGTACTTTTCTTCTACCAAGTCGGCCAAAGTAACTAACTTAGAGGAACTTGGTATCAGCAATTTCTGTCATGTTTGGTGGCCCCTGTAATGACTCAGTTGCATCATTACGATACAACTTGTTCGTCAAGAAAATTGCCAATGCAACGCCAGCCTCCACCAAATCCACTCCCTCAGAACATTCTACCAAGCCCGGGTAGAGGGGGGGGGGGGAATTAGATTTGGTGTGGCCGGGAGTGTGCCGATCAAGTCTCAAAACCTCTACCTATTTTCAGGGGGCTTTTCTCTCGAAGTAAGGCCCACTTTTCACAATTGTCAAATGCAAACACCCGACAAAATTGAAAATTGTGAAAAAACGGATCCATGTTTAGGGATTTTTGGTGAAAAAAAGTTGCTTATTAGAGCGGCACACGCCCGTATGTCTTAATATGTGAGTGCCCCCCCCCCCCCTCCTCAGGGGGGGGGGGGCTACCAAGTCATGACATTGGTGGAGAGTGAGAAAACATGGACTTCAAAGACTGGGGCTGGAAAAAAAAGTGGAAATTAGAGGAAATCATCTGGTTCCACTGATGTCAAATACGGAGGCTGCACCTAGTTATCTTGTTAAGTTGATTCATTGCGACTTTTGTACTGCTTAAATAATTGTAGCACACCTCGCTATAACTGCAGATGTTACGGACTACCATGTAACCGTGTGTGTGGACCTTGCCAACTTGATGAATGCCACAATCCATAGAACGAGTCACTTGATAGTGAAGTACGTACATTCCTCATCAAAATGAAGGAACGTGAAGATCTGCGTTTGTATTCGCTATAAGATGACATGAACAACACGAGGTTTTAAACATTTTTTAATTGTATGGTAGGTATTATTAATGTGTGTCTAGATATTATTATTAAGTTCTTATTTTGTCTTTGCCACCCCCCCCCCCCCCCCCTCTCGGCCCCTCCCTCAGTGTTGACAATGACCTGTCATTAATATGTTTGGGGTTGGGGTGTTTTTTTACCGTATATTGACCTGACTAATCTTACTGTTATAAGATACAAATATGTGAAGCGCTTTATGTACAGCTTCGTTGTTATAAAAACGCGGTTTGCCGCTTCATATCTGGACAAGGCTTAAATTACAATGACATTCATCTGTTATTAATATGATTTTTTCAAAAGACCTAACGGAACCATTGTTTTCTTGATACAGGTGTTTCGGGCGATGTACCAGATGATGTCGTGTACACTGATTTACACAAAACGGTACACAAGGGAGACAGCGTTGTTCTGACATGTCGATTTCGTGGGACACCGTTAGCTGTTTATTGGAAGAAAGGAGATGACCCACGAACAGCACCCAACCTTGTCTCATGGATTCCAACCGATAATGTGACAGGATTATGTGAAGGTGAAAGGCCGTGTCAGATCATGGAGATGAATGAAGATCGTTCTTTGGTCATCAAGGAAGTCAGCATAGGAGAAGAAGGTCGATACATCTGTAGAGTATCAAGCTACAGGGGGATACTGATACACAACTTTACGGACATCAGCGTATTTTGTGAGTAATGCATTAGCCCGCCGCACATTTAACGCCTCTCCAGCGATCTGAATTTCGTAAAAAGGGCTGTTTTATTAGACATTGAGATCTAAACAACTACTTTTCTCTTTAATTACATTCTAAATAACGATAAGAACAGCAACATAAATTTATGTGCAGTTAACTCTTCAAGTCAGAATAAAAGGCAAATCGGCTTTAAATTACAATCACATTACTGGTCAGACGGCACTGCGATTCTGAGCCGATTTAGCTTTACCTCTTCCAAGAGAACATAACATCTCTTGAAATTCATATTTATCTAATACATTGTATATTGAAATCTGTAATAATAAAGATTTTAAAAAATTGTTTAATGTTCACTTTAAGTGCTTTTTATTGCACATTCTTCCAAAATCGGATAATAATCAAATTGTGCTAAGATTTAGACTTACTTTTTATGAATGTCATTTTTAAAAGCCATAAATATAGTTGTCAGTCAGGCTCGATTAACGACAATAGGCAGATCCAGTGGACCACAATTGGCCGCCCCTTTCATTCAATCCTAATTTATCGCAACGCTCCCTAATTGGTTCATTTCAAACTTTACTACTCTATAGAAGCTCTGTTTAATCTGATATGTTTTAATCGTGTCTTGAATCATTATAAAGAGAGAAGAAGTCATACAGGGAAAATAGGTACCCAGTATGCCATTTCATATCGTATCAATTTACTAGCGTGCGAAGTTAAAACTAAACCATGTTAACAACTGCTGCAGATATTTATTTAGGAAAATTACCTGTTTATATTACCTCTGTCTCAGGAAAAGGTTAATGATTGGCAACGTTGTTTCTGATTATACTTTAGCTCCTCCTATGGAACCCTTTCCTGTCATCAATGAATGTCAAATGATCTCTCCAAAGAACACTAAAACCGCCTGTACTACTACAACAAGCCATTCAGTGGAGATAAGCTGTACTGCTTCAGGTTACTTCCCAGAGATAGATCTTTACTTTCTACATGGATCCACAAGTCTTCACACGAAAGACACGATAGAAGTTACAAATCTTGACGGGACGAAAAACAAAACCATATACGCCAACGCTACAGTCAGTGATATCAGCTATGTTTGTTTTGCGTCTAATATTCCTGGATTGCAAGAACAGAGAACAGCAACTGTTTTAGTAAACCTAGCAGAAACCCCTTCCCCAATGCCTACTGGACCAATAATTCCGATTAACAAGACGAATGAAAGTGCTTTTAAAGTCGGTAAGAACCTGTGTATTCTTCTATTTTATTATTTCAACAATCTGAAATAATAACAGAAAAACGGCATACATATTGAAATTGGGCGAACGGGGAATTGTTACCATATGATTCAACACTGTTTAAAAGGGTCGATAGGTATAAAGGAAAATGCAGAGAGGAGTTATCAAACTCAATTTTTTACGAGAATCAAAAATATTCACCAAAACTTCAACTATACATGGCTGTTCACTGATTCAGCTATTAACACGGATTTTTATATTGGAGTAATAACTACATCAGATGACATTTTTAAGGCACATATTATTGGTAAACGAAGTCCAAGTGTCATTTAAGGGGGAAAAACATTTGGAAAGGTATTTAAGGGGTCAAAATGATGATTCTTACATTTATGCAGAATTCGTTTCTAAAATAAATTGCTGTAAAGCTGAAAACTCTTCCTTAATTTGAAAAGGCAACCAAAATAGTAAGGATAAACGTTTATTAATATATTTTGTGTAATTCATGACCCTAAAACGTTGCCTTGAAATTCAAAATATTGTTTTCAAAGCTCCTTCACATATTTCGCGGTAAAATGTGTCACTTGTAAAGCATATGTGTACCATCTAGAATAATTTTTGTATAAAGCAAAAGTATGTCACTCGTACTTTTCTCTAACCTATGTTGTTGTATATTTGCAGTGATTGTCATCGTACCCTTATGTGCCTTCTTCGCAATAATCCTCATTATACGTAAGTTATTATTTTGTTAACAAGACGCAATTCGCATTATGAATGCTTTGGTTTTGTTTGCTTATATTTACGATCATAAAATATGAAATACAAACATCATACCACATAAAGACACAAAACACTTAAATATTTATAAAGACTTTCTAGAACAATAATATACTGAAATTGAAATGTAGATCGAGGGATCACCCGACTCACATTTCCCGACAAGGTAGATCTGTTCCCCCTCCAGGTCCCAAAATAACTACATTTATTTATCAATTGATTAATTAATTATTAATAATGATGATAACATAAACAAACAAAAATGAAACAGATTGCGTACATTATGACTGATTAGCTTCATAACAGCGACAATGTATTCACTGGAGCTGCACAATTTACCCTTCCTTAATTGCACTTTTATTTAAGGGTCTATTTTCATCAAATAAAATAACTTATAGTACAGGTTACAGTTGAAATTTGAGGCTACATATATATATTTAACAATGTCTTGCTAGTCATTTTTGCTTCTTTCTTAAACAAACAAAAATTATCTAATTTGGATGGCATAAGAAAATAAAATGGCACAGCAGTTGATGAATGGGGGTGGTGGTGGTGGTGTTATACTAAAGTCTCATTACTTCCATCTATAGAGCATTATGAAGGATTTTGACCCTTGACATATTTAGCTTTAATCTGGCCGTCCTAATGCTTTAAATGCCACTTGATAGGACTTAAAAGAGTATATATGTCGGCACATGCTGATGATATATAAAGCTAAGCCAGTATATTTAAAATGTATAAGTTTTATTTGACTAATTCTTTCTTTGATTTATGATATATATAAATATATTAAATTTGGCTGCGTCGTGTTTATGTAAATAAAAATAACACCTAACATATTTAATTGCAGTCCACATTTGTAGAAGAAGAAAGAGAAACTATAAGCTGTTGAATCCACATCAGAACAACAATGAAGGTAAATGTGTTTGCAATTCTCTTTCAATATCACAACGGATCAATTAGTAGTCATATCATATAATAATTATGATGATGATAATGATGATAGTGATAATAAACATATTACAAATAATAATAATAATAATGATAATAATAATAATAACAATAACAATACTAATGATAATAGGCCTAATAATAATAATAATAATATAAACAATACTAATAATGATAATAATAATAATGATAATAATGATAATAGTCACAATTGTATATGGCTAAATATTACTTTATACTTATTACTTTTTACATTGTAATACTATCCTAGTCATTGGATTCCACTGCTAATCCACACATGATAGTGCACACGCTCTGCTCCCTGGGAAGTATTCCGGCCAGGCACCATTTTACCAAATAAAAGCTCTTAGATTATTTGTCACCTTTCAGAACCCAGACTTCTCATTAAACGCTTTATACCGATTGACGCAATGGCTATTTAATTATTGGATACACTTTATATACTTTTTTTAATTAGTGTATAATGCTTAGCTCCCTTATTTGGTTCTTACACGGAATTGTCATGTTGCTTATACAATACTAAAGGCATCCATAATTTTGTTTCAGGGCCTGTTTCATATTTGGAACTTTGGGAGCTTGTTGAAGCTGACATTGTTGAAGCGAACGATATCGTGAGCAAGTTGCTAGGGAATCCCGAAAGAGAATCAGAATATGACTTCGTACGCTCAAAGCTAGACCTGTACAGCGAGTTGTGTGAATGGAAGGATAAATCGACTGGAGATGTCGGGACGCTATATGCAGCCATAGAGGATCCAAAGAAAATTAAAGGTGCATATATGTGTTTTGTTATTGTGGCAGGCAACCAAATGGAGTACCAAAATATTCGCTTGTCGTGCAGGCTATGGTTCTAAACTACAGAGCCTGGGCATGAGGTTCATGGCGAATTTTTTCAAGCAATGGGCTAAAGTTGGGCTAATTCAGTGTTTGGGGCTCGTGTGATCACCACACCATTGCTTAGCACAAACTTGTTTTGAACCGGCCACCTTGACTGGTATGACGTCACTCTCTGCTACTCTGTATAAAAAACTTTTCTCATGCCCGTACGAGTTGAGCTCGAGTTTTTGATCAAATTGGGTTGACCAAGAAGGCAGTTGGTTCGAAATCTAAGTTTCCATGTGCTATACGTGATTCTGATAGACCAAGTGTAGGGTTAACTGAATTAGTTGAATATGGTCTCCCTGTTCATTCCCCCTTTTAAAACAAATCGATAGGCCTTTTTATTGTGGAAGAAAGAGGAAAATTTTAATCTCATTTGAACAGAACAATACAACTTGTCAGAATACACAAGCAGTAGGCCTAACCATTTCCGATCATTGTTGGGTTTTTTTTTTGTCAGATTTCCGCGCACGTACAGACAAGATTGTTTCTCTTGACGATTTGGAACACATTTGCTGGCACGTCCAGGGTTGCAAGAAGACAGTCAAGCCCGTATTACGAGCATTATATTCTCGCAACGAGAACATTACCAGGGTCCCAGGAGACACTCAAACTTCTGGAAACTCAAGAAGCGATGTTATCAGGGACGACTTACAATTGATGAGGACGTGGAAAGAGAAACCAATGATGACAGCGAACCCAGAAGAAGAAGGTGAAACTGTGAAAACAAGGCAAGAATTTGAATTTTTAATTAGTATAGCGCGCATATCTCCTCATAATACCACCCAAGGCGCGCAAAAAAAAAAATTATTCAAAATCTTGTAGAAACTGAAAAAATGACAATGGAAATGCAATAATCGCATTCTATAAAAATTAAGAAACAGCAATCAGATAGATACAACATGAGATACATATGCACTGTCACTGATACCATTTCGCAACTATGATTAACCAACCAGGCAACCAACGTCCGGAGGGAAACTGCAAACAAGTCAAGATGCAGGTGATAGCTATGAACGGACACCGATGTATTCTGCAGGATCAGAAGCTGTAGACCTGGGAGCAGAAACACTGCCACCAAACCAAATGGTTCGAGTTTGCCTGGCATTAGAAGAAGCAGGGAGACAGGCAGATGAAAGTGATAAGCTAGTGTATCACCAACTGGCCAAGACATTCTTCCAGAGTACGTATTGTTTTACATTTGCCGCTCAGGTGTTAAATGGATACCGGTAGCAAGAAGTTCCTTGGATAATGTGAGCACCGAAAACGGTAGCTTAGCATATCCGGGTAATATTGGAACGCATTGAGCACCTTACATGGTGGAATGTGCGCTATAAAAATATATAATATTATTTTCATTAATTATTAATTTCTTCCTTCAAGCATAATCAATTCTACAGTGAATTTAATATACACATAATTAAAGTTTAATCACATAATAAGAAGTGTAATTTTGAAAATTACAGTCATTATTACATAATCTATTATAATTGTAACATTTAAATGTACCATGTTTACGATCCGTCATTTGAAGACATTAGGGAAAAGGAAACAATGTAGAAAATATTACTAACTTGCTCTTCCAATGGCAGCTTACAGGTAATACGAGGAATTATCTAATTACAAACGAAATATACGGAGTAGCAGTATATGTGAGGCTGCATTCCTTTAATATATTTGCTAAAAATAGGCTTTTTGGTTTGTTGGCTCGGTTCCAAGTAAAACTTCTAAATATAAATTATGTTTATTTATTATATATATATGTATAGTCAAGATATGGGATTTTTATCAGCACAATAATGTGAAAACATTGTATCTATCAATTATATCAGTAAAAAATGAAATACCGAACGGATATGTTTTCTTCATTCAAATATCTAGTTCGAGATGAGTACAAGAGCGAACTGACAGACAAGGTCTTCAAGGAGTTTGCTCTCAGTATCACCAAACGACACTGTCAGAGGTTTGGATACACATTGAAACTTTCTGCAGACGCCATAGCTACCAGGAATGAAGAAGACCTCAAGATGTTCGGGACAGACGACATGCTCAAGGCGTGGGTGCTGGATCAAAAGTGCAGTTACTACGAAATCAGGCGCAGATTGAGACAAGCAGCAGAACAGTGCAACCGTCAGGATATCGCAGGTAAACTCTCGTGGCTGTATCGTCAATTGGTGAAGGTTCCGTGGTATAGTGGTTCATTCATTTGACTTTGAATCTAAGGGTTGCGGGTTTGAATCCACATTTGTCACTCTTAACCCAAGTGTAAATAGCTACCTTGAAATTGCTTAGGTAAAATTATTTGCAGGACACTCAGGAAGAACAGCATTAAAGCTGATCTTGCTTCCCTTGCAAAACAACACTAATACATTAATATTATTATTGTTATTATAATTATTAATATCAATATCATTAATTAATATTATTATTATTATTATAAAGAAAAGTGTATTTTGTTTACTCCCCAGGAGTCAATGATTACTTTTTCACGAAAGAATTGCAAATTTATTCTAGAGTGTTATTTAAAAAAGAAAAGAGTGAATTATCAATTTATTCCATTTTTGTTTTCTCGTTAGTGATCACTAATTTTGATAGAAAGTATTTTTGAAAACAACTGAGTAGTGTTTGATATCAGTTTAATTCTTAGAATGATATTTTACTGCTGTCTAAGGGCATACTCTATCTTGGTGATAACGGAAAACTCATGTTTACAAAGATTGTTTGTGTTAATCAGTCTTTTCTGCTTGTTCTACCTCATCTGAATTGTCGTGAAGGTTATGCATTTGTCAAAAACTGTAAAAATCTTAAAGATGGTATGAATTCCCTAAAGCTACCCTCAGCTGCCTTATGAGAAATTGAACAAAATATTCACGTACATTTCCAACTATCGTTTCTGTCGAGGTGTTAGGTGCAGCCGACATACAACGAATCAACCTGTATCAAGCAAGGCTTTGTATATAGTTATACGAATAAGCTAATGAACAGGTTTATGATGATGGTGATAATGAGTCTCCCTGGGTGAACAAAATTGTTATTATAAATGTTAAAACATTTTTCCTCAGACAATTTCATCAGCAAAGAACAGAGTGAGGTCATGACATCAACCACGAAGCTACCATCATGTCTTACGATTACAAATGAAAAACAGAGTCCTGGAGCCAGTGCGTCAGGAAGCAGTGAGTACTCTCCACGTACAAAATCCGCCGCTGTAGTTATTATATTTTGAAGGGTATTTGTTAGAAAAACGTAATTCACATGGTACATGCATATTTTGTTTAAACTGTGCATAGGCATGATAATTATTACAAAATAGAAAAAGAAAATTATTCAAAAGATACATGAAAACAGTATAGATAATTGAGCAAGTATTTATTTATGCCCTACCTCAAATTATATTAAACGGTCAAACAATTTCAACGGTAATTCATATAAAATATTTTGTGTTGATAATTTACCTGATTGTGTATTGTGTAACACATAAGTGAATCTGATAGCAATTATAGCGGAAATTAAAATGCTACTTATTTTTGGGTTCAGTTCTAATGGTCAAAAACACATTCTTTGATTGTTGCCACAATTCATTTCATGCCCTTTAATAAGATTTTGTTATCGACCATTAGCTTGGTGAAATAAGGTTTAGCAATTTTTCGATATTTTTCGATTGAACATTTATAGGTGAAATATTTAGTATTGTAGGGTTTTGCTGTAGGCATTATTTATATTTAAAGGTTGTTTTAACAGAACAGAAAATTAGAGTAAGTTCTTGCTTTAATAGACTATAATTAACTTTTGAAATGTAAAAAAACAAATACTCGTATATCATTCATAATTATTTGCTATGTTGACTGGAAGTATTCAACTCGTTATGAGATTGGCTTAGTAAATTATTCCTTTAAATCAACCACCAAACCAATTCCAGTAAATAAAGAATTTAACTGAATAGGTAAAATAATTCAATCAAAGAACAAAAAACACACACACGACACACACGCACGCCCACTAACCCACACACAACCACCTGCGCAAATTCTCATGATTCTATGATGATGCCGAAGCAATAATTATAGCAGCCTTAAATCGAGAGTGAGGAGATGTATTTTACATTTGCGTTGATTATCTTTGTGGAATAACTACGGGGACTGCAGCAAGAGCAGGTATAATGCTGACGTTGTTTGAATGAGACTCACTTTTTTTATCATTTATTTCATATTTCGAGTGAAAACTGTGTAATTCCTTTCTTCATTTTGACTTTTACTCAATAGAAGATGAATTGGGCATCGGCGCTTCTTCACAATCTGCGCCACATAGCAGCCACGGAGACTTAGAAGAAACGCAAAGCAGTGTTGCCCAACCAGCAGCTTATATCGCAGACTCTGAAGTTGGTTTTGACGGTAAGTGGAAATTCTCCAATCCCTTCTTACACCTTAAAGGCGTATTTAACTCAAACCTATATTTTAAGGAAGTAAGCTGTCTCCCCCTGTTAAAAATGTCGCTCTGTTAAATTGCTTATCTCATTACGTATGTACAATTTTTTTTCGTCAACATGAATTGTGTTTATTTATTCAATCTCAAAGGTTGCGGTACATGTTTTAGATCAGCATAAAAACCAATGTAATTACACGTACCGGTAAGTGATTTTATACATTGGAACCTCGTCAAAACAAGGCACCAGACGTAACACATTTATTACTTGAGTAATTTGTTGATACGGATAAAACGAAATGGGAGAAGATAATGTTACTTGAATTGAAGTAAATAGAAAGTGGTGATAAACATGTGATATGTTTCTAAATTCTGACCAAGAAATTAAAAATTGAATTGAATTTTCCTTGATTAGTTTCAATGTCCAAAGTTTAACAATTATCAAACAGAAACTAAAGCCTATGACATATAATAATTTCAGTGGAACAATAGATTTTCTGATGACAACTCGAAGCACATTCCCGGTACTTTTCCCTGTACCATTCCCGTTCTAAAGCCTATATCTGTTTACACTTAAAACGCTTCTGGCAAAGAGTCGTTGAACAGCAATTTTGATAAGATTACTCTTACGTAATTGCTTTAAAAATGCCCGTGACAATACTTGACGAGGCTTTCAAGAAGAAAAAAAGAAATTGATGAAACACAGTTAACTCTGTTGTCTCTGTAGCATGTCAAACCGTCGTGAAACATTTCTTTTAACACGATCACAAAGTCTTTCAAAAAGTTTACCTAAAGCAGTTTCACTAGTGTTTTGTGTCATCCTGTTGAATATGTCCGATCATAACAATATGTTATCAGAACATAATTTCATTAGGCTAAGTACTATCATATTGAAATTGCTCTAAAGTTGCCTCTGCACAATTTTGGCGATCGTATTTTTAAAATAAATATATTTTTCTTACAGTCTCAGTTATTTCACGTGACGAACTCGATCGCATTGGTCGTTACGCTGGGTCAGCAGTTCTCCTTGCGTTCGGGGAAAAATACGATGTGATAGATGTCCCGGAACAACAGTCTCCAGAAGGAAAAGAGCTACTCTTCGAAACCAAAATAATCAATGTGCTGAAACCAACGTTAGACTCTGAACATGAAAAATGTCATAAAAAAGGATGGAACCTTTATAAAGACCCAAGAGAAATTCTCAGACAGCTTTTTCAGGATAAAGAACCACGCTACGGTAAAGCACCTTATCGTAATATGTCGATGGCGTCCTGTCGACCCTGATGACCTCAGAAAAGGGTCTTTTTAACTCATAGCCTGCCATGAGGCTGCGTGCACGCTACTGTTACGCTGCTTCTTGCATGCTAGCAAACATTCGTAATAGCAGTTATTGTTCATGCCCATTGGACTGTGCCTAGTGTTTTGCACGCGCTATTGTTAGTACCATCGCGTTAATCCGATTATCTCGTTATAAATCTGGCACTGGGGGGATTAGCCCTGTGGCAGGATAAGAGTTAACGGCCAATGCTATTCCCCCTCAAAAATGGTAATGTAATATAAAATAGGATAAATTGAGTTAATAAAAGTAGGAGCACAGTCCGGCTAGAATATACCTATTTGGCTCTTGATGTTCGGTATTTTAATCTTTCGGATGGCAATCCGCCCTTCTTACATCTGAAATAATTGTTTACTAGTTCATGGGAATTACCCCTAATATTATTGGTCACCCTAAGTTAAACATTTTAGAACAAGAAATTTGTGAAATATGAATTAAAAAGTGAGCACATTATCGACCATCAGAAATGACAGTGTACAATACATTTATCATCAGGAAGCGGTTATTGATTTGTGAGGTATGATAGGCAAGCAGAACATATTTAAGGGGTTACGAATAAAATACAAATTGCCTGTTTTATATTGTTTTTTCTAGCCTGTCTTCTTGCCAGGAGAAAACCAGACGATGTATTCAATGTAGAGCTGATCGATTTCGCCTTTCGCCTCATCATGGCCGACGTTTACCCGTTTGCGAAAGCTCTCAAAATAAGCGATCAAGTGCTTACCCCCTACAGACGTAACCTCGGACCTCACAATCTGAGGCTAGGCACTGTCAAGATCATACAGGAGGTGAACACTGCTGATCGATTGAAAATGGTTATGCCCCTGAAACAGGCAGGATATTCTGAAGAAGCAAGGGCACTTTATTTTGGTAAGTGCTAAATTTCCTTTACCATGTTTACATCTTACACAGACACAAATGAAAAGGAAATATCTTCTAGTTGCATAGGAAGGGCGTTAGCATGTGCGCGTTGTTAAAGTAGGCCTTCTTTGTGGAGGTATCTTAATCGAGTGGCTTAATCACAGGAACGCTTTGCTTTTTTGGTTGAAAAAAGTTGTTGTGTTCTTGAGTACGTGCCTCGTCACGGCATTTGTTTTCTTGAGCAAGGCTTGTATCTACATTGCTCCTCTCTTCCCAGGTGGTAAATGGGTTAGGGGTTGGATGCGAGCGTCATTGTGGTTGGATTAGGTACTGGTGTGGTTGTATGTGCAAAGAGGTGATAGGGGTATCACACCGTGGTATGTGCGCGCGCGTAAAAAGTGACTCGCTGGAATGCTTCCCATGGAGTGGAGAAAGTGCACCGCGATGCGCAGAATAGTGAATGAATCCAGTGACCGGGTTATAATAATACCCTAAACACGTTGGTCAGTAAATGGTGTTTTTATTTATTAAAAAAACAATATTATTGTTATTATGAGTATTCAGTAATGTACAAAGCAAATTTCTGGGAAATCGTTTCTGGTTTGATTGCTCTATAAGTGTTATTCTTCTTCAGTCAGGTGGCGCTAGCTGCGCTGCTGTGGCCATCAGCTGTTGCTCTCGTTGCCTCTGACAGCTTTTTCCCCGTCCATATGTGGATATCTTTGAACCAGGAAATAGCAGGTCTGCCTCTTCTTCGCCTGGCTTCCACTGTTCCTGTTATAAGGGACTTTCCAAGACCGTCTCTCCTTACTACATGGCAAAAAAAATGCAGTTTCCTTCTGGCAATACTCTTTCTGAGCAACATCTCTGTATCCAGCTTGTCCATTATCCATCGGTTTGTTCTTCTGTCTGTCCATGAAACCCTCAGTATTCGCCGATACACCCACATTTCGAACGCATCTACTCTCTTTTCATCTTTTGTGGTCATGGCCCATGTCTCGCTTCCGTATGTAGCAATGGGAAATATAGATGTCAGTGCTATCTTTAACTTTAAACTGTTATTTATTCCCCGGCTTCTCCAGATCTTCACCATTTTCTGAGTTGCATTCCTTGCTATAGCTAATTTCCTTTTGATTTCTTCCTCACTTGATTCTTTAGCGCTAACAAGTGATCCCAGGTATATGAAATCCTGGATTTATTTTTTCTCCATCCAAAATAAAATCATTAAAATCTCTTCGATTCCTATCTATTACTAGTATCTTTGTCTTGTGTGTGTTAAAGAGGAGATTCTTTTCGTAACTGGCCTGTTTTGTTCTTCTCAGCATGTCAAGCAGCTCTTCCCTGTTGGTACATATTAAAGTTGTATCATCTGCATACCTAAGATTGTGCCTTCTCTGTCCTCCAATGTTCACTCCGCCTCCAACAACTTCAGCCACAATTCGTATTATATCTTCTGAGTAAATATTAAATAGGTCTGGAGACAATATACATCCTTGCCTGACACCTCTTTCTATCGGAAACCACTCGGTATCACCAACACTAGTCCGAACAGCTGCTTCTTGATCTTCATAAAGCTTGCTAATTAATCTCACCAGGTGTGCTGGGAATCCCATTCTGTACATATCATCCCACAACATCTTGTGATCTACACAGTCGAAAGCCTTTGCATAATCTATAAAACACAAGTATAAAGGCATATTATGTTCTCTACATTTTTCATCATCCTGATGTTTGCTATTTGATCTCTCGTACCTTTTCCAGGCACAAAGCCCGCTTGCTCCTTTGACATTTCATCCATGTATCTCCTTTTTATCCTGCCAATGATGATCTTTAATAGTATTTTGCTTGCATGAACAAGAAGACTGATGGTTCTATGATTAGAACATTCTTTCTGATTGCCTTTCTTAGGTAAAGGTATGAAAATAACTTTGCACCAGTCTTTGGGCCATTCTTCATTTTCCCATATCTTGATACATAGCCGCCATAAGAGATCAATACCTATTTCACCTGTTGCTTTCCATACTTCAATAGGTATATTGTCCATTCCAGGAGATTTACCATTTTCTATATGGTTCAGAGCCCATTCAACTTCCGATCTCAGTGGAGGTGGTTCTCTGTCTTCCCCGACCTGTCTGTTGTCTCTCTGATCTGGCTCTCTACTAATATACAAATCATTGCAGTACTCTGCCCATCTCTGTTTTATGTCCATTTCCTCTGTCAGAGTTTTTTCCATTTTTTGTCATTAACAACATCAGTCTTCATGCTTCTGTCACCAGTAATCTCTTTTACAAGTTTGAAAACTTTCTTCATGTTGTGCTTCTTTGCTGCATTTACCATTTCTTCACATTTTCCTTCTAGGAATGCTCTTTTATCTTCACATTCTTTTTGGTTATATTTCTTACTTAGTTGTCTCCAGTCTGCGTGTCTCCCTTTTGATTTTGATTGCCTTCTTTTACTTTCAATTTCCATTGTACTAGTAGTTGTTAGCCATGCCTGTTTTTGCCTTTTCTTCCGTGGTATGTATTCCTGAGCAGTCTTTTTCAGTACATCTGATGTGCTTGCCCACAGCACTTCTGGCTTCACATCTTCTTCTGTCATTTGTAGAAGTGGCATGAATCTGTTACCAATCTCAGTAGTGAACTGTGCTGGTATATTCATCACATCAAACCTGACTGGTTGAGCAGTTGTCTTCTTGGACTTGAGTCTCAGTTTCAGTTTACCAAGCAACATTTGGTGGTCACTCCCACAACCGGCACTTGGTCTTGTCTTAACATCCTGTAAAGTTGTCCTCAAACTTCTTTTAATCATGATATCTGATTCTTCACTCTATCTCCAGGACTTCTCCAGGTCCAGAGTCGCCTCTTGTGATGCTGAAACATGGTATTGCCAATGACTAGGTCATTTGCAGTGCAAAACTCCACAAGCCTGTCTCCATGCTCATTTCTGTCACCTAAACCAAATTGTCCAATGTTGCAAGTTTCTCTACCATCCTTTCCCACTTTGGCATTACAGTCTCCAATTATTGTGATATCCCTCCCTGAGATACTGTCCATGGTATCTTGTAAGACTCCATAAAAGTTGTCCATTTCTTCCTCAGTAGCATCTGTTGTTGGGGCATATATACTTGAACTACTGTGATGTTCATGGGATGTGCCTTCATCCTTATTGTAATGATCCTATCGTTAACAGGGTTGTATCCCATCACTGCCTTTGACATCTCTTTATTGATGATAAATCCAACACCACTACGTCTTCGTCCAGATTCCCTTCCAGAATAGTACACTGTTTTACCTCCATCTGTTTGAAACCGTCCTTGGCCAAGCCACCAGTGCTCTGCTACTCCCACTATGGGTACATTACATCTCAACATTTCATTGAGTACCACCTCCAGCTTTCCCGTTGTGAGTCCTCTAACATTCCAAGTCGCCACACCTAAAGCTCGCCGTAGAGGTATGTTGCTCTGTTCCAGTCCATAGGCATCAGGGACAGGGCTTCCTGGATCAGGGTTTGGCCTTGTTCCATCATTAAAACTAGACGTACTTGGTGCATCATTCCTCTCTTCTACAGTAGCATTTGAGGTATCCTTCAGCCTGCAGGGTCCACCGTTGGATACTATTGTTATTTGCTCTTTTCTATGGTGTATTCTCATGATGACAAACTCGACCAAATTGATGGTGGGTGGTCAGATCCTTCCAAGGTGTTTTTTATCGAGACACCATCTCTAGCTAGCTGGCCGTTGACTCAATGAGTTCCTCCGCCCTTTGATGGGTCTTTTTTTCTTCCCACTGGGTTGCTAGCCACCCTCCTCACCAGTTGCCTGGTGGGGGGCCGGTTTAGTCGCCGGTTGCTCGACCATGGAACAGGTAGTACTGGTTTACATGTTACCAGTAGCAGACTAATGAAGCCTGACCTGACCTTAGAGTGTTATACCTTGTGTTATACCTTGTCTTAAACCTGACATGGATTTACATATAAATGGACTCATGACAAATACAAATGTATGGTAACTATTGCAAATTAGCAGTTTCACATTAAACAGGCACATATTCATTAACTTGCAGGCATTGTAATGCTTTCTCCCTTTTGATTATCGCGATAAGGCGTTCAGTAGATATAATCATACTTATAACAATGACGAAGAGCATGAGTCGGGGAGACCCTATAACATATTTTTGAGATGTTAAGTGTGCCAAAAAAGGTGGAGATTAACTAGCTTAAGTTTTTAAAAACAAACTAGCTTAAGTTTTTAAGAACAAACATCTCCTTCCATGCCCATTAATGTGGTCCTTGTTACTGGTGCAGGTGCATCAAAATATAACCCGGCAATTCTTTAGTTGACAGGAAAATTGAATTAGATTCATAGTCATTTATTCTTTTACAAACTGGTATTCGTTCATGTTACAGGATTTGAAATTAGCTTTGGAGACGTGGTAGAAGTTGAGAATCAAGTTGACAAGGCACAACTGACGAAACAACTAGGTGTTTATGATGACGTCCAATGGACTGAGCCAGACAGCCAAGGGAAGGATGATACACTTCATCAGTCCGTACTTCTTAGATGGAGAGACACTGTTCGCTCTTCAACATTCAACCATCGCTTGGTATTGGCCGATGCGTTGTTCATGATGGATGAGGAGCAACTCGCACTAGACATCATCTCAGGTATGTAATTATGCCTTATTAAAGCATATGGGCGAGGGGCACCTTGCCATATGTAAAGTACTTTCTGTGCCTTTGCTAAGCATGGGCGAGGAGCACCTTGCCATATGTTGGCATAATGTACAATATTTTCTATGCCTTCGTGAAGCTTGGATGAGGAGCAACATGCGTTAGACATAATTCCACGTATATCAACACCTTCATCAAGAACTTTTACTATTTCATTATTGTTATTTTTTGAGTATTTGTCTTATTCTTCCATTTTTTCAAAGGACCTGTACAAATGCCCGGGAAATAACATGCCAGAATTTCCCAACGAAGAATTAAAATCATTTAAAATACTGATGAAACAAATATATACTAAGAATGATAGAATAATGACAAAATACGTAAATGAAGGCACACATAAATATTGAAGAACATAGCCACCCTGTATTCTCAAGAAAGAAACACTTGTATCCGATTTGTTTTGTTTTCGTTGTCAGGAGTGTATAGAAAAAGAGCGATAGACAACCCAGTGTCAGAACGGCTAGCGGCTACCATTCCGGAGGAAGGATTGCCTACACTGGGTAAACTCCTGGGCCAAAAGGTGGAGGATGGACAAAAATGCCAAGATGTTATAACCGCCTGGGTGAATGAGAAGAAGTTAACCAATTTGTTTCCGAAGAGTCCCAAAGAATTGAGCAACGAACTTCTTGGTGCTGGATGCTATGCCTTTGCGCATGAGATTATGGCAAGTAATGTTGCATTTGAAAGATAAATTTTCAGTTATAGAATCATTAAATTTGTAACATGAATCATATTTTATCTATCTTATACATACCTGCCGTCTTCATCTTTTCAGGGCCTCTATTTATTATGGGCAGCATTGATGAGATATAGAGAGAAAAATTAAAGTGACGGAAATTTAAAGCTTCTGTAATTCTTGATATGTTATCCATATTAAGCGAATGTCATATCTAATAAATGCAATCAGCGTGGTAATCCCCAGCACCCACTTGGTACAAACCTTATAGATTAAAGCATATAACTATATTACTAGAATATTGAAGGATACGTTCAACCAGTCATATTTATACTGCAATAGTAAGATATTTATTTGTGTGCTTAGCTTAGTCAATCGAATGTTTAAATGCATATAAATATTTACTGCACACTATGTTCTCATGTCAGTGGATAAGGTATATGAGGTGAATCAGAATGTGGCTTAGGTTTTATTGATTAATACACCAGCTTCGCTCAATAATTTACAATTCAAAACTAATTTATCCCCAAATCCATAATCTCATCTACCAACAAATGTTTAACAGTGGCTGCTTTGAAAAAGCGTTCCAACATCCTACTTTTAATTAATATTTTGCCACCTTTTAGTATAATATACATTAATAAAAATGTTACATAGACATTTTTTATGATTTTCCTTTAAATTCTGCGGTTTTCTAGATGTTTTTAGCGCTGCTAAAGAAATGTTTTACTCACTATTATGTTTTTTTGTCCGTCATATCATGATTTTTTGTCTTTATTAGTCCATGGTTTCATGTTGTTTTACAGCTAATTCTTGCGATTTGTATCATTGGAATCATTCTAATAGGTGCGTGGAAAGTAAACAGAAGAGTTGAACAGAAAGAGGAAACTGAGGAGCTGCGTCAAGAAGACATCACCATTAACGAGCAAGTTACAGATCTCTTTTCAAATCTAAAGATAGCTTTATCGATATACAATGAATTACCTTCCACCACAATGGGAAATGCCTGAGTTGTATCGACGCCTTTTAGTTATTTAAAAAGGAAAATGAAGCTTTATTAATATGGTTTATGCAAACTGTTGTTATGAATTATGAAAGTACATTTTCATTTAAATGATCGTGTTTCGAAAGAAATTTATGGAGTGAATACATGTTATGTTGTTAAATTGATGTTCTAATATTGCACTTTGTTTTTATAAAAACGTTATATCAATAACAAGGTGCAATAAATTGTATAAGCTACTGAAATTGTGGCATTAGATTGGCTGAGAGCAAAGTTTGGAGAAACGGGACCCTGTTCTACAACGCACTCCTGGAGAAAGAAAGAAAAAGAGAGAGAGAGAGAGCGAGAGAAGGGGAGGGGGTTGTAGGGAGCTATACTACCATGTATATATTATATTTGTTTACTCAACATTGTTATTATTGGTATTGGCAGGGTTCCACCTGACTTCAAAATTCCTGCGTCGTCGTGACAAATTTCTATTTTCTTACGCAGGTAACGCACCAGACGGGTCGGACGAAAGTAAGAAAGATGACAGTTCTGAAACTCCTCTTCCAGACACTGCTGAGCTGGATCTTTGGGGAGAACCCATTGACAACAGTTAGCTCATGGACCCTACGACGATGTCGAGATACATGTATCAGGCTTTCACTTAACCATGTGACTTCACAATGCTCTCTACATAGGCTAAATACATCGGGCAATAGACTCGGAGAGTCACATGAGAGTGAGAGGAACATGAGAGATCAAAGTTCAAAGTTTGTCTTTGAAACACTCCTGAAATGGGCAATTGTGGACAAGCACCCTTATGTGGCAGTACTTGTAACCAGAACATGCAAGCAATATTGACTTCGAGAGGCCATGCTTTCATTTAACCACGAACCTGGGGGAGAGAGAGAGAGATAAAGAGAGGGGAGGACAGGGAGACGGTTAGGGGCATGATTTTTCATAAACACGTAGTCATTTCGATTGGTTGTATTACACTTGAATTTAGGTATATCATACTAATTTCGAAACATAATCAACTTTAATAAGGGCAACTCAATATTATATTCTACTACATTGTATTGTCATATTATCATATTCACATTTTTTAATTATACGTACAAGTTTATAGAAATTACATGAGGTTGATCGTTTTGTACATATTCTTAAGATTAAGAAACATAATGCACAATATATATCTACCATAAGGCATGAGTTTATTGCAGCGTTAAAGTTTTGTCATAAAGCAGCAGAAAACATGTTTAAAACCTAGTGGTTCATTCGTATTCTCGTAATATTGGTCTGTATACATGTACTACACGCGTTAATTAAAAAGATATTCGCATTATGTTTAAGAGTAGGTGTTATATGTTCTTATTAATAAGCTGCTTTCCGTTGATATTGTGTCACATTTAAAACGAAACAAGGATCTTTATTTTGAAAGAGACTTATATTTACATGTAACATATATGTATACAGGACTATGTTTATACTTGTATCTAAAATTTATATTATGATTATGTATCGTACTATAAAAAAAAATACAAATAAAGTATACATGAATAAAAAGAAAGAATGTATTATATAGGCCTATAGGTAGATATACAGACGGAATAGAGCGTAAAGGGGTTCCTATATTTATAAATCTTAAATAATCTGTTGGTGCTGGAGTCAAGCCTTGTTTTCATGTAAGCCTATTTTGTTTATCTTTTCTTCTTTTAATGGCGTTGAAATAAACATGTATTGGATTTTTAAAGTGAGAATTTGCCTTGTTTTCAAATATTTGTAGAACTTCAACATGATATACGAATATAAGGATCTGGTAATACACCAAAATTAATGCATGTTATTTAGTGTTTGATATTAACATTTTGAAGTTGTGTTTGAAATAAATTTATGGAACGTCATGTATCAAAGTCTTAACTTCGGGCACATGTCTAAAGTACCTAAACAACTTAAATACAAGAAAGTCATCATGTTTATTAAATAAAGACAAACATTTCTCCCCGCTAGAAATTAAAACCTTTCATTATGTTCATTTCCAGAATGAAATTAAAGGCTGCCAGGTGGTGCTGCATTATTGAGAAGACAGACACCCTTCTCCCATTCGGACGGGGTTTAAAGCTAGCCTATAAAAGTTACTTCACTTAAAAAACTTGTATCTTACGTCACATTCTGATATTGTAGATCAGGTTGTATTTTGATGTATGTAATATACAGTCAAGTATGAAATATGTATATTATACTTGTATCTAACATTTATATCATGATTTTGTAATGTACCGTGAAATAGAGAGTTCTACAAATAAGTATATTCATGGATATAATTATATAATCTAATATGTCATTTTACTCTGCTGCTGCCTGCCTATATATAGAGAGAAAAAAAATTACAGAGTTTATATATTAAAGGCAATACAAAGTTTTGGTATGGGGTCATGAATTTAGTTCAATTGAACATATTGGAAGCATATGCGAACCTACAATATTCAGTGATCGGTGTCGCGGTTGAAATCGAGTCTAAAGTTATGAAATTGTAAATAATAAACTATTTATGTTGTATAGCTCCCTCTCAAGGTCAACATATTAGTTAAGCTATAAAACAATGTTTCTTGACTAAAATCGACCAAATAGCTCTTCCCGTTTCGAAAATTATATATCACAACTTCATATCTGAGATTTTCATGGTTGTACGACCGTAGGCGCTATTTGAAATTAATCAAAATTTACCGGGAGCATTTTTCTCGAAAGCAGAAGTGTTTTAGGGGCTAAATTTTCTAGTACTTATAATACATCCACAGGGGCATCCAAATATATCAAAATTGCAAAGAATCACTATTCACACAATTTTCAAAATTTCCCAAAACTTTGTATCTTAAACAATATATCGGTGCTAAACTTAAGCCCTGTTTTCATGTAAGCCTAATTAGTTTATCTCTTCTTGTAGTAATCGCGTTCAAATATTTTTGTTAAGAATTGCATTGTGAGGAGTGATAAATGATGGTAGTTATTATGTTATTTACTTCACAACGTTTTTGTTTTTCCTTTCCATTTTTTATGTCAACTACATGCTCTTTGTCCCAAAGCTATTTATTGTATGACTGTTTGTACTTATCCTTTAAACATTTCAACAATCAAATTTTGGGGACATCACATCAACGCTCTATTTGTTAATAGACCTATTGCCGTAGCAAGAACAAATATGTCAGATCATTAAAATTGTATTGGAACAGGTAAATTAACAGGCATAGGCATTTTCACCAAATTGAATTAAAAGCTAGTAATATGATGGGTCAATATAAGATGTAACAGAAACAAAGTCTGATTTATAATGTTAACACGATTTTGTAACATCAAAAATCAAATAAAAAGAAAGTTGTGTTTTGATTTTGATATATTTTCGTTAAATTAGTCACGTTTTTCTAACGATACTGAACTGATTAACTCTCTGCCCTAGCGTACTGTTAAGCTACACTCACTTGTTTTAACTTGCATTTCTCTCTCTCTCTCTACCTTTCTTTATCTCTCTATTAATATTTATCCCTATTTTTGTCTTTGTCTTCCATCTCCCTCTCTCTCTCTCTTTCTCTTTCTTTCTCTCTCCCTCTCTCTCTCTCCCTTTCCCTTCTCCATGTATGTCGCTTTCTCTTCCCACCCTCTTTCTCTCTTTCTCTTTCACCCTTGCTGTCTCTATCTCCATCTCTCTCTTGATAAGGTGAGGGTCAAATGCAAAATGTCAAATACGAAATCTATGTACAGTTGATAAGTGCTTTATTTACATTTCCACTACAAACCATCAGAAATAATATCGTAACTTTTTTTCGATAGCATGCAATACAATTGATACATCTTACAACTACACTACTTGCTCCAGCCCCTCCCCCAAATACAATGAATAGTTTTTAGTTAACCTTTGAATCGGCTCATGCAGGGAGTGCCATGCTAATCTATATCACCGGTTGAGTCAAGAAGAAAGTAGACAAATCACTCAACAACTGTTCGCCTAGCTGGCGGAAGGGCGTTAAATAGAATTTCAGGTAAAAAAATGAAGCGCTAAGCAGAAGGCCTTAAATCGCCTCAAACTTTATAAAACTGACTTATTTCCGAAAAAAAATCGTGGCCGTGTTCTACTATAACATTTCATATTAGTCTTTTAAGTTTTAAACCAATTTTCGGGACGGAAAGCAATTTAAATATAAAACAAATATTTAAATGCGAATAATTCGAAAAGGAGTATTCGAGTCGCTTGCGAATCAACGCCCTTTTGCCAGCCGGGCGACGTAACTTCTTGTAATATTTGAAGTGTGAGTTTTCAATCTAGAATTTGATAATATGTTGTGTTAGGGTAACCTTTTATACATGGTGACCTATGAATGGATAAAGAATGCGTCATTCCATCAATCACCCAATCAGAAAAGCAATTAATCAACATCTCAGCCAATTCAACAACCTATCAATGACCCAATCACACAGACTTAATACAAATCAAGTCTGGCAATTTCGATAGCATCGTGGGTCACCTACTAAATAAATATTAACGTGCACAAATTACAAAGACATATTACGTAATCCGAAAATGATTTCTACAGTCGAAATAATCAGGGTAATGGTGCTTTAAACTAGCCATTCCCTTGATTTTAAGTCTTTGCAATCAGGTTAAACTCAACTATATTCAAGTCAAACTTGATTACGAGACATATCAACATAGTCAGATTCAGAGGTAATTGAATAGAATATGGCTAAACAAAATATACATTACAAATCTTAATCTAGAGAGAAAGTTACAAAAGCTCGCATGAGCATCCGTAAATTATATTTAAGAGCTGAAGGCTAAAAAGCATTGAACCAATTAACAAGTATATTAAACTAATCTACCCGGATTTACATTAAGAATCAAAACTAAACCTTATAAAACAGTACACTTCTAAAACCAGGCTATGGCCCCAAACTCACACTTATATACAGCACCGGATATGTGTGGTGCAAATTAACCCTTTAATAGAGAATATATACATCTGCTATAAATGCAACGCCACAAAATAAATCCCCCGGTAACGACGGGTAAACAGTTGATTTGCATTGTATGTTAATTATACGTATATAATTACATTAATAACTTTACTCGAGTGAAATGTATACACTCATGAAAGAAATAAAATGGACATGCTTAATGTTTGAATGTTCATATAAACAATCAATAAAGTATATATGGTATTAAAGAAATGTTAAAACTCTACCATTATCAATTAAGTTTAAGTGTTATACTTTCACGTTTGGATGACCCAATTCAGTTACCCGTTGTAAGGTATAATTAAGAAAACAGGAAAAATAAAATCAAGAAGCCATTCAAATGTTAATGAACATGTACATCTGTTAGACATTCTCGTTCAACAATGGAAACTAATGGCGGAATGAGCTCTGGATGTGAACTCTCGTCCCAAGACTGCATGGGTTTGACAATCCTGGTCAAGATGCTTTACCTTTCCGCTCGAGATCATGGGCGAGTCATAGGATACCCGTAAAGCCTATTAATGTTTGAATGGCCAGATGGCCTATTTTGGCCGTTTTCTTTCCGAAACTCATTTATTGTTCAATGGCTATGCTCACCCATGCATGAATAGTGTGATTCAAAATATAGAGGGTTAATTTATGTACATTTTCATATAAGGATCATAAGTTTAAATTAAATTGTAATTGTAAATTATTTACCCCAAAATAGTATCAATTTTCTTTTTTCGCTGATCGTATGTCAGTCGATTGATTTATCAACAATTCATCAGCCCCTTACTCACTCACCTACCAACTTACAAATGTACAAGTTTGATGACTTTAGCAATAAATGTATACATGAAGTTTTATAACACTGGTTTACTACTTACTACTTCTATCGAACCACACAGCATTACTTTTTTCAAACCTCAAGCTTATTATACGGCTGGTCCTCCATGGGATGTACAATGTATATACATGCATATATATATATAAACACAAGAGTATCACAACAGTAACAAAAGCCTAAAATGTATTTACATGATTATGATTGATAAGTAAAGAATAATGTATCTATTTACAAGCGACAACGTGCTTTATTACCATTTCCACTTCACACCATCATAATTAAAGTCGTAACTTGTTGTCAATATCATGCAATACAATTGTTACATCTGACAACTACACTACTTGCCCCAGCCCCTCCCCCAAATACAATGAATAATTGCTTGACAACCTTTGAATCGGCTCATGCAGGGAGTGCCATGCTAATCTATCACCAGTTGAGTCAAGAAGAAAGTAGACAAATCACTCAACAACTATTCGCCTAGCTGGCGGAAGGGCGTTAGATAGAATTTCAGGTAAAAAAATGAAGCGCTTAGCAGAAGGCCTTAGCACTAAATCGCCTAAAACTTTTATAAAACTGACTTTTTTCCGTGTTCTACTATAACATTTCTATTAGTCTTTTAAGTTTTAAACCAATTTTTGGAACGGAAAGCAGTTTAAATATAAAACAAATCTTTAAATGCGAATAAATCGAAAAGAAGTATTCGAGTCGCTCGCGCGTGAACGCCCTTTTGCCAGCCGGGCGACGTGACTTCTTGTAATATTTGAAGTGAGAGTTTTCAATCTAGATTTCAATTTGCTAATATGTCGTGTTAGGGTATCCTTTTCTACATGGTGACCTATACATGGATATAAAGAATAAATCATTCCATCAATCACCCAATCAGAGAAGTAATAAATCAATCATTCTGCCAATTCAATAACCTGTCAATGTACCAATGACACAATCTCACAGACTTCCAAAACAAATCAACGTCAGGCAATTTCGATAGCACGATGCGTCACCTATCGAAATTAATGTGTGAACATTACAAAGACGTGTTACGTACTCCCAACATGATTTCTACAGGCGAAAGAATCAGGGTAATGGTGCTTTGAAATAGCCGTTCACTTGATTATAAGTCTTTGCAATCATGTTATACAATTAGACTCAACTATACTCGAGTCAAACTTGATTACGAGACATATCAACATTATGTTACACATAGAATCATAGTCAGATTCGGAGCTAATTGAATAGAATATGGCAATACAAAATATACATAACAAATCTTAATCTAAAGAGAAAGCTACAAAAACACGCATGAGCGTCCGTAAATTTTAAATAAGAGCTGAAAGGCTAATAAAGAAGCATTGAACCATTTAGCAAGTATACTAATTTACCCGGACTTACACAAAGAATCAAAACTAAACCTTTTAAAAACTGTACATATCTAAAACCAGGACATGGCCCAAACTCACACCTATATACAAAACCGAATATGTGTGGTGCAAAGTAGCCCTTAGATAATATATACATCTGCTTTAAATGCTACGCCACCAAATAAATCCCCCGGTAACGACAGGTTAACCGTTGAATTGTATTGTATGTTAATTATATGTATAATTACATTAATAACTTTACTCGAGTGAAATGTATACACTCATGAAAGAAGAAAAAAATGGACATGTTTAATGTTTGAATGTTCATATAAACAATCAATAAAGTATATATGGTATTAAATAAATGTTAATACTCTACCAATATCAATTACGATTAAGTTTCATTCTTTCACGTTTGGATGACCCAATTCATTTACCCGTTGTAAGGTATAATTAAGAAAACTACAACAACAAGAACAAGAAGCCATTCAAATGTTAATGAACAGGTGCATCTGTTACACATTCTCGTTCAACAATGGAAACTAATAATGAGAACAATGAGGATGATGAGATCTGAACATCAAATGTTATCTCAGGACCACATTGTTTTGATTATCGTGCACGTGGTCAAGATGCCTTTACTTTCCACTCGAGATCATGGGCGAGTCAAAAGATACATCCAATGCTCATTAACATTTGAGTGGCCAAATGGCCCATTTCTGCAATTTTCTTAATAAGAAACTTATTTATTGTTAAATGGCTATGCTCATCCATGCAAGAATGATGATTCAATTCCAAATTATATTACAGAAGATTATTTAATTTTCACATATGGAAAATAATATGTGTGTTATTTGTTTTGATAGTATCTACTCCCTTTTTCGTTGATTTCTTATCAGTAAATTGATGTATTTATAATCCAATCAGTCCCTCATTTACTCACTCACCCGCCCACTTACAAATATACAAGATAGATAATTCCAGCAATAAATACATGGAATTTAAATACACTTGTTAAGACTACTAAAAGTTCGATCGGCAGATATGATTACTGAGGTCAAGTAGCATTATAAAGAAGAAATTCGGATGTCGGACCACTTATTAGCCACAAGTTCTCGTCATGCAAACAAAGCAGGACTTCACTTGCATGTACTTATCGACATGATAAATAGTTTCAATGGATTTACAAATCATGCTTAAAAAACCTACAATTACGTGTCCAGATTTTTGTTAACAGGAGGCCACATTGTCCGAAGACTCATTTTGTATCTGGTAGCTCCGTTGTGCTGTATCTGTTTTGATTTATTTTTCTTCTTCTCCTTGTTTTTGCTTTCTCTTCTTACTGCTCATCCTCGCCCCTTTCTCATTTGCCTCGTAATCAAGGTAGGGATGGGTGTTAAACGTCGGATATTATACAGTTATTGACTGACAGGGGGAGTAATATAACATTATTTGGACCGCTGAAGGGAGTTATATTTCCCAAGTGGTTATATTTTCCCGAAGCGCGCAGCGCTGAGGGAAAATATGGTAACGAGGGAAAATATAACTCCCTTCAGGTACAAAGAATGTTATATACCCCCTGCCAGTCAATAACTGTTATATTAGATAGCCTTTGTGTCGAAAAAAATTCTTAGCCTAAAAAGCATTTTTCGGGAAAGAAAAAAAAATCACAAAAAAAAAAAAATACCCAAAAAAGCATTTTTGGGGAAAAAAAGAAAATGTGGAAAAAATAATTCACGAAAAAATAAAATGACCCTCGGTAATGATGTAATGTGTGTTATTGGTGACATAAAGTCCTCAAGAGGGCGACATGCATTGATTAAAAAAATTATATTCATTTCACCAGCCGGTCAAATATAACACCGAAAAGTGACAGGCCAGGAAAATATAACAATTTGGATCCTCGCAATTGATATCACGTGACGAGCTCTGGACCAATCACATCTCGGTATCTGTCTAAGCTATCTAATATATTCGGATATGTAACGGCACCATTAGAAACCCATAGATATTGTTATGAATTTAGATATGTCTGTATCATGTGCATAGCTCATTATTATTTCGCTGTATATTATTGCTTGCTGTGCAAGTCAAACTTGTCCTTCAGTAGATTTACGACGTTGTTTTTCGTCCTCGAGTAGTTCTTGAATTTCGATTGCGTAAGCCCAGGGCCACGCTCGTCTAGAGAATCTGTCCTCGTCTTACGTAACGGCAAGGGCAGATACTCAGTCGCGTGCGGCCTCCGACTGACCCCGAGCGGAGGCCAGACTTTGTCCTCAGTTTGAGGACAGACTCTGCCCTTTAGCTCGAGGTCGGGTTGTGTCCTTGCTGCTACAATCTAGCTCCCTATAAAAAGCCAGGGAATCTAAAATCTCAGACTTCCTAGTCAGACTTCAATCTCCAGAGTTCAGACTTCTAGCTTAGACAGACTTCAGACTTCTGACTGACTTCTTGAGACTTCTCCTCGTACTCCTTTCTGCCGTTTTTCGTAATTCACCGAACCTGACTGTATACCAAGTTGTCATTATTTGAAGTAATAAACATCGAATGGAACTGAAACTCACGAATACTCCATTTCTTCTGTTGAATTTATATTGCACACACGCATGAGCTCGAGTGAGAGAGATATTGAGCGAGAACTGAACGAGAGCAGTCTGAATTAAACACTTGTAAAGCAAATTTCGTTACAATATATTCGTCTAAGAATATAAGCTATACTAAAGCAAGAAACCACCCCTCAGTCGACAATGCAAATGCACAGTGCTCAAATCTTGGAGTCCGTGACATTGAAGATTACTAGTTGACTTATCATCGAGGATCCTGCCTTGAAAGTGAAGCATCTGCTGAGGAGGGGCGATCTTCACTTTCTCCTGGATCTTGATTTTGAGGTCTTCGACCGTATCCGTCGGTCTAACCCTAACGATGTGCGTTTTGCTGTCGTAATTCAAGACCTGGATCTGAATCAGTCCTGATGTAGGCTGGGTGCTCATTTCACGGTCGTTGTGCTTAAGGGAGCCGACTCTCGAATAACCTTATTAAGAGGTAAGAGAAGTTAGAATAAATTAAGAGGAAAAAATACATTTGCGTTTGAAGTTAAAAGCTATCTGAATTCGCAACTTATCCGATAGGCCTACAAATAATTTACTTATACTGTACGCTATGATAGCATATAAGAACAAGCCATTGATTAAGAAGACCTTAAAAATACAAATTGCCGAAGGATCCTTTCAACAAATATCAAATAGTATTGTAAATATGAGACTTTGACTGGCATTTTGCATCCAATTATGGCGCGCCATATGCCCAATAACCCCGAAAAACACGGTTTATCGCCGATAAACAAGGTTTATCGAGCGATAAACCTTGTTTATCGTGAGAAACTCTGTATATCGACTGATAAGCACAGTTTCTCTCGATAAACAAGGTTTATCGACGATAAACAAGGTTTATCGAAAAACACGGTTATTCGTATTTCGTCAGGAGTGGGCGCTTTTTAAAGTTGCACCCAGCTCAGAGCACTGCTCCGCACGTGCGCTTTACACCGTAGAATATACCAACACCGTAACACTTGCTCGCGCTCATGACCACGATCGACATTTTCTGGCGAAGTATTCCAGGCTTTTTCCCCAATTAATGTTGAAATGTTATGTTTATATATCTCTCTCTCTCTCTTTCAAACTTTCTTGGTTTTCCCCTTCTCTTATCTCCCTCACTCTCCCCCTTTCTTTCTCTCACTCTCTCTTTCTCCTACCCTCTCAATATAACCCTTCTGTCTTTCCCTCTCTTTCTTCTAATTCTCTCTTTCCCTTTCTCTTTCCTTTTTCTTTCTCTGCACTCCCTCTCTGCCTCCTCCCCTTTTATCTCTTTCCCCCGGTATGAGAAATAGGGTAGAGATAGATGGTTGGAGAGAGAGAGAGGAGAGATAAATGACTGAGATAGAGGAGAGATAGAGCAGGGGAAAAGGAGAGATAGAGCGGGGATAGATGGATGGATATAGATGGAGACAGAGAGAGAGAGGAGAGATAGAGGAGAGATATTTTAAAGATAGGTGGATGAAGATAGAGGAGAGGTAGAGCGGGGATAGATGGATGGTTATTGAGGATAAATAGAGGAGAGATAGAGGAGAGATCGAGCGGGTGAAAGATGGATAGAGATAGATGGAGAGAGAGAGAGAGAGAGAGAGAGAGAGGAGAGATATAGAGCAGGGATATATGGATGGAGATTTGAGAGAGAGAGAGAGAGAGAGAGAGGGAGAGAGAACAGATAGAGCAGGGAAAGATGGATGGTGAATAAGGGTAAATAGAGGAGAGATACAGGAGAGAAAGGTTAGAGATAGAGGAGAGATAGAGCAGGGATAGATGGATGGAGAGAGAGAGAGATAGATAAAGAGGAGATATAGGGTAGAGATAGATGGATGGAGAGAGAGGAGAGATAGAGCAGGGAAAGATGGATGGAGATAGACGGAGAGAGAAAGAGATAGGAGAGATAGAGCAGGGATAGAGGAGAGATAGAGCGGGGATAGATGGATGGATATAGATGGAGAGAGAAAGAGATAGGAGAGATGGAGCAGGGATAGAGGAGAGATAGAGCGGGGATAGATGGATGGATATATATGGAGAGAGAGAGAGAGATCTCTATCTCTCCTCTATCTCCTCCATCTAATTTATATCTCCTCTCTCTCCATCCATCTATCTCTACCCTATATCTCCTCTTTATCTATCTCTCTCTCTACATTCATCTATCCCTGCTCTATCTCTCCTCTATCTCTACCCTTTCTCTCCTTTATCTCTCCTCTATTTACCCTTATTCACCATCCATCTTTCCCTGCTCTATCTGTTCTCTCTCTCTCTCTCTCTCTCAAAATCTCCATCCATATATCCCTGCTCTATATCTCTCCTCTCTCTCTCTCTCTCCATCTATCTCTATCCATCTTTCACCCGCTCGATCTCTCCTCTATCTCTCCTCTATTTATCCTCAATAACCATCCATCTATCCCCGCTCTACCTCTCCTCTATCTTCATCCATCTATCTTTAAAATATCTCTCCTCTCTCTCTCTCTCTCTCTCTCTCCATCTATATCCATCCATCTATCCCCGCTCTATCTCTCCTTTTCCGTCCCCTGCTCTATCTCTCCTCTATCTCAGTCATTTATCTCTCCTCTCTCTCTCTCCAACCATCTATCTCTACCCTATTTCTCATACCGGGGGAAAGAGATAAAAGGGGAGGAGGCAGAGAGGGAGTGCAGAGAAAGAAAAAGGAAAGAGAAAGGGAAAGAGAGAATTAGGAGAAAGAGAGGGAAAGACAGAAGGGTTATATTGAGAGGGTAGGAGAAAGAGAGAGTGAGAGAAAGAAAGGGGGAGAATGAGGGAGATAAGAGAAGGGGAAAACCAAGAAAGTTTGAAAGAGAGAGAGAGAGATATATAAACATAACATTTCAACATTAATTGGGGAAAAAGCCTGGAATACTTCGCCAGAAAATGTCGATCGTGGTCATGAGCGCGAGCAAGTGTTACGGTGTTGGTATATTCTACGGTGTAAAGCGCACGTGCGGAGCAGTGCTCTAAGCTGGGTGCAACTTTAAAAAGCGCCCACTCCTGACGAAATACGAATAACCGTGTTTTTCGATAAACCTTGTTTATCGTCGATAAACCTTGTTTATCGAGAGAAACTGTGCTTATCAGTCGATATACAGAGTTTCTCACGATAAACAAGGTTTATCGCTCGATAAACCTTGTTTTTCGCTCGATAAACCTTGTTTTTCGGGGTTATTGGGCATATGGCGCGCCATACCCAATGGCCTTTACTACTACAGAAATAAAGACATGTGCGCTTAAGCCCCAATCACACCAAACAAGTTCTCACTCAGTTCTCGAAAATATTGCCAAACGGGCTCAAACTATGTGCGAACGAAGTTGAACGTAGTAGCAACTCTTCACGATCTTTTTAAGGACTTCATGAACGTGCTCGGACTGGACTAATGTCTATTTTACGATCCTAGTTCGGACTTAACGGGATTGTGTACGCACGATAGGAGCGCGTTCGAACGCACTAAGAAAGTGATGAGGACCAGTTGAACTGTCTCTGAACGGTGTGGTTGGGTTATAAACTAGTCAGAACAAGATGTGAAGTAGTTAGAATGGTTTTGACGTATTTGGAACGAGATATACAGTGCATCCCAGAAAAAACGAAACCGAGAATTGTCAATGATTATCATAGCTTAATCGTAATTATAATTAATGAATGACACATATTTGTAAAGCTTAGATCCTCCTCTTTCTTTTGATGCAAATCATATGATGCATATATCCCACGCATGAGTGATTAAAACAATTTGAAGAGAGGAAACCAAAAAGTCACTTGGCGGGCGGTATTTGAATTTCAAAGAGACATTTCTAGAAAATTCAATTTCTGCCCTTTCATATGACACATCAATCAGGAAAAATGAGCCAGGAATAACAAAGTTCCGTTTGATTACTTTGTAACATAACTCGCATATATGATAAAATCTTGAAAAAAAATAAGCGTTTACAAATTGTATTAATTGGTTAACTAAATTTCAATCCTAGTTACAGATTGTAGTATACATTTCACCTTATGTTCCTGCACGCACACTTAGATCTTCAGCCCAGCACCTCCTGCAAGTTCCTCGTCACTCTACCCATTTCTGCGGCAACAGGGCTTTTGAAGTGGCTCCCCCCAACTCTCTGGAATTCGCTCCCTCTGCATGTCCGTCAAGCGCCAACACGACAGACTTTCAAAACCCTTCTTAAAACTTACCCGTTTCGTTTGTAATTTTTGACATTACATTTCATCCATGTATTATAATTGAATATGTTACTCTAATTGATTTGTCATAAGTATTTACTATCTGTATTAACTTTGCTCGCAATGAATTATCTTAGCTAAATGTCTTTAGTTTAGGGTCTTTATATTTCGTTCTTAATTTGTAACTATTTAAATATACTTGAACTTGCTTGTTTTTTACTTTGTAAAGCGCATAGAGAAACTTCGCTTTATTTATATGCGCTCAACAAATCTATCTTTATTATTATTATTATTATTATACATTTCGTAAAGGCACGCACCAGATATGTCATGACGGTCGTAACGTTTTGCCGTCTGTCGCCGTCTGATTCCGCAGTTATCAAGGTTTTGATACAACTTCCTAGCATTAGTCACACTGTGGCCATCTTCATTTTCAGCAGCAGTGACATTTTCAGGAAGTTCCATAGTGTTTCCCAGTCTATGACACTGTCGTTCGGGGACATCGCGAGCAAACCCATTCAAGACCCAGTCTGTCAGTTCACTCTTGTACT
Source organism: Strongylocentrotus droebachiensis (assembly GCA_035222895.1). Classification (NCBI taxonomy): domain Eukaryota; kingdom Metazoa; phylum Echinodermata; class Echinoidea; order Camarodonta; family Strongylocentrotidae; genus Strongylocentrotus; species Strongylocentrotus droebachiensis. The sequence goes on from JAVYIG010003081.1 coordinate 196,995, forward strand.
CATCTGGAACTAAAATGTGAAATATGGAAATCCCTTTATGTACAATGTAGGTCTACTCATTTTTCCTTTATGCCTCGAGATGCTAGAAAAGCAATATTTAGTTTGCGCGTGTCGTACATGCAAAAAAAAATCGTGTATGCTCTGAATACATAGAGCCTTTGCATTTCCTAAATTTCTTAATATCAAGTATAATAATTTAATACGTTTTTTTAATTTGAAAATAAGGAAAGTGAATTACAAATTTATTCCAATGCCTTGATTATCTTCATAATAATTCCCTTTATAAATGCGTACAGGGTAAATCATCTTCATGTTTTATTTCATTACACGTAAAACAAAAATAACACGGAAGAAATTATCTTAAATCGTTAAGCTTGAAAACTCATTTGAACCCATCTTTCAGCAGCTCCTACAATCTATCATGAGAATATGATATACCGTGCGTTAACGTGAGGTGTCAAGTTGAAGTAAATGATAGCATTTTCACATAAGTATGTACAATAAAACCAATATGGGTCTCAATGCACATTGACACATAACTATAGGCTTTTTCTGACTATCAGGTAAAAAAAAGGCAATATATATCTCACTCTTGAAGAATGTCTTGGCCATTTGGAGATATGATGGACGTTGGCGCTCTTCTGCCGTCTTCCCTGCTTCCTCTACAGCAAGACATAGTCGGATCATCTGGTTAGGTGATGAAGTTTTTACTTTGTGGTTTACCTCTTCTGAACCAGGATACATTGTTGTCATTTCGTCATCCTCGTCTTGGGTTCCTGCGAGTGAATCTACAGTACAACTTTGAAGAACTCCCTTCCTGTCTGGCGTTGGTCGAATACTCCTTACCTGTATCTCTTCAGATCCATCGTAAAGTATTACTGCCTCTGACACGGAGCCTGACTTCCACCCCTTCGCCATTTGACGTCTACATCCCATATTGGGTGGATTCAGGGCTCGCAATATGGGCTTAACTGTCTCCTCCTCGCAACTGCAAGCGTACCAGCAAATGTGAAGTACGTCGTCATAAGAAACCACGTCACTTGTACTTGCGCGAAAATCTGTAAAGAATATGCGCACATCGATAACAGTTAAATGTGTTGACGTCCTCCATTGATGCCTTGTTTTCGTTCCTGTGCTAAATTAATATTATTATTATTCTTCCACCCAAATCCTATTTGTTTTACACGCAGTGCTTGCGACCCCTATGTGTTTCCCTTTCTACATCTCGCTTTAAAGAGAAGGTTCATTGAAGTTTTGAAAAATAGGCTAATTATACCTTATGAGATTGCTGAGGGCTTAATAAAATGATTGAAGTTTTTGTTAAATAAAGTGAGGAATAAATTAAATGCAATTTCGATACAAAAACCTGATCACAAAGTGAGATGAAGCCGATAAAACACAATCAATAACGATGACGACACGGCTTATGAACAACCCTACATCACACATTCGGGACAATGTCTGATGCCCATTACAATTTATTGATATGGTTTTAACGTTGTTTGTATATTTACCGCCAGTGGTGATATTTGCTTTTTGGGGCACTTTAAATGAGATACACCGAATAAATAATACTTTCTACAAATGTGTGTTTGATTTGTATGTATTATCCGTCAAATTTGAGCATAATGATTGAGGAAAATACCACATATACTGAGGGCATGTTTAGCATGTATGATTGTGTCTTATCTGGGAGGGTGAATGACATTTTTCATGCTGACCTAACGACTCTTTTGGAGCAGAATAGGCGACAATGCACATAACATTTTCCAGATATTCATTACGAATAAGTCTGATTAGGCTGATTAATTTATGATTTTTGATAAATTAAGTTGTAGTACCAGATAAATGGGGAAAGAGGAAATCGTGAGAAGAGCGAGATCAGTCCGGTTCGCAATTCAAGGCTATATATAGCCATATATCTCGGTCTAGCTCGGTCGCCGGGCTGGCTACGGTAATTCAGCTATATCGTCCATGCGCTGCATGTGGGTTATATAGTACCGTACGACAGTATCACAATGATTTATCAAGATTTCCATGCGATTTCAACGGTAAATCAAAAGAATGAACGTGTAGACATCTTTAAACACGGTATAAATTAAGATCGTAGGATTTGAGGGAGACAGGAGGAAGTGGTCGAAACTACAATCGAATGTACGTTGGTGCGTTGGCAGCCAAAGGACGTGCTGCGTTTTGGTAGGGTAATTATAAGTTAAGCCAAAATTACAGATATAAAATGGGTCTATAGAGCTAAAAGCCATAACCTATGTTATGGAGGAGCCTTCTGGTGTGTCTTCAAAAGACGAACAGATTGTTGTTGCTGTGCCGGATGTGTTGGCCACAGGTTCGACTACAAAAGCGGGTATGAATGTGTACGGGGCTCAATACATGTGATTGCACACAGACTACATCGTGCACCATCGTCAATCAGATCAGCTGAGTGGCCGATTGTTCATACTATGACGTCTCTGAAAAAATCGGCACGTATTACGATTGTTTTCTGGGTCTTGAGTTGGTTGATTTTACGTCAATTGTATTCAACTTTTATATTTTTGATCGAACTTACAAGTTTAAAAAAAATGTGCCATATTTTTACTCAGTGTAAGTTTACGATTGCAATAATACCAAATTTAGTCAAGTTCAAATTCAATAAACCTTTAAGGTTTTTCTCTTTCCTTCGTTTCTCCACTAGTTTCGGTGTTACTAACTTTTAACAAATTGCTTTAGATAGTTCCTGATATACTTTTTCATCTGTCACATCAAAAGCGGGAATCGACGCATGTAGTTTGTAACGATTGTAGTTGCCTTGGGTCTATTAAACTAATACATGTATTTACCCCCTACAATGGCCAATGGTCAATCTAAGTTGTTGTATTCATATTGGAAGGAAAATGAAATTATCCTTGTCTGTTTTCATATAATCGCTTATAAACGTTATCGTACTATAGGTGAATCTCTGAAACGCCTCAATTTATAAAATATTCAATGTTTAGTTTTTGATAAAAAAAGGCATCTTAAACGGATAGTTGAGTTCTGTTGCAAAGGGCGCTACACAATATTTTGTTTGTGAGATAATGAAAAATTGAGTGTCAAATTTTAAAAAACAGACATTTTAAATGACAAAATCATCTTGTTTGATCAAAACCAGTTCAGAGACGGCTTAAATATTCATAAATATAACGAATTATAATATTTGTGTACAACCACAAATATTCGGTAATTTGTAAAAGCCGTTGAAAATACGTTGTATTTCAGCCAAAGCCGATGTTGGATTTTGTTTTGTCTATGTCGTGTTGGTTGTATACGCACAATTTTTGGTGCGGAGCTGAATTGGTATGATCGTATTGGCTAAGTTTTACACATTTTCAGGTCTAAAATTACCTTCATAGCTATTGTAGGTCCCAAAAGGGCCCTAGAAATGTCATAGATACGATTAAGAGCAATAAGCACGCACTTTGAAGGCATTTGCGGTCTGAAAACAGAACTCAACCATCCCTTTAAATATACAAAGAAAAAGTATAATGTGAATGCATAATTTGACATAATACCTTTGATTGTTTTTAGAACATCATGAAATCCAAGGATCTTAATAGCACGATAAAGCGATAGGACATTTACAGACGATCCCTCCTTCCATTTACACAATCTTGTGTAGAGATCTTCCTTCCCCAGGTTTTTTTCTGGATTTCCCATCAACTTGCTCACAATATCGTTCACTTTAGCAAGGTCGGTCTCATCGACAAGTTTCCAAAGCTCCACATACGAAACGGGTTCTGTAGAAAACGACAAAGAACAATATTATAATACCAGTTCGATTTGCGTATTATAAAATGATTCATGTTTGTTGGTGAAACGGTTCATTTTCAAAAGCTTTCCTTTTCCTTTCCTCTATTAGAACTAAAGCATACGGTTTTCGCATCATCTATTGGTATTACTGTTCTTAGTAACGCTAGTAATAGTAGTCCGGGTGGTAATAGTGGTAACAGCATACGCAACAGAAATAGTAGTAGAAGAAGAAGGACGAAGTAATACTGGTAAAAATATTCCTTTTCCTTTCCTCTATTAGACCTAAAGCATACGGTTTTCGCATCATCTATTGGTATTATTGTTCTTAGTAACGCTAGTAATAGTAGTCCGGGTGGTAATAGTGGTAACAGCATCCGCAACAGAAAAAGTAGTAGAAGAAGAAGGACGAAGTAATACTGGTAAAAGTAGTACGCTCAAAGTTTACCCGTCCATATATATTTGACACGTTTTGTTTTCACTCAATTCCATCAATGTGCAATTAATTAAGATTCGTTCTAAAAATCCAGGAACTTGCCATTGTCCGAGTTTATAATATAGTCATTTTCTCATTCGAGTTCGACTCGCCTGATAATCCGCTGCAGAATCAAATGACTGAGTTTGGAAACAATCGGAAAAGAATTTCATTTAAACTAGTCGGATAGTTCAGTTACTTAGCCTTGCAACATTCATGAAAATAAAATCATATTTGAAGCCTGGATACATTTTTGTTTATCTTGTTTATGACGTATGTATATCATGCTTTTGTATTCATTGAATATATATATATTGGGGCTGATGATGAAGGGTATTGCAAAACAATATATTGAACCGATACCATATTACAAAAGATAGGAGAAGCACATTTTTCCACATTAATAAAAGCCTATCGAAAGCAGTATGTAAAATATTTCAATAGCAAGCTTTTAATTTGAAACGCGGACGGTTCGTGATTGAAGTGACGCGGTAAGATTGTTAAAGGTTGATTAAAAAACTGCCTAATTTTTGTATGAAATGTTACTCATTATGTTTCTTCTACTGTACTTACCCTCGAACATGCAAACAAATCCTGAAAAAAATCTCAAACCACAAAGATATTTATGGTTTTGTTTGAAGGCGTTACTGTGCGACTCCCTCTAAGTAAATTCCCCCAAGCATTTTTGAATTTCTCAACCGTTTTTCCATGAGAATAAGACATAAGACAGGCTTTTTAAAATCTGTCATCACTTAAATGTCTGGAATGTTACAAAGAGGTAATTCATTGCCTAGTGAAGATTTCCATTCACGTAAATTGTAGTTAAAATGGAATAATATAGTTGGGAGAATTATGGAATCGATCAGATTTTTCCCCCAATTTTTATTATTAATACTTGTTTGTTTTCACTCAAACTTTCAGATTATCTTAAAGAGAAGGTTGAGTTCTGGGAAGAGGTAAAAAATAATTTGTGAGCGTATCATTGTTATTATGCAAGGGTGGAAGAACATCAGATTAAACATGTTCCCTGAAAAGCATGGCTCTTCAAATGCCTTCATATTCTAAATATGACATAAAACATCGTAAAAATCGGGGGGGGGGGGGGAGGTTTTTTTCGCCATGTGCTCGTGTTGTCCCATATACAGTACATCATTCTGTGTACAGTGCTTGTAACTTTGCCAAGATTTAGCCAAATTTCTTATCATTTTGATGATTCCAGAACCTTGCAATACACACAAATTCTTATATACTAGATGATCAACCTTTTCTGATACACCGTTTTTTTCACAATGCAATCACATGACCAGAACTTAACTTTATCTTTAAATTGTACATCTAGCTTTGAAAAGCCCCTTTCACACCGGGTCATGCGTAGAATTGCTTAGTGATGCATACCGACTACACCGAGCGTATGCCAGCGTACGCATAACCTACGCAGGGACTACGCCGAAGCAATTTTTTTTTGATGAATACGCAGCCTAATTTCGGCGTACGGTGTAGTCGGTACGCCACACTACACAACTCTAGGCAGATCCGGTGTGAAAGGGGCTTTATCACCATTTTCTCTCATCTGAACAATTACCAAGTCCCTGAAAATATAAATGGTCGAAAGCACTCCTTTTTGTACTGACCTTGTCGTCGGATGTGCCAATGATGGATAGCTCCTAGAATAACCGCAAGCAAGAGGTTAATGCATATTAGTGGTCCAACTGGAATGTAAATATTTTAGAAAATATACATAAATACATCGGTAAATGCACAATAGCATATGTACAAGACATGTTGAGTTCAACTTTCGTCTAAATAGGGACTTTTAGATTTGCGTGGACTGATACGTGTGACGTCCATTCAAGGCAGTGCATTGCATGGATGTCGATCGTAGCAATCCACGTTGTCGTTGTGCAAATCTAAAAGTCCTTATTGAGGTTCACCCGAGTGCAGTACATGCACGTTGTGCACGTCATATCAATTGCATTAGTCACCTAAGCTAATCAAGATTTAGAAAGCCATCAACCTTTACGTACCTGTTTAGTGTATATAATTATGTTGTCAAAACTTTAAAAATCCCACCAGTAACCTACGCAGACTAACGCCAGCCAAAATGAAAAGATAATATGAATTTATTTAGCATGAACCGCATCTCGATTAAATGCCAACAGTTCGGGCAGGTAATGCCTTATAAATGTATCATGTTAGCAGCCATCAGCCAGCAGTTTTGACCAATCAGACGCCACGAATCTTGGCATTCATGTGGTTTATATGAAAATATTGTTTTTCCTAAATAGGTTCCTGGTAGAGATTAACCTGCGCGTCTAAATGTGGAAACAATGACCTTTGCCATAATTATAAAATCATGGAAATCAACGTAAACTTCATCATGTCATGACCTTTTGTACTGTCTTAAAGCACCAACACCCTTGTCCTGTGCGTTATTACTGTACGATAGGAATTTCTATACGTTATGAAATAAGAGAAGAGAATAACATCATTAAACTGCATATTTACCTATTTTTACTGCTAGTGTACTGCAAGATCGAGCGGTTGTCACTAATACGGATGCTACTCTTCGGCCTCCAACTCCAGGAATGTCTGTCGCCACACACACGTATCGTTCTGGATGTGGAGAAGCTTGTATTGTGATTGATTTCATTTTCTTTTCATCTACATTTGTCGTTTCCTCGGAATGTATGGTGGTGATTTGTTCATAGTTACGAAGAAAGAACAGGTCTAGGTTAGGGAAGTACCCTGAGACAGTACAGGAGATGTTGATCAGGTCCTCAGCAGTTGATATTACGCAAGTCTGATTAGACTTTATGTCAGGTGACCTTAGACATTCGTTGATAAATGGATATGGTTTCTTCGGAGGAGCTTTATTGAACACAGAAACAAAATTATTATTATTAATGAATTATTAAAAGGCCTTACATATTATTTCCAAGAAATCGAAATATCATTTACAAAGAAATAACATTGAACGTATATTTTTACAAAAACAAAAGGGAAAGTGTATACAAAAATAAGTAATAAATAATATCTTTGGTGATTTGGACACGGTTGCCGATGCTTTCCCCTTCGATATAAATATAAGTCTCTTGACATTACAAATACATCAAACTAAGTTCTTTTGGGGGAAGAAGGAAAATCCCATTCTGCATAATATTTGCATTTGATGATAATGAATGATGCCACAGCTAATTTCACAAATACACATGATTTGTTTCGATGATATTATAAATCAGTTCCGCTAGTAAAAAATATTCATTTGGCTTCATGATGATAATACTTACAAAACACACTGACTTTCGTAACATTCTGTATAATGTTCCCCTTGTAGTTTGCAACCTTGCAGATATATCGTCCTTGTTCTGCTATGCTGACTTTGTTTATGACCAAAGAGCGATTTGCATTCATCTCCATAATCTGACATGGCCATTCTCCTTCACATGATCCTGTCACAGGGTCTCCTCTAAGCCATGAGACTAGGTTTAAAGCTGGTCGTGGGTCATCTTCTTTCTTCCAGTAGACAGCTAAAGGTGTCCCACGAAACTGACACTTCAGAACTACTCTGTCCCCTATTCTTACATTTCTGTGTAGATCAGTATACACAACATCGTCAAGAACATCGCAAGCAACACCTGAATAAAAAATATGGAATAAATGATCTAACTTCTAAAGAGAGAATAATGATTAATAGGTCCATCACCACTTTTTTACGGAAGCATAAGCAACGTTGAATGGCAATTTGAAGGTAAACTCTATAGGTTTCTAACGCTGGCTTAATTCGGACGATACATTTTGGGTATTAATGTTTTAATCGGTGAAGAACAAAGCAGTTAGCTTACTGTATGAATTTCAAAGAGTTAGCAATATTTATGAGAAGATAAGTCTTTTATCATGGAATATGATAAACCAGGATCAACCCAGTGGACCCGAGGTCCACAGGACTGACATTGACAAATGGGTCCACTAGACCAACAGCCCACAAAATCAACAACACAAAGAAATACATAAGGGGAGACTGCAGAATGACGGTCATGTTGGCTGTCGATCTCGTAAGCCGTCTGTTTGGTGAACTTTCCGAAAACGGACTAGAAGGTCCACGAGACTGACATTGTGGATCTTGCTGGCTGTCGCCGAAGACTCACATTATTCTCACTCCAGTGCCCGCTAAACATGTAACTGGTCAAGATAATTTTATTGTGATCTATACTTGTTTTGATTCAAATAGTAATACGTGTCATCCAAAGGAAACCCAAAATACATGTAAGGGGGAATGGATTATTGGATAATTTTAAAACTGGCCATGGTATTTATTAGTTGTAATATAGAAACTTTCCATCGTTATTAGACTTGTGGTATAACAAATAATTCAAATGAAAATATTATGTTAACTTCACAATGAACAACAGTTCTATGGCCTGAGACACGTAGCTAATAATATTCTTATTGATCATTGTGTAATGGAAATAACATTCTCACTTAAGTCGTAAGAGACTACTCCGTGACAAATGTCGGGGCTTGGTTGAGGGAATTCTACTTTTTCAACAAACAGAGTTGAGAAATTGTATATAGCACTTTCGAGCCTTTTGCTTATATATACTCTCAACATTGAAGTTCTTACAATTTCTTTCTTTCGATTCGATGCGATTTGGGTTTTGTTTGGTTTGCCTGTAGATATATATAGTTGTGAAAATAGCAGTGAGTATTGTGTTGATAGCTACAGTTTCAAGGTTGAAATCACAGACACTGAATATGTAGAATTTCCCCACAGCGTATAAAATATCATAAATCGATATGTACGAAAATGTGTCGAGCACTGTGTACATGCTCTAGTTCTATTGGAAGGGCGCCATCGACCATATCAATAAAAATCGGAGCATGCTGCAAACTCCTGGATAAGAATGCAATGTCAATATTTTCAAACAACAGACTGAGTAAAATTGATTACATTTGGTTGACATAAAGTTAAAATCAAGTTTATTCAATGAGGACATATTCTAGGCAATAGTTGGTAAAGAGTAGTAGAGGCACAAAAGGGCCTACAGATCACTTCTTACTAAATAGTTGACGAGAAATTCATCAGTACAGTAATAACGCTGAAAAACCCTCGCATCTCCCTAGTAATACCTATTTTTGTCAAATTATCAAAAGATGCTTTGGGGATGATCAAATATGCATCCTTGGTACAGCAGGGAAGATAAATAAAAAGAGATAGGAAAAAGAAGAAAAAAAGGAGAGACAGGGTGAAAGTATGCATTTTTTCCATTTCACTTATAATGCAACATTCCCCTCCCCTCACAAAATACAAAATATAAATTACAATAGCCTATATAAATGGCGCCATACAAGTTATGTGGATTATCATCATCATAAGGATATTCTGCGAATGCCCAGACTTTGCAAGCGAGTGAAGAAAATGAACGTGGTCAGAATTTTATTTCGACTGCAAAGATATAAAATATGTGTCGGTATTTAGTTGAATTTGTGGTACCCTCTGTTTAAATTGTTTTTAATCACTCTTCCGTGAAAAAGGCCTTATTTGAGTTGCATCAAATGAAAGAGGAAGATCTGGCTTTACAAATATGTGTCATATATTAATAATTATTAAGTTATGAAAAAACATTGATAATTTTCGGTTTCGTTTTTTCTGGGCCGCACTGTATATGCAATAGTCAAATATGTATCTTATTGCAGGGAGGTGTTTATTGCGCCTCTCCAACAGAACTAGGTCTTGTATAGAGCTTGCCACATTGCGTACATATTGATTTAGAATATGCCATTATGATATGAGAACAATGTATACATCCAGTGTCTGTGATTTCAACCTTGACAATTTTGCTCTGAACACAATACCCGACGCTATTTGTACAGCTGTATATCTACAGGCAAACCAAACAACGCAGTATCAGCAGAACTGCTTGCTTATGAAAGGTACTATATCCCATTTGCAGGCCAAACGAATTAAAAGTTTAATTACAACGGCATTTGACAGATACTATTAATTAAGAACTTCCCTCAAAAACGAAAGGGCTTAAAAATGGCTTTTAGTATGAAAATAACGACAATTAGTTGTCGAATCGACTTATATGATTGCAATCACGTAAGTAATAGTCTGATTTTCAGACATTTTTTCGAATGGTTGCTTTGTGCTACTCAAACATTTAATCACACTAATTTTGGCCATTACAAGTAGTGGGTTAGTGATGTAGAAATATCCTAAGTACATGTTACAGTTCATTTTATGTATGTTATTACCAAAGAAAAACTATGTCGGTCAGTCACTCAAGAGTGTCTGACAGCTATTGAAGTCTAGAAGTTTAACGGGTTTCCTTGCATAATTTGAATACTAGGACACATGTTTACATTTCCCGGAAAGGATACACACGACATATTCATAATTCCTGCAAAGATCTACATAATTTGATGTTGGCTGCAAAAGGGACATAGGTATCTTTAAACTTGACCGTCAAATGTATTCGCTAATGCTATGGTCACATTACTCAAAAGTAGCCTGCTCGGCGGCCGAGCGGCGAGTTTTTAACCGATTCTGCCCGGCCGCTGCCCGGCGACCGAGCGGCGGCCGCCCAGGCACCGCTCGTTGTTAGGGCATCGCTCGGTAGCCGCTCAAGTTTTAGCGCGGAGTTAAAAATTGGGCGGCGCCTGCTCATTTTTCACTCGCCGCCCAAAATACGCTCGGTGCCTGGGCGGTCGCCGCCCGGGCACCGACCTAATTGCTGGGCGATGCTCAATTCCAGCAGCGACCGAGCAGGCTACTGATCGGTCGGTCGCTGCTCTGATTTGTGACCATAGCTTAATATCAAGAAACAATCTTGTAAGGCTGTTCCTTAAACAATCGCAAAATAATACTATCATATTACTAATACTGTCATCATCACCATCACTATCGTCGTTGTTTTAATTTTTAATTTTGAGAGCGTATAATAAGCAAAGAGCTTTAAACTACTGTCAATTCTCAGCTCTGTTGAAAAAATAAACTCACTCAACCAAGTACCCCAAACTTGTCAAGGAGTAATCTTTTAGGACATGTGAGAATATTAATTTTCATTATACAATAATTCAATTCAATTTATTTAATTCGTCATATAAAAACATACATAATTATAACATTGATATTTACATTGATAAGTAAAGAACATACAAATAACATAACGAATGAGGAACGTAAAATACAAATATATATTATACGAATGAGGAACCAGCAAGAAAGATCAATTAAGTTCTATGTGGTGCTGGTCCCTCGCGACATAATAAAGAATGTTAACCTATAACACTTAACACTTAACACCTAACACTTAACAACTAACACCTAACATCTAACACCTGATTGCATATATATAACACTAATAAAATACTATTTACAAAAATGTTATTGTTTGTATCTCTTTTTTATATGTATTCAGAGTTAGGCGTGCTCTATTTAATAGAGGATCAAGGAAACCAATACCCTAGAAAGCAGTTTTGGCAGGTTTTTTTTTTTTTTTTTTTTTGCTGTTATCAGAGTACCATTTATGATGGAGATTATTTTCTTGGCAATAATCTAAATTACTATTACACTGAATATATTCAACATTAATTACTTAAACAGAAATAATTATCGAGTCTTTTCTTCAATATGAATAAGGAAAAGATAAAGATAGAATATAACCACTGTACCAGGGATATTTAGGAACGATATTAAGAGTCAGTTTCTGTTTACATGTTTAAAACTTAATGTCTAATAAAATCCTGACTTTACATTATCATAATCTGTTGTCAAAGATGCATTCATATAATAGCGTAATCTTTGAAGAGCATTATTCGAGCATACTTTCCCCATAAGGTTATTGTCCCACGTTTTTCTTTCTTTTTCTTTCATCTTTTCCCTAGCTCTCACCCCTTTTTTTCTTTTGCCATTCGATTTGGGGGCACCCTATTTGCCACGCCAAAGAGTTATTCCTGCACATAGACCTGTTATTTATATATCATTTAATATTTATTTTAAGCTTAAATGCGTGTCATCCTTCCAAGACAGACATCATCTGTGGTCGTCCTGCTGCTCACATTTAAGGCAATCCATGGTCAGCCCCCAGACTTTGTGTCATCTTTAATCGAGCGGCGTCATCTTCGTCCTGGACTTTGCTCATTTGGCCTTACTCTCCAGATGCCCATTATTCATCTCAAGGGATATGGAGACCGAGCATTTTCCTCTATTGCTCCTCGCCTATGGAATTCCCTCCCATCATCTATTCGCGAAATTGACAACCTCGACCACTTCAAAGCTTCACTAAAAACTCACATCTTCATTCAGACATTTAAATGCTAACTTTATTGGAGGAGCTCGCGTCTTTGAATGTTTTTTGAAACAGATATATGGCGCCATACAAATGGTGTGAATCATCATCATCATCGTCTTAAGGTAAAAACCATCGTTCTTCAGCATAAATTTACTGTGTGTCAAGATATGAGACTAAATGACTCGTAATTTATTCGGTTGATTTTATTTTATTTATTTAATTTCTATTTGATTTTCTTTTTCTTTTGCACTTATACAAATATATAACAAACAAACATTGCAAATTTACACATGACAAAAGAATATACGTAGAATAAAGTAAGGCTGGCTGTAACTGATCGAAAAACATCAAACAGGAGGGTTGACAAAGTAAGCAAAGCTTGATAGCATGACTACCCCCCAATGGATACATAATAATACAAATGTGGAGGAAAAATATTGATAAAAGGGAAAAGACAGAAAAAAGAAGAAAAAGAAAGAGGGGATGCACAGCAGGATTCACACAATTATGTGGTAGTTGGAATTCAATTTGATATATAAAAATGAAAAAGAAAATTTGAATATTGAGTTGCCAGCTTGGGATACAATAGAATACTCGCGAGGTTCGGATAATATGAAAGAGAATGTGAGATCAGCGAGCTGCTTTTAAACCTGGGCCTGCGGTTCGGAGGCTTGAAAAGATTGTATACAAAACAGTGTTTAGTCAGTATCCCAAGTGCCCATATATTTCACAAGTACAGTTAACAATAATGGAGGGGTCTCCTACCTGAAATACAGTATGATATCATAGCAATACCCACTAATGTCCCGAGAAGCGATCGAGTGATACGAGTCTCCATCTTGGTCGTGGGTCGTCAGGTCGTCGTTCACTGCGGAGTGTGACCAAACATTTTATGCATGTAAGCCAGGCGGGTACGCAGGGGAAATTTTCAGCGCGATTTCAAATTTTAACCCCCCCCCCCCCCCCCTTCGAAAAAAGCCTGCGTACGCGCCTGATGTGAGCATACATCATAAAGAGAAAAACAAATATATTTTTGCATTGTCGCCCTCATATGGCGTCAAAGGCTAATGCGCATTTATTTGTCTCCATCTTCTTTTTCCTCCTCTTCATCTTTATCTTCTTTTTCTTCTTATTCTTCGTCTACGTCTTCTTCTCCTCCTTCTTGTGCTTTTAATTCTTTTCTTCTTCCTCTTTTTGTTCTTGTTCTTGTTCTTGTTCTTTTTCGTTTTCTTGTTCTTTTTCTTGATCTTCTTGTTCTTGTTCTTCTTCCAAATCTTCTTATTATTATTCTTCCCTTCTTCCTTTTCTTGTTCTTGTTGTTTTTCTTCCTATCCTTCTTCTCCTTTTTCTTCTTCGTCTTTCTCTTCATCTTCTTCTTCATCTACCTCTTCTTCTTCTTCGTTTTTTTATTAGTTGAGGGGAGTATTAATAATGAAGAGGAGAAGAAGAAAAAAGAAGGTGAACAAAAAGAGGTAGACGGAAATAAAATTTAAAAAAGAAGAAGAAGAGGTAGACGAAGAAGAAGACGAAGAAGAAGACGAAGAAGAAAAAGAAGAAGAAGGAGAAGAAGAATAGGAAGAAGAACAACAAGAACAATAAGAGGAAGAAGAAGGGAAGAATAATAATAAGAAGGGGAAGGAATTTAGTGATTGTCATAAAATGCAACAGATCATATGCTAAGGAAGTTTGAAAGGAATCGGAATAGAGGAAGGGACAGGCCTTTCATTTTAATTTCTCTTCGTCTATTCCGATTCCTTTCAAAATCTTGCTGGGGCTCATGAGCACTTGCGTGCAAAACTGTTGTTTTATTATTTGAGGGGGAGTATTAATAATGAAGAGGAGAAAAAAGGAAGAAGGTGAACAAAAAGAGGTAGACAAAAAAGGGGGTGGCATCACTTTTTGTGTGTCATTTTTACCTCCCTTTCCCCCTCTTTTTCACCCCCGGGTGGGGGAATGCCCCTGGTACCCTTCTAGATTCGTCTTCGAATGTAGATGTGCACCAAACATATGTAGTTGATTCATTCTAAATGGATTGGTGACATTAAAAAAAATAATAACATCAACCATAATAATTGTAATAAAAGTGATAATAATGATTATATTAATTATAATCAATTATAAGCAATAACCAAAATAATAACAACTTTAGTAACAATGATAATTATTTTTAAAAAAATGATATTAATAAAAGTGATAATAATGATAATAAAGATAATAGATATGATAAATTGAATATGTCATGTTAACCTTGAGTGGTCTTAATATCATTACTATCTCTCTTAGGTCTCTGCAAATCATTATATGTAGGAAATGTGTACAAAACATTATTTTCGTTTAAGCCTTTTATTTTAAATTCGCCATAAATGATATCAGCTTATCCCGGGCTAGCCTATAATCTAGGCGGAGTGCCGAGATTATAGGCTAATCCCGGGCAAAACATTAATCACGTAGGCTTAATTTGACAAGTTTTATATCACCTAGGCCAGTAAAGACCGACAGAGCTCCTTTATATAAATTACAATTAATTATCATGTTATCGTGCATAGGCCTCAGAATCAATAATGTTCAACACACGAGAGCAAGGACAGAAAATTCCATTTTATTTTCAAACATATTTATTTAACTTATCTATTTTTGTAAAGATATGAATATACCAGACAAATAAAGCCCTTTAGCATAGAGTACATTAAAGCAGTATTGTACTATAAGCAC
>JAVYIG010003082.1:0-212196 GCA_035222895.1 Strongylocentrotus droebachiensis
CACTTCCTATAGCTTAAGAAATGCTCCTCGTATATTTACTTTACCAAGAATCAAAACCTGCTTCAAAAAGAAAAGTCTAAGTTATTATGGTGCAAAACTATGGAATGAATTACCGGTAGAAACTAAATATAAACAAACTTACTATACTTTCAAAAGCAGTTTATAATATAATATTTGTAATGTCATGTTTGACTTTTAATAGCAAACAAAAACAACTGATTTGTTTTTCTTCTTTAAAAAAATAATATTATATGTGTTTTTTTCTGTTCGTATTCTTTTCTAAATTAGGGCTTGTTTTTTATTTATCGCCTTCTAACCTATTTGTTTATATATATGTGTATGTTTTTATTTAACTTTGTATGTAAATCATGTTAATCTATATTTATATGTATGTTTCTTTGTAAAATTGTGATTGCCTTTTATATGCACGGCCATGCTGAAGAACAGCCATTGGCTGAAGTATGCTACCGTCCTAAAATAAAATAAACAAACAAACAAACAAACAAACAAACTCTACGCAAGGCCCGGTGTGAAAGCCCCTTTAAACAGTTATGGCAATTCTGTATTCAATATTTCGGCTTGGCTTAATTAAGAGATATGCAATGGGGAGATATAGTCTTGGGACTACCTAGTAATTCGAATAGAACTAGATGTGTGAATTCTTTGGTCATATATTTAATGAGTAATTTTCCATTGTAGGGCTCAAGCCAATGTACCTCCAAGTGTGAAGATTTAAAAATATATAGCGGAATTTATAGAGGAAGAAAAAAACTAAAGGTGGGCAAGTTGAATTTGCACCTACAAAAATGGGAAGAGCTGAAAGTGAATAAGGATATGAATGTGAACGGGCATGATGCGTCCAGTGTTGTGCGCGTGTGAATTTGTGTATGTTTGTGAGGTGCGAGCTTGTGAGTGTGAATGTGATATTTTTTGTTTGTTTAGAAGTTAGGATGTTAGGTATGTGGTTAGATGTATGATGGGCGGGTGCTCTTATGTGATTGGCGTATTTGTACAGTGTTCTACGTGTTGGATGGATAAGTGTTGAGTTTGGCGTATTAAATGGGATTGTCTTTGGTGTGGCCTTTTGAGTGAGGACGAATGGCTGGGGTACCAGTGTTGTGCGTGCGGGTGTGCGCGTTCGAATCTGTGTATGTTTTTGTAAGTGAATGTTAATGTTTACGGGGGGGTGGTTAAGTAGTAGAAGGGGTGGAGGGTGGCGTGCTTAGGGTGCATTGTATACAAATAATAATTATTATTTTATTTCATTTTTCAGGAATAAGGTAACTATAAGTTTAGTATGTAATTATAATTATTAGAAAAATTTAGTGATTTAATTCCATTATTCTCCTTCTTTGCTCACTGTTTTGTGAAAAAATTGTTTATGTTATGAAAACGGAATGAAAATCTGTATTCATATGGAATTGTTTACATTGATTTTTATGAAATGATTTATTTTAAATGAAATCTCTAATAAAAAAAAATTAAAAAAAATATATATATACATGTAGATCTATGTATGATAGGGGTGGCTGTGTGTGAATGATAGAAGGAGCATGGTATGACATTTGATTAGGAAACATTTTTTGCTGATCGTTTGATTAAAAACTACTGTATGTTTATATCGTTTTCGCTTCGTGGAGCTGGATGCAAAATATTCCAATAAATATCTTCCCTATTTCGGTTGCTAGGAAAGAAAAGCCCCTAGCAACTAATTCTTAACCTTTTCCTTGTTTTCTGCCGTTATTAGTTACTGCTCAAGTTTCAAACGTGGGAACATGTCATTTTTGTAAACGAATCACACTAGATATGATATGGTATTATACATGCGGGCGCCTCGCCGCCCAATACATAAATAACAATAAATTAATATCAAAGTCATATATTCAGTCACCTCGATCCACAAATATAAGAATATTAGGGCATCACGTTGTACAGTATCATCCTGTTTCTAAATGTTCTGAGCGAGTGAAGCTACGAAGCGTGGTAAAACATGCAATATCGAGATTAACCGTGCTGCCCGAATAATATCGAAGAATATTCGGTCACTTCCTGAAATCATGCTGTTTTTAAATCGAGCGAAGAGAGCGAGTAAGAAATGATACTTAATTGTCTTTAAAATGTTATTTCTTCATTTGTATACATTGCAATCTCTATTGTTTTGTTTTCACGAGATTGACGTTTATTTCATATGGATCCAGCAATAGATGTTTAATAAATTTCTCTCGCGGCACACCAAGATCTGTTGAAAAATTTGAGCAAAAATCGGATAGAAAAATAAGGAAGTTGTACATTTTCGAAATTGTAATAGATCAACACAGATTAGTAACCCTGTGACATATCTTGATAGGTCCTCTCCATTAAAATACCTCTTTTTAGAAATCGTAAATTTTCCCTTTCTCTAAAGATTATAATAAATCATAAATAATAATAATAATAATACATTACATTTAATAATAAAAATAATAATAATAATACATTACATTTAATAATACAAATAATAATGATAATACATTACATTTAATAATAATAATAATAATAATAATAATACATTACAATAATAATGCGCTTAATACAATGTTTCTAAGCGCAAGAGAAAGAAGAAAGGAAAAGGAAGAAAAAGTGAGAAATAGTAAAGAAACATGTTAAAAAAATTGAATAACAAGTAAACGGCAAAGAAGAACATGACATTATTACACAAAATAAGGACTGCATAAATGTCCCTTGGAATCAGTGCCATAGGCGCCGGAAGTGAGGGGGGGCAAAGTGGGGGGCAAAACGCATGTTTGCCCCCCCCCCCTCCTTCCCCCCCCCCCCCCCAAAAAAAAAGCAATAAAGGAGTAAAGATGGTTTGTATTTTTAACGCAAAAGAACATAACAATAATAAAACCTGAATGAAATCACATATAAAATTACATTCAAAGAAAAGGAAAGTTAGCATGAACTAAATTTCCTAAAAATTCCGCATGCCACCTATATTTATCAATGGAAGTTTTTTTATAATAGCGATACGCGCATATCGTGAAAATATTGTGAAGAGGATGAGAAAGCGTGTGTGTTTTTTGTTGTAGGGGTGAGAAGACATGAACCCCTGAACGCTGGCGTATTAATTGAGGGGGGGGGGGGTATTTCTTAATCGATACCAGTGATTTACAAATGTTGCTGAAATGACATGATTTTTCGGTATTTTTTCTCGATTTTTGTGTAAGTCATACCTTTGTATGCGTTTGTTAGAAAATTAGAAATTCCCAAATTTTCAGTCGGGCGAAAAACTTAGAAGCCTTATTTAGAAGCCTTCCGTGTAACGGCATGCAAAACGGCTGGGCTCGGGGGCTCGAACCCCCCCCCCCCCCTCAATTTTTGAAAGAGTATATGTTACAGAGAAAAAGAAAGAAAGAGAGAGAAAAAGTAAGTGACCTGCCAATGTCACAAAATTAATGAGGTATCAAAATATGCTCATCTGACCGTAATTAAATGCCTAAAATCCCAGAGCTTACGGGGGCTCCGCCCCCTGGACCCCACCAAGCGCCCTAAGGCGGCCCCTGGATGCTCATCTGACCGTAATTAAATACCTAAAAAACCTCTGAGCTTCAGGGGGCTTTGCCCCCTGGAAAACATCAATGGCCTTGAAGAGGGCCCCTGGATGCTCATCTAACCGTAATTTAATGCCTAAAAACCCTGAGCTTCTGGGGGCTCTGCCCCTTGACCCCCTGCCGGGGCTCAGGCCCTGGACCCCACACCAATTTACGCTCTACCTGACCGTTAATACTCCACTTTGAAAAACATCCCGCGGGGCCTGCATGTAACGTGTAAGAGTGGTGGTGATGCAGGTATTTCTTCTGCCCCCCCCCCTTACAAACGTTTTTGCTCATTACGCCGCTGCTCCTGGAAGGTAAGCCCCATGGAAGGTTCCCCCCCCCCCAAATCCCAAACTGCTTCCGGCGCGCCTGATCAGTGCACATAATACTTTACACGACTCTTGTATTAAAATAACACAGCCCGTCATCAGCAACTCTGATAATTGCAATTTATGAAATAAATTCACACAAGTAATAGCACTCTGTAGGCGCCTTGAGCATCCTAACAGAGGCGAATGGGCACATTATAAATTCAAATTTATATTTACTGAAGTAGATGTATTTCCTTCCTCTTTGCAGTCTAGCGAGTACAAATTGAACCCCTTGTACTGGCGACTTGTGTCATATTCTGACCAAACGTACCTTCTAGGATACTCTCAGCAGCTTGCAGGAGCTAAGGCAATCAAGAAACTCTTGATAGAAGGATGCTCCATTGAAATGAATCTTCCAAAGAAAGTGGTCGCATCACCGCATAGCAATGAAACTTTCCTCTGTATCCAGTGCGGCGAGAAAATTACTTTTTTGAAGGCTGAAAACAAGTGAGGTTTTCAGATGTTCTATTTCTCGAAAAATTATGTTGAGCAATATGAATGAACAATATGTTGAGCAATGAACTGTATGTATAGGTTATAAAAATATGGAGTCCAGTTGGCGGCATTGTATTATGCCCGCGTCACACTGTCCCAAAGTTGACACTAAATGGACACACGAATATGAAATTTTGAATTTCGCACGAAGATGGCTCCGAACTTGGTCAACTTGGCCGATATACAGCCGAAGGGAGTACGATGCCTACAGAAGGTCACACGATGGCACCCTAACCAAAACAAAGGCAGCACGAAGATGTGAATTTTTATGAAGTAGTTTGCCCGCAAGCCACACAAAGACCACACGATGGATACACGACGTCGTATTGAGAGTACGATGCGTTCGAACTAGGTCACGAAGGCGTCACGTGACCTCCCGATGATATAAAACTTTCGGCCGACCGTGGGACATTAAATTGCTGATCGGATATTATTTACCCTCGATCAATCTGAGCAGGAGCAACGGAGCGTCTTCCACAAAAAAGGGTACTTTCTGGAAGAAAAAAAGGGCACCTCTAAAGGGAAATCTCAAAGCGAAAACATACAATATGTTAGACATTGGTATATACCCGTACATTGTGGTTACAATTATCTGGGATGTTTTCAATATTTGTTTGTCTTATAGATCATACAAAAGAATTGCTTAAGCATCATTTTTTTGCAGTTGGGTGTGATGTTCTAATTATTCATTTGCGAGCGAGTAAAGCGAGCGAGGAAAACTTTTAAGATTTGTGAGGTCGCAGTGCGAACAATTGTATCTAATAAAGAGGACAAAACCCAATGCTGATGGGGGTGATAAGCGCATTCTCATTACAGAAGACTGAAAAGTCCTTTAATAAGTAACATAATTATATCATCTATAAATGCGAGTGAGTGTAGCGAGCGAGCTTTGGGGAAATTGCTCTTAGTCGCTTTAAATCAAGGGCATGTTTAATGATGGGAGGAATAGGGGACACTTATCGAAAGGGATAAGACACCTATTAGAAAAGAAAAGGAGCACATGTCAAAGTACAAAGGGTAATTATCAGAGGTGAAAATGAGGCACTACTTTTACCTAAAAAGAGGCACTCGCCAGGGATGAAAAAGGCACTTATGAGAATGGTAAATGGGCATTTGTCGACGGAGGTAGGGCACCCATCACATTTTGATAGGGGCATTAATAAGAGGTGAAAAAGGGGCATTTATGAAAAGTGGATAGGTCCCTTATTTGAAAGAAAAAAGGGCACGTACCATTAACACTTAAATGTCTGGAATGGAATATAAAGCCAATTCATTGCTTTTTGACGATTTACATAATTTCACCTAAAATGTATTTACATTATAATAATATAGTTGGGAGAATTAAGGAATCGATCAGACCAGTTTTTCCAAATTTATATCATTAAAGATAAAATTGAGTTCTGGTCATGCGATTGCATTAAGAAAGAAAAGGTGTGGAATGGATCAGAAAAAGTTGATCATGTAGCATACAAGTATTGGTGTGTACTGCAAGGTTCTGGAGTCATCTACATCGTATTAAATTTGGCCCAGTCTTGGTAAAGTAACAAGCACTGTACACAGAAAGATTTATATGGGACAACACGGATGGTGTCGGGGCTACTATACCTTGATTTCCTTATCTTTCTATGCTCATTACTCAGCCAGTTTACATTTTCTACCAAAATTGTTTGGCAAATGACATTTCTTTGTAATCTTGAACATTCACTGCAAGTTTCGTTTGGTTCTGTTAGAATTAATTTTCTTTTTTTACCAGAACTTACGTTTATCTTCAATAATGGTCCGTTTTCACTCAAACTTTCAGATTTTTTTTAATTGTACATCTAGCATTAAAGTCATTACCTTAGCACCACCTTCTCTCATTGAACAATTGAACAATATTACCAAGTCCGTTTAAGTAATATTTTGTATTATCTATAAAGAGAAACAAATATTGAAAACATCCCAGATAATGTAATCACAATGTACGGGTACATACCAATGTCTAAAAAGTTGTATGTTTTCGCTTTGAGATTTCCCTTTGTACATGTAAGTGCCCTTTGTTTCTCCAGAAAGTGCCCTTTTTTATTAGGCCCACCCCTCCCTTTGGAAGTCGCTCCGACGCCCCTTGCTCAAATCGATCGAGGATCAATAATATCCGATCAGCAAGTGAATTTCCCACGGTCGACCGAAGGTTTTATATCATCGGGAGGTCATGTGACGCCTTCGTAACCTAGTTCGAACGCATCGTACTCTCGATACGACGTCGTGTCGAGAGTACGGCCTGCGGGTAAACTACTTTGGGTGCCATCGTGTGACTTTCTGTAGGCATCGTACTTCTTTCGTCTGTTGATTGGCTGGTGACCAAGTGCGGGGCAATTCTTCGTGCGAAATTTAACTTCTTAAAGTCAACTTCGGGACAGTGTGACGAGGGCATTAAAGGGAAAGGAAGACCAGATACGGTGGAATGCTCATGCTTTAGGCTCACGAGGGGTTTTATTTTCAAGTTCATAACAACTCGAGAGCCCTTTTTGTAATTTCTTTTGTTGAAAAAACATCTATCATCAAAGTGTTGTGAACTTTATTGATAATTACTACTAAGCCCCATAACAATTTCCTTTCCGGGTTTCCCCTTTCCCGCTTCACGTTTAACAAAGTTCCATGGTAGAATAGTTATAGAAATGATGGGATTTCGTAGTGTGTCTTACTTAGGTAGAGTTTCGATCATTGTAATAAGGAATTTCGTTATCTTACTCAAATGAAGAACAGAATTTGAGAAAATATCCAGCTTGTTCACCTCTTGCAAATCGTTATGCAGACGTCAACGCTACAAGTGGGTAGACGCCATACGCAATGCCATAAAAGAACCAATTTATCATCCGTCGACGGCTTCGACGACCAGTACAGATTCGTCTGATTTCTTCGACGTCCCCCGCGACCGTGATCAACGACAATCAAGGAGTGTCGACAGCACAGCAGACACCGCACCTCGCCCAGGAGCCGACTGGAGGAGAGTCAACACAACTCCCACTGGTCGATCCGAGATGACGAATCGATCTTCTGTATCATCCATCCCGTCAAGTGCCCATGCTTTGGCAATACAAAATCGAAGATCCCAAGAAATGGTGATTAAATGAACTTTTCTGATTCTCTTTTAAAATAATGATAAAGAATTTCTTAGATAATTCGTAAATCATGTCAATAGGCCTTGTAATAAATGTACATTATGATTAAAGCAAGTAGAAATCGTATTGTAGCCTATTACGTTTTGTTTTTTTTTGCTTCTTTTATTTTTTAGTGTACTTCGTTCGTTGTCTACAATGCCAAGTTTCCTCTCTCTCTTCTATGTGCTATGTGAAACAATAATTAAAAAAAAGAACGAGAAACGAGGAATCGATCAATTCCTTTCGCTGAAAATTTGTTCTTTTTTAACATGAAGAATTTCAATCTGTTTTGGAAAGCTGACAATTGCTTTTCTTTGAGCTTCTCCAGACCTTCAAAATAAAGAATTCACCAACATTTATCTGTCGTTTCTGCAGGCTAGCATTAAAGTTTTTCAGTCGGAACAGTCGGGTATACACTCACTCAACTCAGCTGACAGAATGCGAAGTTCGCCCGAGCGCGAACTGAATGAACCGGAAATTTACGCCTACGGCGCTATGTATAGTGGGTGTGAAGAAATCTCCGACTATATTGAAGTTTCACCCTCGAACCCTCTTTCCTTATCGACGAGCAAGAGTATCAGTCAGCCAGATAGGCGTGTCCAAGATCCCGTCCCTAGTAAGCTGTATACCCAGAAATCCCGTTACAGACGCTCCGGGGAAGAAACCAAAGCCTTACATCAGGCTGAAAGCTCTTGTTACGTCAATGAATCCAGGTATGAATTGATTACTGATGATGAAGAAGTATACCCACTAACCCCCCCTCCCTCTCTCCCTGACATGCCTGCTAAACACGTCTATATGACACCCCTGGAGGATAACGATGATCAGTTCTCTGTGTTCCGCGAAAACGATCTTAGTCTCGAGAGTGGAGGGGATGACTCGGGGGATGACTACGAAGATATCTGTGCTGGAGACACTATTGCACCAGAACTGCCCTACCGAGATTACCACAACCCAACGAGTGTGGTCCAGAAAGGACTGGTGAAGAAAAAATCTAGCGAGACGACACGTGCGCCCCAATCGCCCAAAGTTCCCGTAGATCAAATGGACTCTATTCAGCGGGAGAAGACAGTTTGCTTGGGAACACAGTTTCAGAAGGACCACCAGCCGATAGAAAGGGATAAATCAAATGATGACAACAAGAAAGAAATGCCAGGAACAATGAGCAGTGAAGCCCCGAATGGCCAGTCTCTCCATGCCTACATTCAGTGAGTATTCCCTTTATCAATCTGGGTTGAATGATTACGTAATTTTGCTAAAAAAGATCCCGGTTTAAAGGTAAAGACCAGTAATGGTCATGCGATTGCAATGTGAAAAAACGTTGTGGAATCGATCAGAAAAGGTTGATCATCTAGCATCTAGCATCTGCAAGGTTCTGGAATCATCAAAATGATAAGAAATTTGGCCCATTCTTCGTAAAGTTACAAGTACTATACACAGAAAGATGTATATGGGACTACCCTATCTCTCTCACCAGACCATGAGAGAAATAAATTTACCAAATATATGAATTAGTAGGCGGTTTCCCGGCAAATTTTTTATCATCATGTATTAGTCAAAACATATTCTTTCACATGATTGGTAATGAGAGCTTCCATTTCATTTTTTGAAATTGGGGCGTTGCCAATACTGGTCTTTACCTTTAACTAGTTGAAATGCCACCATTCTTCTGTTCATTCTTTTCTTTAGTGATTCTTCCACTTCATCCGATTCATGAAAGTCTGACGGTACTCTGACCATCTTCTATGACAACAAGTTCACAAATTTACATTGCCATTTGATGCGGTTCATTAAGGTCCTTTAAACAAAGTAGGCCAGGTTCACTTATGTAATGGAGTCAGCCAGTGGATTACTATGGGTCCAGGTATTGAGGGGGCAATGAAAGGCGACATGGGGGGGGGGGGGGGGGTCGGAAACAGGCGCGCCGGAAGCAGTTTGGGATTGGGGGGGGGGGCAAACCTTACAGGAGGCTCACCTTTCAGGGGCAGCGGCGTAATGAGCAAAAACGTTTGGAAGGGGGGGGGGGGGGCAGAAGACAAATCTGCATCACCACCACTCTTACACGTTACATGCAGGCCCTGTGGAACGTTTTTCAAAGTGGAGTATTAACGGTCAGGAAGAGCGTAAATTGGCGTGGGGTCCAGTCTGAGCCCCGGCAGGGTGTCAAGGGGCAGAACCCCCATGAAGCTCAGAGGTTTTTAGGTATTTAATAACGGTCAGATGAGCATCCAAGGGCATGCCTAGGGGCCCTTGGTTGGGTCCAAGGGGCAGAAACCCCGGAAGCTCAGGGGTTTTAGGGATTTAATTTCGGTCAGATGAGCATCCAGGGGACCGCCTTAAGGCCCTTGGTAGGGTCCGGGGGGCGAAGCCCCCCCGTAAGCTCTGGAATTTTAGGCATTTAATTACGGTCAGATGAGCATATTTTGATACCTCATTAATTTTGTGACATTGGCAGATCACTTATTTTTCCTCCCTCTTTCTTTCTTTTTCTCTGTAACATGCTCTTTCAAAAATTGAGGGGGGTTCGAGCCCCCTAGCCCAGCCGTTCTGCAAGCCCTTACATGAAGGCTTCTAAATAAGACTTTCAAGTTTTTCGCCCGACTGTAAATTTGGGAATTTCTAATTTTCCAACAAACGCATAAAAAGGAAAGACTTAGCAACAAATTTAGAAAAAATACCGTAAAATCATGTCATTCCAGCAACATATGTAAATCACTGGTATCGAATAAGAAATAACCCCTCCCCCCCCCCCCCCACCCCCCCTTCATTAGTACGCCAGCGTTCAGGGTTTCATGTCTTCTCACCCCTACAACAAAAAACACACGCTTTCTCATCCTCTCACAATATTTCCACGATATGCGCGTATTGCTATTATAAAAAACTTCCATTGATAAGTATAGGTGGCATGCGGAATTTTTAGGAAATTTAATTCCTGTTAACTTTCCTTTTCTTTGAATTTAATGTTATATGTGATTTCCTTCAGGTTTGTATTATTATGTTCTTTTGCGTTAAAAATACAAACCATCTTTACTCCTTTACTGCTTTTTTTGGAGGGGGCGTTTTCCCCCTCCCACGGTCTTTTGTTTGGGGGGCAACTTCCCCCCCCCCCCCCCACTTCCGGCGCATATGGTCGGAAATATTGGGTATTAGAGTGAAGGAGAATCCCATAGGGAGGGATGTGTCACATAATAACATTACCTAATTTTCGTCGTGTCCCCCCTCTCTCTCTCTCTCTCGCTCTCCCTCTCTCTCTTTTTTCTGTCGTTTTCGAGCTCCTTACCAATTCGATAGGGGGCACATATCCGAGTTCTCCCTGCCCGGTAGCTGCGCCACTGTAATCACATTATGGTTCAAGTTAGATACTTACCCGTAACTTTATTGCTTTAAAAAATGTTCAAATCAGGTTGCGTTAAATGTCTGGACTTGTTTTTAAACGCTTTGTTTGCAATAGGTCTTACAAGTCATGTATGTTTCATTTTTTTCCGTTCAGTCATAAAGATCATATACTGTATAGGATATAAAAAATATAATATAATATAAAAACGTTACTTATAAAGCGCTTACCACCGATATGCAGTAAGATTTCGTTGAGGCAAGAGGATAAATTATACAATGATATTTTTAAACATGCCGGTTCTTATTCCGGGAGTCGTTTGTGGTAAATAAGTCAAAGCCGAAATTACATGATGTTATTTCATTATTTTAGATGATAAAAAAACTTACAAATTTCTATAAATTGAAGTATTTATTGTTTATTTCTGGAATACAGGAGATTTCGGAAGGAGCTGTTTAGTAAAAATGCTTTAATTGTGGAAGTAGACAAAACTGATCTGTCACCTAAATCAATGAAGTTGATTCGTGTTGCTGACTGTATTTGGTGAGCAGCTTTCACTAATATATAATGTTCATACGTTAATAGAGACATTTGACGAAACGATTTTTTAACTCTCAATTTTTGTCATGTTTTTATGATTTTTGTATAACATCGTCTAACAACCAATATAAAAAAATCAAATGATCTTGTCGTTAAGTCAAAGCACACAGTTATTTTTTTTCTTCAAATTCCGACGATAAGTAGTGGTTGAGTTTGTCATGACGTAGTTTAGGGTTATGGTGATGTTCAATGTCTAGCCGAGGGCTGAAGTTAGGAATAAGCCGGATCGTACATACATGTGCATTGCAAGAACAAAGGTAATTTGTACCAAATCATTGTAAAACCAATCGAGACGAATACTGGAAACGTTGAACGTAAAATATATTCCTTATTTATCTATTCACAGGTAGTATTCTGATAAGGGAAAACAAGCAACTTTGCATAGATTTTGGCAAGGATTATTCTAAAATGCAGTAGTCGGGACTTTTCCATATTAAAATAATTTGTGGATATTTAGGGTGATTTGTACCCTTTTCTAACCACGAACTGGTCTGTTCGGTTAGTATTTAGTAGGAAATTGAGAACATCTTATGTGACATGTGTCAACCATTTGAAATCCGTTACTTTCATTTTGCTTAAAAAAAAAAAAATCTAACCTATATAGCATCGCTGCACTCCCGGATGTCAAATTACACTCCTTGTTGCACGTCGATGACGTCATAGTGAAGGTGAATCGACAAATACTTCTCTCTATAGACTTCTGCTACACACTCTTTAGAACAACAAAACAAAATAAGGTAAGGTCCGACTACATTCTTAAAAATCCCGACCTTGTCATCGATGACGTTCTGTGTCTCTATAAAACAAAAACAACAAAAAACAACAAAAAATATCTTTGTTTAGGACAGCCCTTTCGTATTAATAACCTTCATTCAACATTGTGTCAAAATCCTGCGTTGGTGCAAATCTTGAAGTTAGGAAGAAAAAACACATCTGTGATAGTTTGTAGTTTGATCTCACCGGCGCCAAGTGTCAACAAATTCCCACAAAAAAAAGTAAGTTCAGTAACTAAATGATTATGTCAACATGGAATAATTATCATGTATTCCTTTTTTTCAACTCGATCGCAAATACTTTCGAAGAAATCAACTCCGGGACGCGCAATGTCTATAGCTTTTTATGTTGTATCCCACAATGATTATGTACGGATTCCGTAAAATGCAATTGCCATGTTTGCACATATTGCAATAATGTGACTGCCAAAGCTTTTGAAATTGCCTTTAATGTGGACTTTAGAAATTAATTAACACTTCGCTTGCTTTCTTCGCCTCTCTACACAGTCGCTCCCTTTGCCAAAGGTGCAATTATGCACAATAAGGCACCAATAATTGACGTAAGGATTGTCTTGTGCAACGAACACAATTGCTTTGCAAAAAATACAAATTTCCTGTCTTGATAAGCTCAATGACAGCACTTTTGATAACGATATAGATTAATCTTGCACTGTAAACAGTAAATTAATCTTGAAGCCTTCGGTAAATGATGAATAAACGGTTGGTTACAGCAAGATTATTCGCGCATAATATAATTATAACAGATATATATGCAATACAATTATCAGAAACTGATAAAAGCTTTCAATTTAATTTCGTACTACAGGTACTGCTCCATGTCAAAAGGGTGATGCATGGAGTCCTGTGTCACGTGATCTTGTCAGCCAATGGGGACGTCGATTCTCTGGGTCTCGAATTCGGGAACCAAGGTCAAGGCAATGAGGTACTTGTCTCTTCATTCGAATCATTTTAAAGAGAAGGTTCATTGATTTAAAAACTAACTTTAATGTCATTATTGCAAAGGTGACACTTTAATTGGCCAAGGTTATCAAAAGCCAATCCTTGGATACATTCGAAGTAATGATTATTAACAATTACAAAACGCTTAGATACAGCCCCGACATAGCACCTGAAAAGCTCTCCGGTCGCTGCTGAGATATGACGTCACGTGCTGAACATGATGTGCACAAGAAGACGATGTCCCATGACATCTCACACAATTTCAGTGCCTGCATGTTTTGTCATCTTTTCTTCAGTTATTTCTCTTACTTCAATACTCTCAGGCGAAACGTATAATCTATTGCCTCACTCTAAACCCCGTGCATCAGGGGCGTAAATCCCGGGGGGATGGGGGGGCTGCATCCCCCCTGGCTTGAAGTAGGGGGTGGCCTGTACAAACACCCCCCCCCCCCCTGATATCATCCCCCCTGCATCCCCCCTGAAAAAAATGCTTATTCAGCGGTCGGCTGAGTCGTTGCGATTTTTTGGAGACCAAAAAAAAAAAAAGTGTCCTCTTACCCCCCCCCCCCCCCCGCTTATTCAGCGGTCGGCTGAGTCGTTGCGATTATTTGGAGACCTCAACAACAACAAAAAAATGTGTCCTCTTACCCCCCCCCCCCCCCCCCCCCGCGCTTATTCAGCGGTTGGCTGAGTCGTTGCGAAATTTTCGGCCCGATTTATAAATGTTAAAGGCACACTGCCATACTTGTAGCTACTTGCTCCCCACGATCCTCTTTTTCTTATGTTAAATGAGAGCTGAGTTAATGAGATAGCCACCTGTCACAGTGACCTCGATGGCTCTCTGTGTGGTCTAATCCCTTCTGGCCCAGTAGTGGTGACGGTCTTTAAAATCCTGCGTACGCGCCTGGCGTGTAGTATGCTATCATTCCGGAGGTTTTTTAATTTGAAAGTGTGGTTTCTTTGATTGTTCATTAACCCCTATCCTGTGTATTTACAAACAAAATTTTGTACTTAAATTTCTGTAAATATGTTCACTTATTATAACTTGCATATTTGTTTGTAAATTGTATTTTTCATTGTTTTATATTCTGTTCAGGTATATGTAATCACGGCCTCGCTGAAAAACAGCTTTTGTTGAATGCGGGCACAATTATTGTATTGTGTTTTTAACCGTGAATAAATAAAATCGTCCCTATTTTCACGAAGTGATACCATACCATATTGTGACGGCATTAAAACATCGTTATTTTTCCGGCGAATCTTTCGCATATCCCAGATGCTATGGAGGTTGTTTTATTTGTATTTTTATAAATCACCCGATATGTAGTTGCACTTGCATGATGGCCATCTGTTAGCTTACCAGTTTTTAGTAATACGATATTTGCAATATTTGTGATTTTCTATGAACCCGTACTTTAATGCCGTTAGCTCGTAACTCGCATCCTAAACGTGAATTCTTTACGCATAATCAATTCAATAAGTGAAATAGAATACATACTACGGGCTTCAATCATCAAACAATAAAAGGGCCTACTGTTGGGCCAAAGTTACCCAACGAGTTCTTTTCGAAAGTGTCCATTAAGCGAGCCGGATAACATGTTTGTCAAGAATAATTTCTGAGAGGAGGGGAGATTTATAAATAAAGCTGGCCAATTGCTCTCGATATTTTAACAAATAGATGCATTTTTATCCTCAACAAACTCCTCTTCAGGTTACAGCTATGCATGGTGATGGACTCGTTGCGAAGAGTGGTAGGCCTTCTCGGCCACAGGCGCATGGTGTTGTCCACGGGGGAATGCTGGTAAATTGGGGCTTAGTTGAGATCAACCAGTCACCAGTCTCTTTCGACAGCTCACCAGCAGACGTACGTTATTGCTATTCTGAATTATTTTCTTCATATATTCAATAACACAATAGCATCTGTTACAAATCACAGCCCATTAAAGGTTATGTTAGCTATGGTTAAGGTTGTGACTAAACTGGGATGAATATACGTATCGTGTTGTTTCACTTGCATGTATATAGGGCCTATTAAGTCCATTATTTTGATGTTGAAACCATGATTTCCAATGAATGAAAGTGACTGCCAGTGGAAATCTGAATTAAAGAACTCTAGATGTGAGTTGGTTAGGTACCGTAAGTAATACTGGCAGCTCTATGTCTTTGTCAATGAAAATAATACCAACGGATTTATGCTAGTCTTCTTCGTCAGCTTCCTCTTCTCCTTCGTCTTCTTCATAATCGTCTCATTTTCTTTTTCCTTCTAAATTTTTCTTCTACTTTTCCTTCTTCTGTTTCTTTTTCATTTTCATCTTTATTTTCTTCTTCTTCTTCTTCATCATCATGTTCTTTTCCTTCTTCTTTTCTTCTTCTTTACATTATCAGGTGGGCTGTATAACGTACAGACCACCTTATAATTTCGTTATTTTTCTTATTTCTAACCACTTTTTTGTTAGCAAGATAACGAGAAAATGGCTCAATCAAATGCCTTGAAATTTAGCACACATATGTAAAGGCATATGTACAAAGCACAATAACGTTTTCAACATTGACCTTCACTGATGACGTCATCTAGGCGCCATTTCGTAAAATTTTACAAAAATCAACTCATGATCATATCTTCATAACCAAAAGCTATTTCTCATTCATATTTATCATGATCAAGGTCAATATCCGTCCGGTCAACTTCAGGTCAAGGAACGCGCGCGTGCGCGTACGTCCGCGCGTTAGTGCGCGCGCAAAATTTTTGAATGCTCAAAATCATCTCAAAATCATTTTACATACGTTTTAGGCCATTCTAAGCATTTTATAAAAAATCGCCCACACACACGCGCATGCGCGCGGCGCGCGCGTTTTCGCGCGTAAAACTATTACACTACATAGAATCGCCATTTTTTTTCTTTCATAATATTCCACATATTTTTACAAACAAATTGATACCATGCTTGTCTCTTTATGACTATTAATAATGGAATGATCTCCCGTTTAACATAAATTTCCGTGCGCGCGAGCTCTTGTAATACATAGCATATATGGGCAAAACATGCCTATACAAGATCCATTGTAGCCCTTTAAGATGCAAGGTGACCCCAATTTTTGGGTCTTATTTTGATACAGTATGAATTGGAAATATGATTTTATGTCTCATTTGAACCTCAATTAACTCATGACGTCATCATAATGGCCTCCAAACTCAAAATTTCAATTTGCATATTATGACGTCAGCATATTTACGGAAAATTGATTGTTTCTCTGTAAATATTGATTGATTGTCTTCAAAATTTTGATATGTTTTAGCTGAGACAATTTTCTACAAATTTTCATATTATTACGTCAGCATATTTATGGAAAATTGATTGTATCTCTGTAAATAGTGATTGATTTTCTTCCAAATTTTGAAATGTTCCAGCTGAGACAATTTACTACAAATGAAGTCATCACAATTGTTAATTTTGACAAAAGCATCATGGCGTATTTTTGTGATTAAAGGAGGCATGTCAATTTTCACATTTTGCGTGTATTCTCTATGGGACATGATTTTTTTCTCAAAATTCGATTCTACATTCCCGTCTTTCGCGAGCAATATCTACGTCGTTTTAGCTTCATTTACGCTGAACTTCGAGTATGTTGTAGCTGAGACAAAAAGCTATCTCAAATAGACCCTTCATTTTGTCTCAATTTTTTGTTGGATCAGCCCACCTATACTTGTTCCAAACAAGTATTACAAATCTAGTTATTATTATTATCATCATCATCATCATTACTATCATTATCTATATTAATAATTGTTATCATCATCAACAATACCTTGAACATCACTATCATGCAAGTTTCTATTCAATTGTAGGTACGGGATCAACTTCAGCGAGCAGGGATCGAGCTAGCTCTTGTATTCATTCCAATGGACATCGTCAACATATTTAAGGAAGGACCGTGTGGAGAAAGCACTGATCAGGCATCTACAGGAGAAGGCACATGTTAAGCTACATTCACGACGATTGTCAAGCCACATACCCAGAAATTTATCCAATCCACCTTTTATTCTTGAGTTTCGAAAAACAAAAATTACATCAAATTTACAAAGAGTATAAATAAATTCAGTTGTTTACTTTGTATAGGTATATATATTTGATTAAATAAGCTTGACATATCATACCATCACTTCTTACGGTTGCGTGGGCCTATTTTTACGGTAAATCTACTTCACATAATGGTATGTAACGTTTCTTCAGTTTTGAAGGTTACTTGGCACCGTTTCACCAACACCCAATTGAAACAGATGTATAATTAACACGCGTACCAATGGGATGTTGGCGAACTTGTTCTTATGACGGTTTCGTGAAACCATGCTCTGGTGTTTATATCGAGACCAAATTATGACTCCAACCGTTACTATGACTCCAACAGTATACTATTTACTATATAGAAAATGGATCGTTCTATATCATCGTATGACTAATATAAAGCCTATACATTTAATGACAATTTGATGTCATTTCATTTATTTGTTTCCTCCTTCTGATTTGATTTGATTTTGATTTGATTTTTTCTTTTTGCCTCTTAGAGGTGTTTATTCAATATTCAAACAATAACATAATTTTGCTTACAATTCAGCAAATCAATGGAACATCAATAATACACAAGTTACTTATTCAAATATAACTAAGCAAATTCGCAGGAAATTTCATATTTTGTACTTTTAAATGTTCGTTTATATCTATCCTGTTAGTCATTTCTCTCTTAAATAAGTAAATCAAACTCAAATCTCTATTATCATACCCATACTTATTACGAAAGTATGGGTATGATAATAGAGATTTGAGTTTGATTTATTGGTTTCAACATTAAATTATATAATTATTAACATCAGTAAAGTTGAATGAATACTACATTGGCAACAAAATGGTAAATATCATTTACATTACACAGTTCAGTTGGGTTCAGTTAAGTTTATTCCACTCAAAAGCAAAATAAAACTTTATAATATATAATTATATTCGTTACATCGGCATATTGGCAAGGCTATATACAAGTACATATCTTAACAACAGAATGTACAACGAAATGGAAAGCTTACAAGTGGAAGGACCTTTAAAAAGGCTACACTTGTAAGCAAAGACTATAATAAAACACAAATAACATCAAATTTACGAAGAGTATGACTAATTTCAGTTGTTTACTATATATATGTATATATATTTGATTTAATGATTTTACTATATGCTCACGAGCATGTCATTGGTGTATTTATGGATCTTAGCAAAGCATTTGACACACTTGACCATTCAATTCTTCTTTCTAAGTTAGAGCATTATGAAATAAGGGGTATAGCTTTACAATGGCTTGCGAGTTATTTATCTATGAAAAGACAATACACTTATTATTACTCTGTTAACTCTGACATTCTGTATCTTAAATGTGGTGTTCCGCAGGGATCCATCCTGGGCCCATTGTTATTTCTTATTTATATCAATGATATTTGTAATGTATCTAAAACTTTAAATTATACTTTGCAGATGATACGAGTGTTTTCTTGTCTCATCGTGAAATCAACACTCTTGAACAGAAACTAAATTCTGAACTGCCAAAGTTGACTTTATGGTTTAGAAGTAATGTGCTCTCTCTCAATCTGCTTAAAACAAATTATATTCATTTTAGAGGTAGAAAATGTAATGACAACCTTGCTCTTAATATTAAACTAGATGATATTCCTTTAGAGAGAAAGACATGTACGAAGTTCCTTGGTGTCTATATCGATGAAAAACTTGACTGGAGCGACCATGTAAAACACATTGTTACACCAATCTCCAGAAATATTGGCGAACTGTATAGAATAAAATGTTTTGTTTCTGATATAATATTACTTATGCTATATAATACTAAAATTTTACCATACATCTCTTATTGTAATATTTTGTAGACAACATCCAAGTGTGTCACTAATACTATTCTTCTGCCGCAAAAGAAAGCTGTACGCATATGCACACGAGCTGGTTATCGTGACCATGCTACCCCACTATTTGTTAAACTGAAATGCTTAAAGGTTGATGATATCAACTTCCTCCAAATTGTCATATTTATGTTCCGTTTCAATATCAAATTATTACCTACGTCATTATCTTGAATGTTCCAACCTAATAACATGGTTCATTCGTATTCAACAAGGCAGTCATTGAATTTACATGTGGTCAATCCTCACACTACATTAGCCCAGGAATCGATCAGACATAGAGGGTCAGATGTATGGAATTCTTTACCTAATGATATTCGAAATATAAAATCAACAAACTCCTTTAAAAGAGCACTCAAATGTATTATCATTCACGAGATATTACTTGCATTATATAATCTATATATCAGTTCTAATTATTGAACATAATTTTTTTTTTTACTAGGCTTAACAAAATACTTTTTTTGCCTTTTTTTCTTTCTTTGTAAATAGTGTAAATAGTTCACTACAAAACTTTAGGAATTTTATTTGTCATATGTTATATATGTGATAGGTGTTGTAACGATTCAAGCTCTCTTTGCTTATGATTCATCACCTTTGTGTGTTCATTCTTCAAACTGTATATTAGTTGCAACTTGTATTTGATAAAACATTGTTATATTCTTTTTCACGTGATGTCAATTCAAATGGATTGTAAAAATGAAATGATTTGTTATATTATATTCATTTTTCATGTGATGTTAACTTCAATGAATTGTGAAATTGTGAACATGCATAAATAAATAAACAAATAAAATATCATCTCTAATTATGAACATGTGGGCCTATTATTGCAGTAAATCTTCTTCATAATATGGTATGTATTTCAGTAGATTCTTTATTTTCTCTTATACAATTGGTTTCAATAACTATTTTGAGAATAATTATATGCAATCAATGAGGAAAAAAATAAACATGTACTCCTCGAGCTATTAAAATACACTTCACTGTAATGTGCCATAAAAAGTTAGAATTTGCAAGTATAAATTATCAATGACGTCATGTGTTTCAAATTATACGATATGTTTCGACTATTAATGGCAACACTTTGTATCATCCTGCCGTATTTTGTTGTGCAGCCATGGTGTTTACTTATATATTTTGATAACACGGACTGCATGCCTCGACAGATTCTTACGGTTTTATTTGCAGTTTCCCCGATTCATTTCTTTTGATTACTTTTGTATAATTCTGGTATATTTGTAGACATGTTTCAATTTTGTGTGTGTTCTCTGTTTTCTATATTGTATATAATCTGTATTTTATACTTTCATAAAATGTGTTTTTTATGGATTGGAATTGAAATAAAACTTGAAACTATATCGACCAAATTATGACTCCAAGCATTGCTATGATTCCAGTTTTATTTACTATATATAAAAAGACCGTTCTATATCATCATGATTATGGCTTATATCAAGTCCTACTATATGACCATTTGATGTCGTTTGATTATTCGTTTCCTCATTCTGCTTCGATTTGATTAAATTTCATTGGTTTCAACATTAGATTACATAATGATTAAGATCCGTAAAGTTGAATGAACTAAATTGCCTCAAAACTGATAAAAATCATTTAAATTATACAGTTCAGTTGGGTTCAGTTCAATTTATTCCATTCAAAGTTAAACATAAAAACACATGGTACATACTACATCGGCATATCTTAACAACACAATGCACAAGGAAATGGAAAGAGTTTACAAGTGGAAGGAACTTAAAAGAGGCTAATGTTGCAAGCAAAGGCCACTAAAACGCACATCAAATCAAATTTACAAGAAGTATGATTCATTTCAGTTGTTAAGTATATATAAAGCGACTAAGCTAGAAAAAGTCATGTTCTTTGCATTTCCGAGAGCACTTTTATCACAGAATTTTTAGCATACTGTCCAATTCTTGTATCTCTTCTCTTATACTTATAGGGATGGCCAGGCGCGTACGCAGGGGGGGGGGGTGAACCTCCCCCTTTGACTTTTTTATGTGTGTGTTTTGGTGGAACCCCCCCCCCCCCCCCCCCCCCAACGAAAGAAATATCGATCGGCAAATTTTGGGACAAAAAAAAAAATATATATATATATATGTCCTCTTACCCCCCCCCCCCCTCCTGCTTATTCAGCGGCTGGCTGAGTCGTTGCCAAATTTTTGGGACCCCCCCCCCCAAAAAAAAAAGTCCTATTACCCCCCCCCCCCCCCCCCCCCCCCGCCTATTTAGCGGCTGGCTGAGTCTTTCGAAATTTTCGAAATTTTCGGCGTGATTTTCAAATGTTAACCCCTCCCCCCCCCCCCCTTAAACATGTCTTTCCCTAAGTGTTGAAAATAATTTCATGATATATTACATGATATTAAGCCTATGGTAAAGGGGGTCGGTTGTCCTAAAGTGACACGTTAACATTGTTGAAGGTGGATGAAAAAACTGCTTAACTTGTGTATGAAATGTTATTTATTATATACCTTTTAGGCTTTTAGTGTATACCCTCTAACATGCAAACAAATCCTCATAAAATTCGCAAACAACAAAAATATTTATGATTTTCTTTGAAGGCGTCACTTTGCCGACACCCGCTAACAGTAAATTCTCCCAACCATTTTTGAATTTTCCCATCCGTATTTCCATAAAAATAAGACATAAGACAGTCTTTTAAAAATCTGTCAACACTTACATGATTGTCTGGAGTGGTATACAGAACCAATTCATTACTTTGTAACGATTTACATTCACCTAAAATGTAATACAATTTTGATAATAATAGTTGAGAGAATTAAGAAATCGATCAGATCAGGTTTTATCATTAATAATAGTCCGTTTTCACTGAAACTTTCAGAATATCTTTAAGTGTACAGCTAGCATTGAAGTTGCTACCTTAGCACCATTTTCTCTCATCTGAAGAATGTTACCAAGTCCCTTTAATGTGAGAGGAAGGTCCATCACTGGGGTAATACAAAGAATATTCATTAAAATAAATGTTGTTCTTCTAGGCTTACTTTATAGAGCTGAAGGACCCAACAGTATGGAACTGGCTATGGAGCCGTGCATACTATCAGGCGCGTAGCCAGAGTTTGATGTTTGGGAGGGGGTACATACAATTGTAATCGATCGAGGTCAAAAAAGGGGTCTAAAAAAAATCAACCGATCATGGAAATGTTGGGGGCACGTGCCCCCCCCCCCCCCCCCCCCGTGGCTACGTGCCTGCATGCTATCAGTTTTATAGGTTATATCTTTTTTTAAATGGCTTAGAAATGTGATGTTATGGTAAATACATTGTCTTTAATGGAACCAATAATATTGAATCATCATAAAGAAATTCTTGGCAAGTGTTTTTTCTTCTTCTTTTGTTGTTGTATGTTCTTCTTTCATTTTCTTTCCCCTTTCATTTTGTTCTTCTTCCTTTTTTGAACGTTGAACTTTTGTGGGGGCCCTCTAGTCAGTTCGCCAAATTGCAATTTAAATGCAATGTTCTATTATCCATCAATCGTATTCATTGAAAATTGTTTTGTTTACATGCGTGATACAAGAATAAATACAGGTAATTAATATCATGATTAAACAAAATAATGTTAGCAAGTATAGAGTAGGGGGAAACTACAAAATAAAAACAGAGAAAAACAGAGAATGAAAATCATAAAAAATACATTAGTGTTAATCAAAGAGCAATACAACCTTCGTGATGAGTTCGTTTTTATGAAAGTAGACATAACAAGAAAAAAAGAATGGCAAAAGTCTTAAATGAATATACAATGAATTTAAACGTTTAGAAGATGTGAGCCGGGCCTTCTGTAGTATACGCCTGTCGGGCATTTTTAATTGCTAGGGCCGATTCGTATATACACGTGGGTTTGCCAAAGTTTTAAGGCAAATAAAAGGTGAACATTTTCATCTCTATCCATAACATAGTCTCTCTGGGCAAGTAAATGAATGCATGGTTGAATATTGTATGAATAAATAACTGAACTAGATGAATGGATGAATTTAACGTGTTTTGCATTATGTAATAGATGTGGGGGAGTAGAGGGGGCCATGCACATTTAAAGAGGGAACTTATTTGGAAGGTCACTTTCAGTTCTCTCAATCCACAACCGGAAAACATTGTTTTGTTAAATAAGTCTCCTTTACATGTGACCCCCCCCCCCCCCCACCATTCCACTTTTGCATAATTACTACATTATTATACTTTTGCAAAATGTTGACTTGAGTTGCGAGAGCTTACTCTGATTAGGTCTACTTTCGTGATAACTGCGCGCGAGCGGAATTAGGACGGGTTATAGCGGAAATGGGCAAGGAAAATCGATTGATTGATTGATTTTTATTCGACAAGCTTCCAACATACAACAATATACAATAATAACAGATCAAAAATAAGTCAGCTTGAACAGGATAACCCACGAAAGCTCGAGAGCTTATTTCCAGTGGGGTCCCTTACAGACATGTATACAATTAATAAATTAAAATAGTAATATTTACAGACAGATAAGAAAATTAAAAGAACTACTTATTAAAGATAATAATAACAACATTAAACTGATGATAGAAATGATATTAAGTACAAGAAGAAAAAGAAGAAGGAGAAGAAGAAAAAGAGGAGAAGGAAGAAGAGGAAAATAATGATGAATTTGTAGAATTTCTATAACGTACGAAAACATAAGTATATACAACATGAAAAAGTATGAACCGACAGAAGAATAACAATTTCAATCATATAACATGTCATTCACTTCTCTTCTCTGACTGTCAAGTATTAGGTATTCCTTTAATTTCCTCTTAAAATGATCATAGTTTCCTATTTCTTTTACACCATTGGGAAGGGAATTCCAATGTTTTATGGCATTGTAATAAAACGAATTTCCAATACTACCTACTCTTTCTGGTAAGTTAAAGTTGAATCGTCTATTTCTTGTATTATAATCATGTACGTCAGTAACAAGATCGAAGTTGGATCGAATATAATGATTCGACCTAGTATGATATATTTTATGCACGTGATGCAATGCGAGTTGTTTTGATCTTTGGTCGACTTCAAGAAAACCAGCTTTAGAAAGTTCGCTATAGCCAACATGAGTTCTTGGACCAGAACAGTTGATAAATCTCACCATTTTGTTCTGTATAATCTTCAACTTCTTTTGATCTGACTTGTTTATGTTACTGTACCATGCAGGGTTAGCATAGTCAAATAAACATTGAATAAGAGCAAAACAGAGTGTACGTCTTGCTTTTAAATCCATACAACTTTGATATCTGTACAAAAATTTCAGACGAGAATTTGCTTTTTTTACAACTGATTCTACTAAAGATAAAAATGAAATTGCGCTAGCCAACTCAATGCCTAAATACTTCACAGACTCTTTTCTCTTGATTGCTTGATTATTGTGTCTCACTTTGAATTCAAATGACTTTTTAGAACTACTTTTAGAACAAAATAAAATGCTTTCTGTTTTTCCCAAGTGTAAAGAAAGCTTATTATCAGTCATCCAATCGACACACGTAGACAGCTGTTCACTGAGCTTTTCCTCAATATATTTAGGATCAGGATTTGAATAGAGTAGTACGCTGTCATCTGCGTACAATAATAGTTTGAAGTCTTTTATACAAGTACACATATCATTTATATAACTTGAAAATAGAATTGGGCCTAAAATACTTCCCTGAGGAACACCGCATGTTATAGGCATTAGTTTGGAACGAATATCATGAATGGCCACTACTTGGTGCCGATTAGATAAGTAGGATCTGAACCAATCTAAACTTGCCTTATCAAAACCCATTAGTTGTAACTTCTTCAATAAGACGCAATGATTAACTGTATCAAAAGCTTTTTGCAGATCAAGGAGCACCATACCAACAAAGCGCCCTTGGGAAGTTTCTCTCCTCAAATAATCAGTCAAATGAATTAGACATGTTTCAGTCGAATAATCATGTCGAAAACCAGATTGAAATTCATAAATTATATCATTTTCTTTGAAGTATCTTTCAATTTGAACACAGACCGATTTTTCTAGAATCTTTGATGCTACGCTTAAAACACTAATAGGTCTATAGTTGCTAACATCAGTTTTATCTTTCTTTTTATAAAGTGGAGTCACTTTTGCTATTTTCATATCTTCTGGAAAAGTACTCGTCAAGATAGATAGGTTCATTAAGTAACTTAGAGGCTTAAATAAAACCTTCGCACCATCTTTTAGAAATTTAGCTGGAATCAAGTCTAACCCAGTACTTTTTGATACATTCAACTTACGTAACTCTTTGAAAACAAATTGTTCACTGATTGGTAATAACTCGAAGCTGTTTTCACGTACACCTTTTCTTTCGTAAAAGTCACGAATACAATCATTGTCTGCGCTGAAAAAGTCTTTGGAAGGGGGGAGTTTGTCTACTAATTTGGCAGCCACTTTTTGTGAAATGAGAATTGAATTCATCAGCGATGGCCATCTTATCATGACATAATTCCCCATCAATTTTAATGACAGATTCTTGTTCTTTTCGCTTCTTATTTTTCAATCCTAAGCTTTTTAGATTCTGCCAAAGTTTTTTCGAATCTTGTTTATTTTCTTCTATCTTGTTTTGTAAGTAATCGAGTTTAGCCTTTTTCACCTCTCTTTGGACCATATTTCTTAATACTCTGTATCTTTTATAGAGCTTCTCATCTTTTGCTCTTTTCCTCCATTTTTTGTATACTATATTTCTCTCTTGAATTAGGGAAAGAATATCTTTAGTCACCCAAGTTTCTGATCTTTGTTTTATTCTTATCCGTTTCAGTGGCGCTATCATATTCAAATTTGAGATAAAAACATGTTGAAATATTGACCATGCCTCATTTACATCTGTACAGTCAGTTATTCGTGACCAATCAACAACAGATAGTTGAAGATTGAAAGACTCTTCTGTATATTTTTTCATGGATCTGATATCATTAGTCCTGTGATGACCTATAGCCAGTCTAACATTTTTCCGTGTACAGAAAGTAAAATAATGGTCGCTAATACCTAGATCAATGACACCACTTTGACTTATTTTATTTTCTTTGGTACAACCAACATGATCCAATAGAGAAGAACATGTAGCTGTAACGCGTGTTGCGTCTTTAATGAGTTGACTAAACCCATGAAGACTCAACAAGTCAATATATTTTTTAGCCAGTGGCGATTTGCGAAGAAGACAAATATTCATGTCTCCTAAAAGAATTATTTCGTCATCCTTCTTTAATGTATCAAGAATATTGGACAATTTCTCGATAAACAAATTGTTTTTCGGAGGTCGATACAGAACACCAACAACAATTGGTTTTGATCTTGGTATAAGCAAATTTATCCACAGGGATTCCGTATCTCCAGTACTTATAGCATCCATAATATTAAATGCAATATCATTTCTGATATAGAAACATACACCACCTCCAGAGCCAGAGGATCGATCATGGCGTATGATTTTATATCCGTCTATTTCAATTTCTTCATCATTTATGGAATTGTTTAACCATGTTTCAGTGAAAGCAATAATAGACAGCCTTTTTCTTTTAAAAAGAATTCTAAGTTCCGATATCTTGTTTAGAATAGACCTCACATTAAGGTGTAAAAAATGAAGACCTTTAACTTTAAACTTTTCTTCAAATTCTTGATAAAGAGAAGTGTTTTCATCTCTGAGGTTTGGCTGAATTACTCTTGCTATCGCTTGCTTTTCAGGTGTAACGCGCGTTATCTTAAAATAGTTTTCTTTTAGTCTATCCTCGTTTTGGCTTTCTTTCTCTAAACAATCGTCGTTAAATAATGAGTCACAAAAAGATGGCAGACAACATGTTAAACAATTCCACTTCTCATCAGGGCATTCATAATATAACCTGCGGTACTCTGAAAAACTGATAGCTTGACAATTAGTGTGAAACCATTTGTTACAATAAGAACACAGAAGGCCGTGTTGATTACATTTGACTGGCTTAAGTTCCCACAAGGGAACTTATATTTTCGACCGTCAACTATAATTTTCGGATCATCACTAGATTTTGTCAAACTTTCACTTAATTCAATACCCTTCTTACAAATTGAAGATATTTCGCCCAGTCTTTCATGTCCACCTTGGATGGTCTGAAGGCTGGTTTCGGTCGTGACCTCTGATCGACTGCACTGAAATCCAAAGATCTCCCAGAAACAGATTCGGCGTAGGACTTTACGGGGCTGCTTTTCTCCTCATCAGAATGAAGACTCTGGTTTTCTCGGTAGATGGCTTGATGCCGCCTTGCTCCAGGTTCACTGCCTGTAACTTGATCGGACGACCGTTGAGTCCAGCCATGGCCTCGTGTTGTCGGTTGGTCAGCACTGTTGATGAGGCGTTTCAGGTTGCCTGCCAAGATTCGTTGACCGGCTCTGTTGAGGTGAACGCCATCACGCCCGAGATGCTGCTCGCTGATATCATTGTTGATGATGAGGCCCCATCTGTTCTCGCTGGCTGCCAACTCCATCAGATAGTTGATCTCATCAACCCGCTTCTTGTCCGCTTCACTCTCCCCTCTACGATGGATGATCGTAGAGACTGAGACGTTAAACCCCTCGGCAGCAACAGACTTGCCGAGGTCTGTGATTTGGTGGCAAACTTCACCAGCACCCATAGAGATGTTGTTGGTGCCAGCGTGGATGATCAGTTCTCCCCCTGGCTTGAGAAACTCGCAAGGTGAAGAGCCGGTGAATATGTCTCTCACTTTTGCACCGGGAAAAGAGACGCACCTCACATTCTTGCTGCGGGAGAGATGTCTTCCGTCGATGTGTTTTATCATGGAATCACCGACCACAACTACATCTCGTTTGTTGCGGATCACACTATGTCGGTGGCGGTATCCCTCCATCTGCTCATGGTATGGTGGTGAAGTAGAAGTAGTACTAGTAGGTGTTGA
Source organism: Strongylocentrotus droebachiensis (assembly GCA_035222895.1). Taxonomy (NCBI): domain Eukaryota; kingdom Metazoa; phylum Echinodermata; class Echinoidea; order Camarodonta; family Strongylocentrotidae; genus Strongylocentrotus; species Strongylocentrotus droebachiensis. The sequence goes on from JAVYIG010003082.1 coordinate 28,110, forward strand.
CAAAGATCGGTCTGAGCTGTCATCTACGGAAGCGTTAAAGTGCCATTCTACTTGACGACATGACGAGATATTTCATCTTGTCAAGTCGACTTAATATCCATATCATGTCGACATGTAAAGATATTTAACCTACCATGTCGACTTATCAACTTTTATTAGTCGACATGGCGAAATAAATTATCTTGCCAAGTCGACTTCACAAAAAGTTCATGTCGTCATGGCGACATAAGTTATCTTACCAAGTCGACTTCTAAAAAAAATACATGTCGTCATGGCGACATATATTATCTTACCAAGTCGACTACCCCAAAAAAAATGTCGACATGGCGAAATAAATTATCTTGCCAAGTCGACTTCACAAAAAGTTCATGTCGTCATGGCGACATGTATTATCTTGCCAAGTCGACTTCACAAAAAAGTTCATCTCGTAATAGCGACATAAATTATCTCACCAAGTCGACTTCCCAAAAAGTATATGTCGTCATGGCGAGATATGTAGTGTGACGACTATTTCATGCAGCGCACGTATATGGCAAGCCCTTTGTGTAAAAACCAGATAAACTCTGTTTTTTTTCAGATAAACTCTGTTTATCAAAAAAAAATAAACTGAGTTTTTCTGATAAACTGAGTTTATCAGAAAAACTCAGTTTATCAGTTGATAAACTGAGTTTATCATTGATAAACACAGTTTTTCTGATAAACGGAGTTTATCTGGTTTTTACACAAAGGGTTTGCCATATACGCGCGCTGCATGAAATAGTCGTCACACTACATATCTCGCCATGACGACATATACTTTTTGGGAAGTCGACTTGGTGAGATAATTTATGTCGCTATTACGAGATGAACTGCTTTGTGAAGTCGAATTGGCTAGATAATACATGTCGCCATGGCGACATGAACTTTTTGTGAAGTCGACTTGGCAAGATAATTTATTTCGCCATGTCGACATTTTTTTTGGGGTAGTCGACTTGGTAAGATAATATATGTCGCCATGACGACATGTATTTTTTTAGAAGTCGACTTGGTAAGATAACTTATGTCGCCATGACGACATGAACTTTTTGTGAAGTCGACTTGGCAAGATAATTTATTTCGCCATGTCGACTAATAAAAGTTGATAAGTCGACATGGTAGGTTAAATATCTTTACATGTCGACATGATATGGATATTAAGTCGACTTGACAAGATGAAATATCTCGTCATGTCGTCAAGTAGAATGGCACTTTAACGCTTCCGTAGTCATCAGTTGCGTCGTTGTCAACAGTTGCGTCGCTGTCATCAGTTGCGTCATCAGAGATAACTTCAGAATGGGTGATGTTGGTTTTGGAGAACAACTTCAGGTGCTTGGCCTTGTAGTCACGAAGTTGATCTTCAATTGGCATTGATACACTCTTGGCACTGTTGTCTGATTCCGTGATCTCGGATAGTATTTCAAATCGGTTATGCGTAGCAATTGTCGGGAAATATTTGGTGGTAGGCCTAGATACTTGTTGTTGTGCCCTCACGCAGATGGTGCACTAGGGACAATAACTTAAGATTTCAGGCGTAAGAATAGCGTGGTTCAATTTGCGAGAATTTCTGCTACAAGTTGATATACGTTAGCGCCTGTATAATTCATTTTTAGAGAAGTTATCTGAGAAAAAAACTGCCTAGCGAGCGAAAACCGGGCATGCAGGGTACGGTACCGTAAAGTGGTACCATAGCTACTAACACTTGTATCTCTATGAGTGGTACCGTTTTGTGCATGTGGTATGGTACGGTTGCGCGTGCGATCGCGCGCGCGTGTCGTTGCGGATCGGATCACGAATCGTCTGCATCTTGCTGGTCGAGTAGACCCCTAAATAAAACATTGCAGAATTGTAGCAAAGGCGAGTTAAATTTTCATCCGTGTGTTCAAAAGGAGACCATCACTATACCTATTCGGTTTATACATTTTGGTGAGTAAATAGTAGTTAGTACAGTGAGCTGAGGCTGTAACTTGTTGTGATTGTATGGGCTCAGGCAAGGCTTAGCGAGCACCACGCTTGGCCTAGGCCGCCAGGGGCGGGGCCGGGGCCGCGAAATCTAGGTACCGACTACCGGTATCTTGTTGGGGTGGTATTCCTAAAATTGATGTCAATGGATATTCTAGAAATTGCATTAGGTCATCTCTGTGGAAAGGGTTATATGTGTATGGGGAAGGTCGACAAATGTCAGTTTTATTTAAAAATTCCTCATACCAGACTGTCAGTTATTTATTTCTCAAGAGTGCAGTGTCATCATCAACCAGTGCAGCACAGGAAAACTTTAGACCTAACAAAAGTTAGATCTAGTACTAGCAGTAGCATGATGCACCCATCAGAAAATTCCAAATGGTTCGCAGTGTATAAATTCATTCAATAAGATTTATTGTCAGTGCATCTTTTTAGTATCTTACACTGAATTTTGATGTCAAAATTTGATCTCGGACAAAAGTCAATGAAAATCATCGCAAACTCTCATAGACTCTACGACTCTTACGAGATCAATATTTTTGTCATGTAAATCACATGGCAGCTCATTATTACCAGGAAGGCGTGGAAAGTTAGCAATTGCTATCACTCTGTCTCTGGACGAAATTTTCACATTTTTGTTATTATTATTATTTTTTATTCTTTTTGTACCATCATCATCATCAGTAAAAAAAAGAAAGAAAATTGCTTGATACAGTAGACTTCTAGATCTAGGTCATATTTTTTGGGGGTAGAGTCTATGTTTTCGTGTCATGTAGTGTACTCGTGTGTATTTTATCAATCCACATTGATTGGTTCTTGAAATGCCCATAAATCACAATTTCCCCATTTCCTTCTGTTCTGTGACAGGTGGTGTACTGGTGTGTATTGTAAATGAGAAAAAGATGATGCTCCAAACTTTCCAAGTGAACTATGACCCCTGCCATGAGAATGAAGTGGTCTGTATCACCGGCAGTGTTCCATCCTTGGGTTCTTGGTCTCCTCTTGCTTTACAACCCATGACCAAAGACCTCTCAGGATCAAGGTATGTATACTCTACAGTGTACAGAAAATACTTCTCTGTTTGCGAGAGCTCTTTTAGGACTTACATGTACTTACTTCTTTACTTTATTCCAGCGATGCTATAGGACTATGCCTGTTAATGGATCGTAGATGTCTTCTTCAGCGGTTATACATTAAAGATAAACTTGAGTTCTGGTAATGCGATTGCATTGTGAAACAAAAGGTGTGGAATGGATCAGAAAATATAGCATGTAAGTAATGGTGTGTAATGCAAGGTTCTGGAGTCATCAAAATCATCATAAATTTGGCAGAGTCTTGGTAAAGTAACAATCACTTACACAGAAAGATGTATATGGGACAACACACATGGTGTCGGGGCTAGTACTACCCTGATTTCCTTATCTTTCTATGCTCATTACTCAGCTAGTATACATTTTCTTCCAAAATTGTTTGGCACATGACATTTATTTGTAATCTTGAACATTCAGTGTAAGTTTCGTTAGATTCTGTGAGAATTCATTTTCTTTTTTTACCAGAACTCAAGTTTATCTTTAATCTTGTCATTTCAAATTAAATGATAAAATTTGGTTTGGTAAAAGTGTGATTTTCTGACAGTGATATTTAAATATTATTTTATTACCAGCGCTTTTTTTCACTTGACCAGGAGTATTTTTGAGTTTTCCAGAGCTTTCTCTTCTATTCCAGTTTACAATCTTCCTTTTCTTGACTTGTATCGCGTTCCTTTGTACGATCAATCTGTTCCTGATCCACTCATTTGTTTTCCTGTCCTTCCAGCTGACCCTGAGAACTCTCCTTCAAATCCATATTTCATCAGTATACAACTATACAAAAGAAGAATCAAAACATATTACTAAGTAATTTATCTGAAATTGAAAATATATCATTAACATGTAATCGAAATACAACTACAAAATGAGAATCAAATCCAAATTTTGGGATTATCATCAATGTGCCAGTTACAAAAGAAGAATGGAAAGCAGGTTGGAAGTGAATAACCAATTAACCATCAACAAAACTTCAAACCATCACCAAACAAGAGCAGGAAAGTACAGAAGTATTAGACGGGGGAAAGAATATGTAGACCTGCTAAACTCTTCCTACTACATGTATGACAGAAGGTTCTAGGACACCTACCCCCTGGACATCCACCCCCGGGTAATCGTCCCCAGGTCAATTACCCCCCGGAACTATCCACCAGACGACTACCCCCTAGGATAGTTGTCCGCGGGGTAGTTGTCCTAGAGGATGGTTGTTGTAGGGGGTAGTTTCTGGGGGGTATATGTCCGGGGGATAGCTGTCCGGGGGGTAGTTGTCCTAGGGGGTAGTTGTCCGGGGGTAGTTGTCCTAGGGGGTAGTTGACTGGGGGTGGTTATCCTGGGGTGGATGTCCAGGGGGTAGGTGTCCTGATACGATTACTGAAATATGATATCAGCTATTCATACAGCCAGAAGCCATGGAGTAAAATGGAATAGAGCAACAACATTTTAAGTAACAACACTCGGTCAAGGTCATGCATTCATGATAATTTATGAGTATCCTTTCGCTGTGTCTGTCTTACAGATATGCAGCATGTGCATGAAACACCAAATATCATGATTTCACCTGAAAGCCTACAATGAAATAAAACATTGATGACATCAACTGTTAGGGGCGCTGAAACAAAATCGTACCAACCGCACCAATCATGTTTGGAGAGAAACAAAAATGTGAAAACTAAAAGAAAAGTAGATGATCGGCGCTAGATTATCAGGGAAAGTAGTCTGCATGTTTAAGGATATCTTTTGAAGGTGGCAAGGTGAGCTTAATATCTTTTAAACTTGGTGGGATGCTGTACTGCATTTTATATGCGGCTGCTATAATTTTTTTGTTCTTCAAAATTGACCATGGTTGTCTCTGACTTTAGATGAGATCACAAATCTGAATACATAGCCGAAGTATTCAGGAACACGATGGAGGAGGAGAACAGGTTATTATTCTTTGATCAATTGTGAGAAAAAAATGATTTCTTATCATCTGCATGATCTCTTATTCTTCCTTTATAACACCAGATGGACATGCGACATAGAAGCAGTGGAAGGGTCAGTCATTCAGTACCGTTATGCTGTCTGCAACTTCATGTGCTCGTCAACTCCTCAAATTCTCCAATGGGAAACAAATCTCTCTCCGCGACGGATCAGTGTGTCTGGTAATTATTTATTCGTCATTGAAGATGATAGACGTATAATGTGCTCCAAGCCCCTAGAGTAATTTTTATGTGCTTGATTTTTAGGAACCTAGGCAAAACTTGATCCATTTTTGCCATATATTAATCTTTGTGAGGTATGCAATTTTTGTTTTTACATGCACAGTAAAAAATCATATCAAAAGGATAGGAATCTTAATTATGTGTGTGTTTGTGGGGGGAGGGGCTGTGGGGTGTTCTTTCATCACTGCTCAATTTTCCCCAATTCCAAACAGAAATCCATGAGTCATTTACATGTGAAGTCAGTGAGAATGACAAAGGTGACTAGAAAGTCGTTTTCAAAATTATCAAAGTTAAACAATCTTTCAATTTCTTTTTTAATGATGCTTGAGAAAGTGAGGGGAAAACTTACCCGTCCATCAGATTTATTTTAATACATGTGGAAGCAGAAAGTGAATAGGGTTTTCATTTGATAAAATATTGATAAGGACAATATGTATTAAATTTTATTCAAAGTTGTGATTGATCCATCACCGGTATATGGAAGTCATTCTATGTTCACCTTGGATGAAGAAAATATCTAAAGATATTATTCTAGATAGGATCCGAAAGGTTTAGGACATTTTTATTAATGTTTTTTTAATGGGATTAATTATATACAGCCTTTATCATTTTAAACATTCGAGTAAAGAAAATATTATTATATAAGACAAACGTAAAGTCATCAATTTTGTGCAAATGAACATACTGACAACTACTCACATCTACAAAATCTTTTTCTTCCAATTGCAGGTGAGACCTGCTGCACAGGATTGGAAACCTTTGGAAAGTATGGTAAGGAGAAACCTATTCTCATGAATGTAGAGGAGTTGTGGTCGAGTGGATATTGTCACCGGACTGTCGATCATAAGGTCCGCGGTTCAAGTCCCGCCGCGGCACTAATGTCCTTTGGCAAGACATTGATCTCCATTTGCCACACTCAACCCAGGTGATGTAAATGGGTACCTGGTAGGAATTAGTTCCTTGAAATGCTAGAGCACCGTAATGGCAGCCGTGCAAAAGCCAGGTTAATAATTGGGAGCGCCAGGAGTGTCACGTATGACAGACATGAGGGCTATACAAGAACCCACTACTAAGTCCCTGCTAGCTACAGGTATCTTTGGGGAGATCATTTATTTTACACTGTACAGTAATCATTTCACATTAATCAAATAATCTATTTTTGTATTAATTGTTATATTTATTTATTAGTTTTTTTAAATTTATTCATTCATTTATTTGTCTATTTTTTTGTTTTTTGTTTATGTATCTATTTATTTTTTGTTTGTTTATGTATCTATTTATTTATTTTTTTTGGTAGTTTTATGGTAAGTTTCAAACTGCTTTTCACAAGGGTCCGGTAGGCTGGCTTATATGAAATGCATATCCAACAATTACATGTTTTATGATTCAAATTACTGGAAAATTAATAGCTTAGGACTAATTATATGCCAAATTATTATTGTAAGACAAATTATGATTAATCCATCAAAATATATCAGGCAAAATAACTTTCTTTGAAAAAACAAAAAGCTAAAATACAAAAAGTGTCTTGATTTAATTTAGTGGTTTTCAACTTCTAACATCTACGCAATACATGTTCTTTCTACAGGAGAATGCAGTGTGCAGAGAGGCCCATTAGTAGGCACCAGAGAAATCCATTTGATGTTTGAGAAAGCGAACCGCACCAGTCTGACATCCAGTTTGAATTCCAGCCACTGTCGTCTTGGTATAAAGGCCATAGATGTCACAGACTCTACTTGTGCTGTTCCTGTCCTTGTTCATGTGAGTATTACTGCATTGCTGCCAACTATTCCTAATTTGGAGTAAAGCCTTGTTCAGAAGTAAAACAGTACGTAAGACATGGCTGTTAAAAAAAGAAACTGTAGTAAAGTGAAATATGCTTCACATTTCTGTATGTTATAACACAGAGCTCAGTGAATACATGTAGGACCTTGTTGCATTCAATTGCCATTCACATACAAGATTTTTTTTAACTGCCATTGTTTACCGCTTCATATCTAAATGAGCCAAATAATTCACATTTTAGGCCTTTGTACTAGTGTTAAAAACGCTAGAGACCTGTCTTTTTTTAAAACCCCGTGAAAAAGCGTTCAAAATATACTGCATTCCAAAGTATGCCTTGAGAGATTCCCATTTAAAATTAAAAATAAAATTCCTTCGGAAGGTTGGTGGGTATGTTACTTTAAATTTACATTCTCATTTTCATTACATTTGTTCAGACCTAAATTGAACATGTTTACATAGTAACTTGGTTTGATAGACAGGTTTGATTAGTTTTTTCTTTTTCTATACCAATACAGAATCTGAGTGAGAATGATATCTGCCCTAGACCACAGTCTGATCATGGAGAGATGCTAGAAACAAGCTCAGATGTTCTTCTTTTCTCTACCCGAGGTTTACCCACAAACCATGAAGTGGTGAGTGATTAGTTAACCCTTAAACAGACGTTAATCTGCATTTGCCACTCTCCACCCAGGTGTTAAATAGGTACCCGGTAGGATGAGAAAGATATTAAATGTAGTTTGCTCAGCATTGTGAGCACCTGCGGTAAAATGACGACTGGCCCCTCAGGGAGTGGAGAATGTGCATGCATTGTGTGTGGGCAAACCTGAATTCGATGACCGGGTAATAAAATATATGTAAAGCGCTTAGAGACATTGTATTAAAGGTAATACAAAGTTTTGGGAAATTTTGAAAATTGGGTGGATAGTGATTCTTAACAATTTTGATATATTTTGATGCCCCTGTGGATGTATTATAAGCACTAGAAAATTTAGCCCCTAAACTACTTCTGCTTTCGAGAAAAATTGAATATAAAAATTTACCGGTGCTCCCGGTAAATTTTGATAAATTTCAAATAGCGCCTACGGCCGTACAATGGTAGCTGTGACCATGAAAATCTCAGAATATGTAGTTGTGATATATAATTTCCGAACGGGAACGGGAACAACTAATCGGTAGATTTTGGTCAAGAAACATTGTTTTATAGCTTAATTTGTATCTTGACCTTGAGAGGGAGCTATACAACATAAAGAGTTTATTATTTACAATTTCATAACTTTAGACTCAATTTCATCCGCGACAACGATCACTGAATATTGTAGGACCGCATTATGTGTCAAATATGTTCATTTGAACCAAATTCATGACCCCATACCAAAACTTTGTATTACCTTTAAGTGCTGCATAAAAGCGGAATATCATTATTATTATTATGCTTACTCCTCTTCATTCATATCCCAACAGAAATTCATCATTGAGCTGATGCAAGAAGGTGGAAGGTTGCCTACCAACAAGGGAAGTCCCAAACGGTTAAAGGGAGACATCACCATTTTGGCAGAAGGTGTAATCATGAGCAACACTCTTATCAACAGTGTTGGCAAAGCCCCTCTTTATTTCTTTGATGATGCTGGTCTCTCACTTGGACATGTGGAGGGTAGGTCAAAGGTCACGTTTAGTCTTGCTATAAAGTCCTCAAAAACATTTCTTTGATTATAGCTTATAGATAGCAAGATACTAGCAATACGCTGACATTGGTGTGCCGGGAGCTGTTGGGGATCGAGGGTCCTAGCGTAGGGAGTGTAGAGCTATTATCTAGAGTACCTTGCAGATATGTACACTAAAATTAACCCGAAAATCATGGATGGAATGCCAATGATTTCACACATACATGTATGTATGTATGTGTTTATACAGCAACATGGGACTATAATTCCCCTAACTTCCTTTTTGCTATGCAAACTCTACATGAGCTTCAAGAATTCTAAAGTTTGTGTTGCATGTAAAATATTACCAGTATGTATAACATGCACATGCCATCATTTTGGAATGTCCTCTACATGAACCTCTCACGCTCCCTCTCCCTCTCTCTCTCTCTCTCTCTCTCTCTCTCTCTCTCTCTCTCTCTATCTATCTCTCACTCCCTCTCCCTCTCCTCAGTTATATCTCCCCCCCCCCCCTTTTTGTTTAAATCTCTTCCTCCTTATCTCCTCGATATTAACGTTTGTATTGATGCAATGTGTACTTATTTGTATTATTCTTTTCTTTTTTATACTCAATTTATTTTGTACATTCTATGCTTATGATATTGTTGTTCACATGGCTTTGCATATTACTTCTGGTTGCCAACCAACCCTTTCAGTCTGTGCTGCTGGCCGGTTTTGGTACACCAATGAAATATGAAGAAGAAAAAAAACCATCACCAGAACTTTAGATAATTTTCAACTCAAGAACAAAATATATCCCCACCTTCTTTTTTTACCCCAGTTTCCTATACAGTGATAGAACCGATAAAGAATCTAGAAGCACACAGTCTGGAAGTTTCCTATGCTACACACTGGAAGAGAAGGAACAAGGCACTCAACGTTGGACACAGAGGAATGGGAAGATCACTCAAAGACCACTCTCTTATCACTGAGTATGTATCGCTGAACCTGACTGGATGAATTACAATATTGTACAGTTGATGATCATAATGATGATGATCCACAGCACTTGTATAGAGTGGTGAAGTGTGACGTCATCAAAAATGTATTTTTTAGAATTTCTCAGTTTTTTCTTCATATTCCGAAAGAGCATAACATTAGGAACCAGAGCACTATAACACTGAGTTCCCAAAGGACAGCTAATACTTAACATTTTCAATTGGTTTTCGACATTTGGACATTAATTTTGATGCTCTTTCGGAAAATGGAGATAAAATTGAGAAATTCTTAAAATAGATTGTTATGATGTCACAGCTTCGGTACTCTATAGCACTATTTATCTGTTTCAAACATTCAAAGGCGCCCTCACATTGATATTGATATTAATATTTGCTTTTAACATTCATATATCTGCCCAAATTAAGAACATCAGTAATAAGTGTATCAAAATAATTAATATTTACATCTTTAAATACCTAAAACAAGTTCATTGACACGTTGGTCATCATTTTACAGTTTTAAAAAAAGTAATTTTTTAGCTGCTACATACATTTACATGTGTAAAAATAGATGTACCCCTGACTCATTTTGCTTTTCTTTGTAACATTTGAATTCATTTTTTGTTTTCAGTCCTAATGCAGATGAACTGGTGTCCATTCCTGAAAACACCATCTATTCTTTCAAGGAAGCTGCTACCCATGTGAGTAAACACCCCAAAGGCTTGATCTCATTATATACTGCGGTAAAACATGGCAGTGTATCGCGGGATGTTTTAAGCTTATTTTAGTATAGTGCACTGCATGTTTTTATATTATACAGCTCATAGATATTCAAGTGAGTTTGAGTAAAACCATTGTTGTACGCTGCTAATTTGTTCATCCCCACTTGCCTTTCATCTAGTACTGATTCTTTACACACATAAAACTACCACCGTTTAACGTGGCATATGTGAACGAACCTTTAAAGTGTATAAATCATTAAAGTTTTATTTAGTCTTATTTGTAGTAGTTCTACTGTATATTGTAATACTTTTGTTCAAAATATGAGGTTCAAATATTAATTCTGAAAAGAGCTGTTACCAGGTTCAATACAATGTCAGTTAACATAAAGCGAATAGTGAGTAGAATACTTAACGTACCCGGACGCACTCGCATTAAATAGATCCTGCACAGAACCAAGTCTGACTTGAGTTCTGTATGCGTTATTTGTTATTCTTTGTCATCTTCATACTCTTATCTGTTATCTCATAGAATGCAGGGCAAAGTTTGTTGAAGTTGAGTTTATACTTTCTAGCTGTTCAGTGTGCACAAATTATTTTTTAGGTGATTGGTATAAGTATATCGAATGCTACGAGAGGCTTCGCTGTATATATATATATAGGCTCAAGGGGACGTTACATCCTGCTATGAGCCCGAGGCGGGCGCCATGCCAAGGGGCCATAGCAGGATGTTACAACGTCCCCGAGAGCCAGTACAGAAACAGCTATGCTTCAAATATTAAAGCAGTCCTTTTATCTTTTATATACCGAATTCACAAAAAAATCTACAAAAAATTCTTACCTTTACCTTTGCTTGAGAGATGGTCCCAATTTGTGCATTTCAACATAATCACTCTAAAAGTGATGGAGGTGCTTTAACAATAGCTTTTGTTCCCTTTTAAAAATAATACTTTCACCTGTGTATTATGGGCTACACTGTTGGTGCATAAATAAATAGTGATGATCAAAACTAATAATGAGCTTGTACATTAATCCAGATTATATTCCACATACTAGAATCTTGCTTTACGATTGGTCAAAAGTAAATCATGTGATGGGAGAAGAAAAGTTGGTTGCACTGTGCAACGCACTTTCACTGAAGATAGAGGTACTATCTACACAGTGCAACGCACTTTAATTGAATACGTTGCGTATTGCTCTCCTCTTTAAGCGCTTTTAGTGTTAGTACGCAAACTTTGGTCACGCGCACATTATATGGTCATACTGCACCGGTCCCCATGCACTGTACGTATCGCACACCGTTTGCTAGCTGTTAATTGATGACTTGTTGCTCTAAAATGACGGAAGAAGTGAAATGTTTCTGATGTAGAATATAAAGCAAATAATCACCTTTTGGTTTCAGGCGATGGCAAACTGTCATTTCCTCGGCGATCTGAATGTATACGCTATTTTTCCTCAGCTTCACTTTGGAAAGATAGCTACATCCAGATCGCCTCGGAATTGATAGTTTGTCCCATCACCTTCACCAATGGTAGTTATTTGCTTAATATCGTCTTAGTAGGTTTTACAATTGTACAAAATGCTAATGCTAATCTGCTAATGCCAATATTACATCCACAAACTGGATCATGGATATATTTGTAATTATTTGCAAATTAAATTGTAAAAAAATTGTTAACATTATGTTTTTGTTATTCACTTATTTAAAAGGAAAAAAGGGGGGTAGATTTCACACAACCCAACATACATCAATATATTTTGCTTTAACTCTTTCTGTAGGGTGCTGACTTTGTTGAGTTTGATGTCCACGTCACCAAAGATGGTTTTCCAGTCCTGTTCCATGATTTCCAGTTCTCATTGTGCATGCAAGAGGTAAGCCTTGCATTTCAACTCATAATTACCCCTTGTGTTGGTTCTTTTCTTGTTGATTTGGTCTTTTGGTAATATTAGTTTGAATTGATGTGAAATGCAAGAATGGTGCGCCATAGACTGCTCGATCGATCCCCATAAATGTTTGTATCTATTAACTGGATGCAATCATTCATCTATAAAGATCTTTTTCCTCTCTATATAATTTTAATATAAAGTACCTATACATTTTCATAGAAATTTCATTTTTATTAATTTCAAATATTTCACTGACTAAAATTTGAATAAACTTACCAGTATGTATTTGGAATTTCAACATTTGCATTTGAAAAGTTTTGCTTTCATGAGGAAGAACTACATTACATTTATCATAATTTATGGTTAATGCTTTCCATCCTTCGTTAGCTTGACGGGAATGTGAATGTGAATGCTAGGTCTTGCGGAAGTATGTAGGGTCCATGAGATGGTCAGCTCTAGCTGAAGGCGTGTTTTCCTGCTCCTACCCTTTTTTACATGTACCGGTACATTTTGTAATGAAACCATGTATCAAGTACATTTATTTGACTTGTCTACATGTTCATGTAAAAGTATCAGTATATTTCATCATACAGTACATATTGTTAACAAGTATTCACCAGCATTGTGTGAGGGATTATAAAGCACAATAACAGTTTTAAGGCTGCCATCCCTTTAGTTAAATTTCATGTTGTACATGAACTTGATCTTTCTGCACGCATGCCTGATGTTGGCCGTTTTCTTTTGTAGTGTGAATGATAAATGGGGGAATTAAATTGTCATTCTTTCTTCATTTCTTTGTCTGCTATATAGCCTGGGAGTTCAACGAATACACACATTGCCAAGCTTGCCATCAAGGATATGACTCTTGAGCAACTAGCCGTCATCAGAGTAAGATCAATTCCTACTTTTAAAGAGAAGGTTGAGTTCTGGGAAAAGTGAAAAATAATTTGTGAGCATTATCATTGTATTATGCAAGTGTGGAAGGACATCCGATAAAAAATGTTCCCTGTAAAGCATGGCTCTTCAAATATTCTAAATATGGCACGTTACATCATAAAAATGAGGACAGATTTTTATGCCACATGTTTGTGTAGTCCCATATACATCTTTCTGTGTACAGTGCTTGTAACTTTACCAATACTGGGCCAAATTTCATATCATTTTGATGATTCTAGAACCTTGCAGTACACACCAATACTTATATGCTAGATGATCAACCTTTTCTGATCGATTCCACAACGTTTTTTTCACAATGCAATTGCCTGACCAGAACTCATCTTTATCTTTAAAGGCAGGCTTTTCTACTGATACTGCTTCAGCATGACTTATATGGCCATCTGCTGCTCACAATGTCCCGATGTGTTGACAGCCCTGCCCCACAATGCATCACCAAATGCATGGTGCATGCATGATGATGCTTGGGTAAATGAACCAAAAATTGTTCATTGTATGCCTTCACTGAGAGATGGCACAAATACAGCAGTGGTAGCAATGTAGGTAAAATACCCTGCCTTTAAGAAAAAAAATAAACATGAATGTCCCATTCCCCCTCTGTATACACACAAATTAAGTTCATATTAATTTAATTTGTCTCCATGTTTTCACAATACCATTGACTAATTTAGACTTCTATGTTTTTATAAAAAGCACAAATTATGAAGAAAAAAATATCTCTTTAAATTCATTATCAGTGTTCAGTCTTGATTACTTGATATGATATGTATAAATTGTAAAGTTGTATTTTCTATCTTCTTTCCTGAACAGAAACTAGCTCCTGTTGGGAAAGGGACGACAGGTTAGTATTAGGGTGATTTTTTTAGAGTCATCAGTCATATGTATATTTTCATTTAAAGCGCTTAGAGACCTTGGTGGTAAGCGCTTTATAAGCAACGTTTTTATTATTTAATATTATTATATTTTCATATGAAAAAATGTGCTGATGGGTTGTTTTAATGGGACAATTTTGTAGAGAAAAATAAATGTTGTAGCTAGACATGAACATTTTTTCATGAGTAAAACTAATAAGATTGTAAAACCATCTGATTGGAGATATGTCTTCTTCTTCTTCTTCTTCTTCTCCTTCTTTTTCTCTATCTTCTTTTTCTGCAGATAAAGGGGCTTATCTTTTCTTCTTCAATTTCTCCCTTTTCTTTTTTTATTCTTCTTGTGTCTTTTTTTCTTTCTTCTTCTTAATCTTCTTCTTCTTCTTCTTCTTAATTCTTCTTTGTCTTCTTTTTTTTCTTTTTCTGCAGATAAATGGCCAAATGTCATAAATATCACTTCTCCCCAGAATTCTTCACACCTGAACAAAACAAATATTAAATGAGACATTCTTTCCCCCAGTATCCCTTGATTTTCACCATGTAATGTGTTGTTATTTAGAAATTCTATTCAAGAAAGAAACAAAAGACTGTATAAGCTGGCGGTTATTTACCCAGTACTCAAACCAAATCTGTATGGTTGTATTTTACATACAGACTTTTTGTGTGAAACAACGACAGCAGTTGAAGAAGATGCTCTAGCCTTTGGCAAACTGCAAACGGTAAGGAAATCAATTTATCTAATGATTTTTTTCTTTTCTTTCTTCCTTTTTATTTGTTTTTGGATCATAAATATATCTATCAGATTGGAAGCATTCACTTTATTTCAAATAAACTGTTATCACTTCATTTTTAGAAAAGGGATACTATTTTTCATGTACCTATTCTGCAAAATAACCGATGAGAACTATTGTACCTTTCTCTCTGGGCAACCTTTTAGTTTCTCCTGGACGTCCTAAGTTTATCATCTGAAAATAAAAAATCTCTTGACAGGACCATTGTTGTATGGTAGTGATACCGGAAAGAACAATTGGTCATATCCATAATTTTTCATTTTTTAATGAAATAAATAGATAACAGACTTGGGCAATACAGGACTAAAGATAGCGCACGGCAAAAGCGCAGCGGCTTGTTTCAGTGATGAGTATGATGAGTATGATGCAGTTCATATTTTTGTTAAACAAAGAGAGCTCTGTGAAAAGGGGGAGTCATTTGTTGCATGCAGTTGCCATTCAGTTACACGTTTTTAAAAAAATCATGGAGTTTTTTGCAGCGGTTTACTGTTCCAAATCTGAACAAGGCTTTACTGTTCATTTTTCTCTGTGCTACATGTATCTGGTGGGGCATGAGGTCTAATTTCAGATGGGATACAAACTTGAGAGAATGCAGGGAGATGTAATCTTACTTACATTCATTGGGGAAAATAATGGTGATTCCTCTGATTGATCTGTTTTTCTTCAGGGGAGATAGTCTGATGAGGGTGATGGTGGTGGTGGTGGTGGTGGTGGTGATGGTGGTGGTGGTGGTGATGGTTATGATGGTGATGGTGATGATGGTAAGAGTGGTGGTGATGATGGTGATGGTTATGATGGTGATGGTGATGATGGTAAGAGTGGTGGTGGCGGTGAGGATGGCAAGAGTGGTGCAGATGGTGATAGTGATGGTGATGGTGGTGGTGATGGTGATGATGGTGGTGGTGGTGATGGTGGTGGTGATGATGGTGATGGTTATGATGGTGATGGTGATGATGGTAAGAGTGGTGGTGGCGGTGAGGATGGCAAGAGTGGTGCAGATGGTGATAGTGATGGTGATGGTGGTGGTGATGGTGATGATGGTGGTGGTGGTGATGGTGGTGGTGATGATGGTGATGGTTATGATGGTGATGGTGATGATGGTAAGAGTGGTGGTGATGATGGTGATGGTTATGATGGTGATGGTGATGATGGTGATGGTGATGATGGTAAGAGTGGTGGTGATGATGGTGATGGTTATGATGGTGATGGTGATGATGGTAAGAGTGGTGGTGGCGGTGAGGATGGCAAGAGTGGTGCAGATGGTGATAGTGATGGTGATGGTGGTGGTGATGGTGATGATGGTGGTGGTGGTGATGGTGGTGGTGATGATGGTGATGGTTATGATGGTGATGGTGATGATGGTAAGAGTGGTGGTGATGATGGTGATGGTTATGATGGTGATGGTGATGATGGTAAGAGTGGTGGTGGCGGTGAGGATGGCAAGAGTGGTGCAGATGGTGATAGTGATGATGGAAAGGGTGATGGTGGTGATGGTGTTGGTTATGGTGATAATGATGATGGTGGTGGTGATGGTGATGATGGTGTTGATAATGCTTGATAACAACATTTGTACATGCTTGTTCTCCTCACAGGCCTTGCAGACTGTTCCAGTACATTGTGGTTTCGACATCGAAATCAAATACCCAATGATCTGTGAGGTATGTATATTTCCAATGTATGATAGCAATGATATCATTATCATACAGTAATAATGATATAATGTTGAATGGCCTTGAGTGGGTAAACATGGGTATATCTCACAAGCTGATAAGCCTATTTCATGAGTCAGCATGACAAGTCAAATATTCTCAAAGCAAGTGTGATATACCCTTGTATCCCACAAAAGAAAAGCCATACAATATCATTATTGTTAATTTTATGAAACCTTGAAAGTCATTAAAAAATTGGTATCAACTTGCACATAACACGCCCGGAAAGAATTAAAAAAAACTATTTTGTCCTTACCCAAGTATTTTACAAGAGCTGCATGTGTACATCCAATATCAAAGCCTGTGCTTATTTAAAAGCATATTCACCTTTTTAGGTGTTTCAGCACCCCCAAACCATGAGACATAGAAATATACTGCATGGTCATCTGGTACCTTTTGATCAAAGCACAAGATATGCTATTTTTGGGGTCACTCAGTTGTGATCACCTACCCCTTTATACTCTTATGGATTTTTAAATAACTAATTCATCAATGCTCTTAGAATGATCATGCCCCACACTGAGATGATCATCAATTGTTTTTGAAGTCTTGAACGTTTCATTTGTTCACTTACAGAAGTCTGGCCCTGAGTATGATGGAACCCCTATGGACATGAACCAATCCCTGGATGCGATCCTTAGAGTGGTCCTCAAGTATGGTGGACAGAGAAGGATATTCTTCTCAGCCTTCAACCCTGACGTCTGCGCCATGTAAGCACTATATCATTCTCAATACCTTTGCTTACGGTTAAGTAACAAGGTGGCCCACAAACAAAAATTCAATCGAGGAGTTTGAAGTGATGTAAGTAAACCAGAAAGTCCCTTGTAGCAGGGCTCCAGGACTTGCTTTAAGGGACTTAGTAACAGATGAGAGATAATGGTGCCAAGGTAGTGACATCAATGCTAGATGTACAATTAAAGATAATCTGAAAGTTTGAGTGAAAACAGACCATTATTAATGATAACAATTGGGAAAAAATGATCTGATTGATTCCTCAATACTCCCAACTATATTAATACAATTTATTTACATTTTAGGTGAATGTAAATCATCACAAAGCAATGAATGGGCTCTATATATTCAACACATTTAAGTGTTGAAAGATTTTTAAAAGCCTGTCTTATGTCTTATTTTCATAGAAAATTAAAAATGGTTGGGAGAATTTACTGTTAGAGAGTGTCGCACAGTGACGCCTTCAAAGAAAACCATAAATATTTTTGTAATTTGAGAATTTTTTTCAGGATCTTTTGTATGTTATTACAGTAGAAGGAATATAATGAGTAACATTTCATACAAAATTACCCAGTTTTTTCATCAACCTTCGACAATGTTACCGAGTCACTTTAATGGCTCTAATGTTCTTTGATGCATTCTGGTCCAAAATAAATTCCCTCGCTAGATGCAAACTATACAAAAATATTATGATATCTAAAGGGGAAAAAAGTTGTTTGTTTCTTTTTCCTTTCAAATTGGACATTTCAATTTGGCATTGCTAGTATCTATTGTGAATCTCTTGGTACAGGATTCGTCTGAAGCAGTGCAAGTATCCAGTCATGATGTGTAACTTTGGTCGAACCTCCCTGTATGAGTCCTACAATGACCCCAGAAGTGTGTGTGTTAAGAACAGTATCCTCACATCTCGTGCTTATCAGATCTTGGTAAGTTTGTGATGATATTCAAACCCTCCCTGCACAATTGCTTGCTCTTCCTAGCCCATGAACTTTAAAGAGAAGGTTGAGTTCTGGGAAGAGGTGAAAAATAAACTGTGAGCGTTATCATTGTATTATGCAAGTGTGGAAGAACATCAGATAAAAAATCTTCCCTGAAAAGCATGGCTCTTCAAATGCCTTAATATTCTGAATATGGCATGTAACAGCATACAAATTGGGACGGATTTCTATGCCACATGTCTGTGTAGTCCCATATACATATTTATGTGAACAGTGCTTGTAACTTTTCCAAGACTGGGCCAAATTTCTTATCATTTTGATGATTACAGAACCTTGCAGTACACACCAATACTTATATGCTAGATGATCAATCTTTTCTGATCGATTCCACACTGTTTCTTTCACAATGCAAATCGCATGACCAGAACTCAACTTTATCTTTAAAGCAATCTCTGTAATATAGATATATGTAAAGCTCCCTCTTCAAGTCCTACACCACAGGGACTGTGTGGCCATTGTGAGGACTATATCAAGGATCCAAGCTTGGTGAAGTCATGCCACAGCAATGGTCTGACCTTGATGTGCTTGGGAGAAGGAACGGTAGATCCAAGTATTAATTAAGTTAGTCTCCTTAACCCTAATAAGGCCGGGGGGGGCCATTATGGCCCCCCCCTCCACGATTTTTCTGATTGTTCGAGAACGCATATGGATGGCGCCTCGCCGCTCGCTGACTTTTTTCTTTAGAGTCTTGCGCATCTTTAAAAAAAAAAAAAAAAAAAATCGGACCTATAGTTACAAGGTCACGTGACCTTTTGTCTTTGCATGTCAGCCCGAAAATCGCTCATTTTTGTGATTTGTGTACAAAACATATGGAAATGTCATTTTTCCTAAAAATAGATCAAACATTGGTTATTGGGTCTTGTTTAAAGTTTAGGTGGTTGTTTTGGGAGTCAAAATAGTTGAATTGTAGGAAGAAATGAAAAAAAAAAAAAAACAATAACATACATAAGTTAAAAAAACAATGAAATACATAAGAAATTATCAAAACAAGAGATAACATAAGGAATAAGCTGGCTCTTCCAATTTTTTTTGTCATATTATTGTTCCAAATGGTCTAATTAATATATGTAGTGAAAACGAATGCTTAAATATGAATAATATAGGATTTATGGGTAAAAATGTGATTTTATGACGTTATTTGCATAAATTACCATAAATATGCAAATGAGGGATTTTTTTCAAAAAATTGAAATTATCATATTGTTCTATACACTTCACTTGACATGCGTGCAAATTTTCGCGGAGATCGGCCGTTTCACGGCCGAGATCTTAGGGGGGGGGCCATAATGGCCCCCCCCCCCGGCCGTAGTAAGACTTCAAATAGCCCGGCCTTATTAGGGTTAAAGATGACGTCTGTCCATTATAACAACGATTGAATGTCTTCCCCATAGGGACTGTGTGGCCATTGTGAGGACTATATCAAGGATCCTAGCTTGGTGAAGTCATGCCACAGCAATGGTCTGACCTTGATGTGTTGGGGTGAAGGAACAGTAGATCCAAGCATCAGGCAGAAGCTTTCAGATGTTGGTGTCGATGGCGTCATTCATGACAGGTATAATTCATATCGATCTAGATTTAGCTCATGCTGCAATGATAATTATAAAGCTTTAGGTCAGTCAGGAACCACATGACTTTTACAAGCCGATAACGAGTATGGTAAAACCGGTCACTCAAAGTTTTTTACTTTTTTGAGGCACTTCTTGGTCATTTTGAAGCGCGATCTTTTTAGGGCTTCAATATTATACCATATTACAGACACGGATTTAACATTGTTAAATGATGCCTTTAAAGGTATTGATGATAATGATAATCATAATTTGTGTGAGTTATTCTGCAGTGTACAACTATCTGCATGACATAACTTGTGCTCCAGTATCTTTTCTCTGGTTTTCACACGGCTGCTATTATGGCGCTCTTGCATCCAAAGTGTGAGTGACAATGCATAATCTTTCCTCCTTTGCAGAATGGCCAGCTTTGCGCTTGGAACAAAGAACACCTTTGAATATCTGGAAGAACTCAAGAGTGGACGAACATAGCCTCTATCCTGGTCACCACGCAACTTGTCCCTTTCCTTTTTGTTTAGACTATGCAAGACTTATCCAGGGGGTTGTTTCTCAAAGATTCTAAGTCAAACTTAACTCTAAGTTGAACTTAAATATTATGGAGAGCTATTTGTAGCCTTATTTTGAAATATATTCAAAAGCAAAATTCAAGTATTTTAGACTTTTCATAAATTCCACATCAAGAACATGAAACCTCCCATGATAATAGAAAATATGAATGATTTGAATCAACATTTTATGCCTTTTAAAATAACTTTTACAAAATATTTCCAAGGATGCTAATTTTTAAGTCCAACTTAGAGACAAGTTCAACTTGTTCAACTTCAACAAGGATCTTTGTGAAACACCCCCCAGATCTTTGTATGTGTTAGAACTTTTAAATGGATCAAACTACACAAGCAGCTTGTATGGAAAGTACTATCAGGAAAAGGCTTGTCTCGTGATTTCAGTCTATGCAAGACTTACAATAGGATAACTGGTATCTCAGACTTCTTGGAAGGATTCAAACCAGATAAGCATCATTCAGGGACAGTGCATTGCTTGACTCATCTCATAGTTGTTTTTAAAGCAACACTAGTACTAGGAAGACGTATCAAGCACGTATCACCCATGAGCAGTGTGTTTCTAGGCCCATACTTACATTTCAGACTATGCAAAACTAGAGGGAAGTCACTTGACATGACAGCTGGCTCAGTGTGAGCTTCCTCTAAACCGTTTACATGGTTTTCCTTCGATACAATGTTCAGATGAGAGCGGGACCGTGAATCATTATAGAGTGTTTGTTCAAAACGATGCTCAAATATATGTTTCATTATAAGACACTCAAAATAGAAAAGTAATAAAACTCTTTTAGATGTACGGGTTTGATGAAGCTATGCAATGAATTTTAATAGTCGGAACAAGGGTTCAGTTACAAGAGATAGGTCTTGTCTGAAAATGAAAGATATATATTGTCTAATTTACATTGTTATTTTGATTGCGGCTTGATAGACATACATGTACATGTACTCACATTTTATGTACCAATTACCAAGTATACATTGCTCCCTATGTCATGGAGTTCATGTCCCTATGCTATACTCAAAATATGTTTATCACTTTGGATGGTTCTGTAAATAGATATTTGAAGTTGAAATACACACTGTATAATAGACTTTTTAAAGCACTCATACACCCTCTCACGGAATAAGGCACGCCATGAACTAAAGTCTGACTTTGTTTCCAGACGCAGCATTATTACTCTTTAATTTCTTCATACCCCCATTAGTCCATAGAATGCCGATTAAAGTTTTTGAGGTTGATTTTTGTACATTCTTTCTGTACGGGTAGGTGATTAATACACTATGAATGCACAAACATGGAATTAATTGAAACACTAGATATGCATACGGTTATGTACTTACTATAGGGCTCATGGAAAGCCTCTCACTTGAACTCTCACCCTGCTTTTGTTTTATAGCCAAACTGATGACTGCCCAAGGCATGTACATTTATACATGTAGATCACAAACATGTTGAGCATACAGGGTCATTGTGGAAAACGATTTTGTAACTGACAGTGACAGGAGAGTGTGAACCCTGTATTAATACTTTTTAAGTGAATCTAGTATTGTCTGCCATTCTTAAATATTATACCCACTACAAACAAATAGCGCATCAATTGAGAGTACTTACAGATACAATGTGATATAAATAGCCCTATTTACAATTCACTGCCAGTACTGCAATTAGTGAAGTTATTTCCAAGGATATATTTTTATGCGATGTTTAACATCTTCTATTGTATCAATACAATGAATTATGAGTTTTAATTTGTATATATGTGTCATGTATCTTAGTTTGATTGTATGTTTAAATACTATTCTGTTTGCAATAATCCTTTTCATATTTATAATTTTCTTGGTAAAAATTCTACCAAACATTTAGAACTGTTGTTGTTGGTTTTATTCTAGGTGTTCAGTCAAATTTGACTATTTATGCCTATTACCTGGTACTTGGTTGGTTAATCCTTTTGGCAGCTCACTCAGGAAGCTATACTCGTAATTCAGTCAGTCAAGGAACTTGGACCGTGGCTACATTAAACATTTTTTCAATAACATGCAAAATTGTTTAAATGCATTGCTTATATATTTGCACCAGTGTAAATATTTTAACAAGCTCAAAATGTACACATATTGAACAAATAATTAAATAACTGTATATATATGTAATGATTGTATAAATTCAAGTTGACATAAATTGGAGTTGATTGAATGAAACAATCAGAGTTCCTAAAATAAATTACCAATTGATGTGATGTGCCTCAATGATTTCTGAATGATGATAGATGATATAGGATACTAGTAGATGGTTTAGAGATAACGAAGAAGAAAGAGAGCTGAAGGAAGGATGGAAACATGTTGAGTGTCATAAAAGGATTAAACTCAATATTAATACTAAGAAAACGGAGAGAGAGAGAGCTATACTCCCTTTCTCTCTCTCTCTCTCTCTCTCTCTCTCTCTCTCTTGTTTCTTAGTGTTGCAAGAGTTAATAGTCCTTTTACACACGCACACATATACATGTATATATATAAATATATACAAGATGTTATCGTTTTTCAATGGTTCTTTATAGTAGAATATATGGCTCGGAGATAAAGAAAGAGGAGGCATGTTGAGTATAAAATTATGTAAGGACTATAAACTCGTGAAATCAATACTCGAGAGAGAGAGAGAGAGAGAGAGAGAAAGAGGGGAGGAAGAACGGAGAAAGATGAGAAAAAAGGGTGGAAAAAGATGTGAATGGACAATTAACTATTAGAGATAGAGAAAGGTGCAGGAGGGGGGGGGGTAGATTGTCAGGTGGGCCGGGCCCCCACCCCTGGGGGAACAAAAACATGTTAAAACATGTTAATTTTACCTTTTTTTTTTTTTTAGATGGCCCCCCTCCCCTTGGCGCTCAAGGGGGGGGGGGGTGCGATTTTTCCAATTTTTAAGGACAAAAACAAAAAATTAGTGCACACTACCCCCCCCCCCCCCCCCCCCCATACAAAACTACTTTAATGACAGATTTACGTTAAAGAGTTGGGATCAGCGCTACGTCAGGAAGGGCGCCATTGCATTCCCTCGATCTCCCCCATGAATTGCCAAAAATGCCTCAAATATTTGAACATCCTTGTTTGTTTGTCTGTTTATCGACATTTGGACATAACACCAAAGCTTTTGAGAGATGGGATAACTCATTTTTGACGTTGTTGTACTAGCTGTTCCTTGTCAGAAATTATCTCTTTTTTGTGAGGACGAATACCCCTTAAAAACACTCCGGCGCCGGCTCTCATATGTATGCATGATAGTAACACGTTCCTTCGACGTGACGGAATGCAAGTTATACAAATTAGTAGAAACCAGAAATATCCTGGGCCCCTGCTGTCAGCATCAACTGTCTTTTATTTTTTATTAACTAAGGGTAAACTCAGCACTGACGTCCGGCAGTGACGAGAGTTGCGGGCGGAAAAAAAACTCCTATAAAGTATTATACTACCACCAGAAAGCTTAGAGAACGCTGTTCCCAATCCTGTCTAAATGGAGGTTTGTCAACTTTAACATAAAATATAAATAGATATATGTAAAAGAAGAATTAAAAGGGTACTTCAATGAATTTGTGCACTGAATCTTATTTAGAGGATTTATTGATTTATTGACTTAATACTTGAGTTTAAAGGGAAATCCAACCTTCAAAAGTTCATATGTATAAAAGCAGAAAGCAGAAATACCAGAAACAGAATGGCAAAGTTTTTAAAAATCGGAGAAAGTTATGAATATTTGAAATATAAGATCACTAAATCTAGCACGGTTGGATATTCCTATAATGGGAAATAGTTACAACCTACGAACTCCCCATATCTACCCCTCCCCCCCCCCCCCTCCGCTTCTGTAAACATTTGCTTGAGATTCAGTGTTTTGCTTCTAGGGAGTTTTGCTTGTGTCTTGCTAGTAAAAAGAAATGTGCTTACATTTGTCATTTTAATTCTTTCCATCAACAAACTGATCTCACTATAAGAAAACGTAAACTTTAAACATTTTCTATTCATTTTCAGTTTCTTTTTCTTTCTGCAAAGCGCGTGGTTATACACGTTTCTCTTTAGGTTATTGTCATTGATTTGTACTTTTGTTGACCACAAATTTTGATTCACGTGAATGATGACAAAATCACTTTTATACTTTTTTTGTCTAAGTAAATTTATTATTTTCAAGTGAAAATCGTTTTCCGTTTCCTCTTTTTTAAAGTACCATTTTCCTCTTCTACCTTTTTATTCACACTTCCCCCTTTTATCTTTAATTTTTGTCGATTTTGATAAATTAGCGAATCTTGATATATTAAACAGAACAAACACGTCTCCTTAACCTACTATACATTTAAAACTATGATAAAGAACAAAACCACTGTATGGAAGTGCTCGGGTTCACGGGATTGGAAATCCATTCTTTTAAGAGTCATATTGGGGATAAATTCGTTTTGGAATGTTAAATCCACACTAAAACTATTGGAATCCACTTTTACACAAAATATTGAAAGCTATACTAAAAGGTACAATTCAAACAACATCTTTAGAGTAAATTGTCACTTTAATTCTGCATGGATTCAACTCCAAAGGAAGGCCAAGCCCAACGCACACTACACGACCTTCCTGCCATCGAGTTTCGAAGAAATGGCAATTATATAGGATTTCCCGGCCAAATTCGCGAGTTTGTCATTCAAATTAATTTGTCTTGCGTTCAAATTCGACGGTTTTAGTGCAGTCAGGTATATCTCGGGTTTATATTCCCTTTTCTAGTTTTCAAGTTTATGGAATTTTCGTTAGAATCTACGTATGTTTCATTCAAATTAATGAACAATGTGCTTCTTTCGCTATTTGGTCATTCGATTTGGCGCAACACGATTTTCTGACAACGCGACGGTGTACTTCTAGCATTCTAATTCATTTGTAGCATCCAAATTAGCACTTTGTGCACTTAAATTATTGATGGTCAATATACATTTCTCATTTATTACACACTTTTTATAGCTCATTCTTTTTCTTTCAAGATTGTTTTCTCATGTGTATTTCATCATATTTCATTTTCTTGCATTTATACACTTATACTTAACTGCATTATTTAAAAACTGTAAAAGTTTGTTGCAATTCTTCCCCCTAACATTCCTAACTTGAATAAAAACTATTACGAATACGAATGACAGGTGTCAATTTGAATGATACAAATTACGCTTCCGACAAGTGAATATTAATTTGAATGCTAGTTGAGCAGTTTCTAAATTGAATGACAAATCTATGAAACCCTTCGACCAAAATCCTAAATAAAATACAAAAACTGGAAAATTGAATGATAATTGGCATGGCAAAGCCGATCTGCGCTAACTTAAATGCAAAGTAAATGAATTCGAATGACAAACTCGCGAATTTGGCCGGGAAATCCTATATTAGATATGGAAATCTAAACGGACACTATTTTCCCGATTTAGTGTCTAAACTATGATAAGAATACTCTTTCCTTCTCTTTCTCTTTCTTTACTATACCTCTCGGTCTTTTATCCTCTCTTTCTCTTTTTCTCACTTTCCTTCCCTCTCTCCTCCTCATCTCTCTCTCTCTGTCTCTCTCTCTTTCCCTTTTTTAACTTCTTTTCTCTACATCTTTCCCTTCTCTCTTCCTTACTTTCATATTTTATTTAAGTACATATTCCCAATTTCCTTCTTGTTCGTATGTTTGCTTTTATTTTACATTTGGTACAAAATTAATAGTTTTCATATAGCGCTTAATACAAATGTCGTTAAGCGCTTTACAAATATACTATTACCCCGGTCAATGGATTCAGTGCTTACCCGCACACACTGTGTGCACAATCTCCACTCCCTGAGGACATATACGTGTACAAATAATAGGCATACTGTTCAATGCATATCCATGTGCAATTCAGTATATGTGAAACTGCGATGTATGATTCAAAAATTCAATAAATACCGTACCATACCATAACAACTGGAATTTTAGTGCATTTAAAACTCCTATTAAGAATAATAGCCTAATCGGGTTCAAATCTTAAACAATATCGCACTATTGCTCTGACGTCACTGCGATTTGGGACGGAATTAGCTTGTCCTTCTCCAAGAAAGTCGGATCATAATAGTGTGCCTCGTTGTTATGACTTCCGAAAGCGGGGATTACCTCAGTCCGTTTTCTCGTGATATAATGCGATATTTGCGCGAATATGAAAGCTGTTTTGTCATTGTCATACAAGTAGCGAACCAACTTGATTGGCCAATTTGGGACTGCTGATATAACCATTTTTTATTCATGAGCTGCCTATTGTTTGCGATTGCATAATATAATATTATGAACCACAAATTAATGTAGGTGATGCAATAAGGAAAATAGCTGAGCGTTTGTCGACCTAAATCTTCCTTTGCCTTGTCCCATGGCCGGAAATGTGACCTATTGTTTTCACTTTGAATAGGATATGATCATTCTTATTTGTTACGAGCAGGCAATATATTCTTTACTTTATCATTTTGCTAAGGTTGGTTGTTTCAACCGAAGTATGCAATCATCATGGTCATGATATTAAATGAATGAAGTTTACTACTACGCCATTGTTTATTTTAACTTTTCGTACAAAATATACTATAGGATATTTATGGACAGGCTTTGGCGTAGCTACGAGGGGCACAGGGGGCATTTGTCCCTCCCATTCCTCCTCTCAGTTAAATCAAGCAATATAACATATTTTGTCTTATTCTCAAACTTAAATGTACTCTGTAAACTTATTTTATTACGTTTGATCAGTATTTCGTTACTTGTATAATTCATGCATTCTATTATATATTGTTATACTGTATGCTTTATAATAATGTCATTTTAATCTGTGGATATTTGAGTAGAAAAATAAATCAAATCAAATCAAATGCATCAATGGTTTAAATGTTATTCAACAATATTCTTCGAGAAGATCTTAATTAAATGTTTTTCTAAAGCTGTTTTTGTGACGAACATTTTTAAACTCGATTACACAAATTTTACCTGAAAATAAGAATCAAATCAAATGAAGTCTCAGCTGTTGCTAGGTATACCATCTGTATATTCCTCAGGACAATGTTGTCGGATGAAGCTGTTGTTTGTTTGTTGATTTTGCTTGTTTTTAATCCTTATGTACCCGCTGTCTATTTTAGAATTGTAGTAGTCTGTTATTTTTATGATGTAATCGCAGACACATGCACAGCCCAATTGATTTAACTTTCTCTTTATATAAGTGAACATGGCTTCCTATTCTTAATTCTCTTCTATTTTTTTCTTCCATTTATTATTCTTTCTTTCCTATATCTACGTTCTGTTACACAATATGTAATTTGTATAATACTATCTTTAATTTTCTCTCAGTAACTGTGTTAACTTATTATGGGCGTTCTCAACTCAAGCTGTGCTTTTCGGGTTTTCGCCTCCTTCCGTATCTGAGTTATTTACTGATTGATTGATTGATTTTTATTCGACAAGCTTCCAACATACAACAATATACAATAATAACAGATCAAAAATAAGTCAGCTTGAACAGGATAACCCACGAAAGCTCGAGAGCTTATTTCCAGTGGGGTCCCTTACAGACATGTATACAATTAATAAATTAAAATAGTAATATTTACAGACAGATAAGAAAATTAAAAGAACTACTTATTAAAGATAATAATAACAACATTAAACTGATGATAGAAATGATATTAAGTACAAGAAGAAAAAGAAGAAGGAGAAGAAGAAAAAGAGGAGAAGGAAGAAGAGGAAAATAATGATGAATTTGTAAAATTTCTATAACGTACGAAAACATAAGTATATACAACATGAAAAAGTATGAACCGACAGAAGAATAACAATTTCAATCATATAACATGTCATTCACTTCTCTTCTCTGACTGTCAAGTATTAGGTATTCCTTTAATTTCCTCTTAAAATGATCATAGTTTCCTATTTCTTTTACACCATTGGGAAGGGAATTCCAATGTTTTATGGCATTGTAATAAAACGAATTTCCAATACTACCTACTCTTTCTGGTAAGTTAAAGTTGAATCGTCTATTTCTTGTATTATAATCATGTACG
This sequence comes from Strongylocentrotus droebachiensis, assembly GCA_035222895.1. Lineage (NCBI taxonomy): Eukaryota > Metazoa > Echinodermata > Echinoidea > Camarodonta > Strongylocentrotidae > Strongylocentrotus > Strongylocentrotus droebachiensis. The sequence continues at coordinate 56,638 of JAVYIG010003082.1, forward strand.
TCAGTAACAAGATCGAAGTTGGATCGAATATAATGATTCGACCTAGTACTGTATACTCTATGTTGAAATCATTGTTACATATATAATTTATATATACATTGTGTTTCATAGTGTACTGTTGAGAAGGAAATAAATGTTAATAAATACAAATACAAATACAAAGTCTAAGTGACTATATTAGTATTTGTTTTTGAAGACACGCGACATGATAAGCTATTATGTATATACGAAACTACTTCATCGCTAGTAGACTGACATTATCTTTTGGGCGAGAGAGAGCCTCAGAATTAACTCGTAATGAACTCGTTTTACAATTATAATCCATTTCAAACACTACCAGCACTCCTAATTATATACCGTATCCGATCAGTGAAGGTATTTATACAGAGGAAGAAAGGATGTCAATCATAATGGTATACTTCAGTAAATTATTCATTCTGTCATAACACCCACTGATGATGACCTTAATCTCCCCCTCCTTTCTCTCTCTCTCTCTGTCTCTCTCTCGTTCTTTCTTATCCTCCCTCCCTGTATTTCTTTCCCCCTCTTTACATTTCATATACAGTCAAACCTGCTTTATTGACCACCTGTCTACAAAGACCAATTTTTGTTGTTTCCCTTGAAAATGGTTTCTCATTGAGACATGTACCAACGGAACCTGTACATAAAGACCATCTGCATAAAAAGACCATTTTTTCTTGTCTCCCTTGGGTGGTCGCTATAGACAGGCTTTACCGTATGAGTAATTTGTTTTAATCAAAATAGAAAGTCCACTTTATTTTGATTGCTGAGCGTATATATTGGCAAGAATGACACGCTATGAGTATGACTTGATCGTAGCTTTTCCCTTTATTTGCCGAGATTTCGATCTAAATGATCGTCGTCGAAATGTTTTATTAAAAAAAATGCATTAATAAAATATTTACGTCACTTCTTTACTTAAATTAGATACACATTTCCACACAATTATATATTGAGATATTGAAGATACATATTATGTATCGGTCACAATTAAAAGTAATAATATCTTCTCATCATCATACTAAATTTATATTGAAATCGAATCTGTGCAAAATATACATCCAAATAATTTGTGAAATATTTGGATGTATCTATTGTTGATATAGCTAATGGTTATGAATAATACGCATGTACACTGTTACCATTAAAGAGAGACTTTTACGTTTTTACTTTTTGTCATGAACTGATTGTGACAATAGGATATATTCTTGATAGATAAAGTTTATATCTTCTCAGAACTTTATTGATCAATTTCTTTCATTTTTAAATTAATCAATAAAGTTATGTAAAGATATCAACTTTATCCATCAAGAATATATCACATTCTCATAATCACTTATTGAAAAGAACTCGAGCTAAATATTCAAACTGTAAACGCAACAGTGTATATAATTATTTGTTGTATTACGGTATCTTCATATATAGAATAATGTTTACAAGATTATATCCCTCCCTTCTCCTCTCTTCTCTGCGCGTTTGTCAACCTAAATCTTCCTTTGCCTTGTCCCATGACCGGAAATGTGATCTATCGTTTTCACTATGAATAGGATATGATCGTTCTCAGTTTTTACGAGCCGGCAATATCTTCTTTACTTCATCATTATTTGCTAAGGTTAGTTGTTTCAACCGTAGTATGCAAATAATCATGGTCATGATATTAAATGAATGAAGTTTACTATTACGCCATTGTGCGTTTTAACCTTTAGTGAGAAATATACAATGGGATTTGTGGAAATACTTTGGCGTAGCTACGAGGGGCACAGGGGGCATGTGTCCCTACGTCTAATGGCAAGAACAGACAATAGAGTGGGAGAGAGACAGGCTGAGTATGTGTGTGTGTGTGTGTGTGTGTGAGAGAGAGAGAGAGAGAGAGAGAGAGAGAGAGAGAGAGAGAGAGAGAGATAGAGAGAGAGAGAGAAAAAAGGGAGGGGGCGAGGGAAACAACGAGAAACAATGAGAGAGAGAAAAAAGAGAAAGAAAATTACAAAATTATTTAGGCCATCCAAGGAAACCGAAGAAAAAAAAACCTCTGTAGACTGTTGGCCTTTTGGACAGGTCATATAACACACAATTGTTTCTAGAGGGAGATAAGATACATGGCCACTATAGGCAGGTGGTCATTATAGAGAGCTGGCCAATGATAATAAATCAATCATTAAGAGTAATCATTGAATCATAAAGAAGTATTCTCGGTTTACGCCAATGGTGTAAAAGAAATAGGAAACTATGATCATTTTAAGAGGAAATTAAAGGAATACCTAATACTTGACAGTCAGAGAAGAGAAGTGAATGACATGTTATATGACTGAAATTTTTATTCTTCTGTCGGTTCATACTTTTTCATGTTGTATATACTTATGTTTTCGTACGTTATAGAAATTCTACAAATTCATCATTATTTTCCTCTTCTTCCTTCTCCTCTTTTCTTCTTCTCCTTCTTCTTTTTCTTCTTGTACTTAATATCATTTCTATCATCAGTTTAATGTTGTTATTATTATTATTATCTTTAATAAGTAGTTCTTTTAATTTTCTTATCTGTCTGTAAATATTACTATTTTAACTTATTAATTTTATACATGTCTGTAAGGGACCCCACTGGAAATAAGCTCTCGAGCTTTCGTGGGTTATCCTGTTCAAGCTGACTTATTTTTAATCTGTTATTATTGTATATTGTTGTATGTTGGAAGCTTGTCGAATAAAAATCAATCAATCAATCAACACAATATTCTGTTGTTATCAAATATAAACATGAAATAATGATATACCTGAAATAAAAATACACAATGTGAATCAAAACTTTGTACACATTCTTATATTCTTCGAGAAGATCTTAATTAAATGTTTTTCGAAAGCTTTTTCTCGCTTAACATTTTCTAATTCGATTACACAAATTTTACGTGAAAATAAGAATCAAATAAAATCAAGTCAAAGTGACTTTGTAAGTATATGTTTTGAAGACACGGGACACGATAAGCTGTATATACGAAACTGTTTTAATCGCTATAGACTGACATTATCTGTTTAGCGACAGAGAGCTTCAGAATTAACTCGTAATGAACTCATTTTATAATTATAACCCAATTCAGCTACAACCAGCACTTCTAATTAGATACTATTTGCGAGCAAGCAACTATGTCATAATTTTGTATATGCTGGTATACCTCAGTAAATTATTTATTCTGTCATAACACCCATTGATGATGACCCTAACCTCCCCCTCCTTGTTCTCCCTCTCTCCCTCTTTCTATTTCTCTCTCTCTCTCTCTCTTTCTTCTCCTCTCTCCCTGTCTTTCTTTCCCCCTCTTTACATTTTTATATATATATATATATATATATACAGTGCGTCTCTCTCTCTCTCTCTCTCTCTCTCTCTCTCTCTCTCTCTCTATATATATATATATATATCTCTCTCTCTCTATATATATATATATATCTCACTCCTTACCCCACTTTCTCCTCTCTAATCATTTATTTAAACCTACACATAAGCTTTTGTGCTTTTTTTACGCCGGTGTCGAAGGGGAAAATCTCCGACCATGTCAAATCTCAGGATAAAAACATGATTACAAACGACATTTTGAGTGGCATAAACATTGTGGCAACAAATTATCGATACATTTTGTCTTTCACTGTGTCTTCGCTTCTTTACTATATTCGGGAAATACATCCCAAAATAATAATTAAAAAGTAGTCTGAATATGTACATCTTGATCTTTGTGCATCCGGAGACCCTCGTCTTTGAATTGACACCAGCTTCTCACTGTGTTGGATATGCCACTGATTATTATGATGATACTTATGATTCCATTTTTCTTCTCCTATTAACTAACTCACTTTGGCACTACATTAATTCAATTAAAATAATTCAGTACCTAATGGTAAGATTGAGTGGCTGTTCGGAAGCTAGATGATACCCTTACATTCTATTTTAAAAAAGGTATATCCGATTACCACGCAATCGTGCAGCGGTGCAGGCATGTCTCATAGCACGCTTATTCGGATTGTACCTGCATCATTTAATTATCATAATGAAGGTATCGACAGGAGATGGTCGGAGGGGGCGGGGGGGGGGGGGGGGGCATCGTATCAAAATGCTTAGTCGGAAAATCATAAAACGTAGGCAAATTTGAACCTATGAAACTTATAGGCATATCGATTTCTCTAAATCCTGTCTGCAATTTGAAAGGTTGCAGATGTGTTTTTACCGATATCGACAATTTAAGTCCGATGGTAATATGATGATGGAGATGATAATGTTCATCACTAATTCTCTATAATTTGTTAAAAAACATCAACAAATGATATACATGATTTTGGGGGAAGAAAATCAAGTTTAAGGTTTTGCAACTATTATGGCGATTATGGTGTTGACTAGATAATGGGGATGGTGATGAGGATGGTTAGTTAGGACGGTGGTGACGATGATGATGATGATGGTGATAATGACTGTGGTGATTTTGTAGCGGAGGTGATGATGATGGGGATGAAGATCATTACTGGTTATGATGATGCTGATGCTGCTGCTGATGATGACAATGTTGGCTATGATAATGTTAATCACTAGTTCTCTAGAATGTGTATGCAAAACCCAAAATGACATAGAAGTGTTTTGTGTAGAAAATCAAGTTTAAGTTCATTTTATTGAATCTCTTTCCTTTACGTTGATTAATGGTGAATCTCATATTTTTTCTTTCGAAATAAACGTGATAAGAAATGAAAAGTAAAAGTATTGCGGTATAAAAGAATAAAAATCTTCTTGGCTAATTTATGAGTAGATATACCACATTATGGTTCTTACGGAGAAATATCGCTTGGTATTTCCCATTCTTATATCATAGCGTGATTAAATTGCATATCGCTAAAGAACCAATCAGCAATGACAATCCTCGCAAGTCATGAATATTCAGCAGCTGAAGCCAAAATATTGAATGGTTTCTCGACCTCAAATTGTCCGCAGAATGAGTTGATTTTTTTTCCTTTCAAGAAAGGGGGCTTCTTCCATTAATTTTCTACATGTTCGGCACACGAAGAAAATTTGAAAGATTTAAGAAATTAAGTTAGGGGTCTTGATTCCCCTACCCCCCCCCCCCCCCTTATATAGCTATTAATTACAAGCAAAACAAATGTGAAACAATAAACGAAAATTCCCCAACACAGATCTTCGACCTATGGAACTCGTCACTTCCCCCCTTTTTATACCCATGTAGTAATGATCACGTGTATAGCGAGGCGGGGCTAATGAATATTCATAAGATGATGCTGGTTGGGAATTTAGAACTACCCTCATCTTTGGAAAGCCCAAGACTTGGATTCTGGTATAAATAGGAGTGAATTGGAGAGGGGGTGTTGTCTTATTTCTTTCACCACTGCGACAAGAAGGCATCAAGGGGTCCAGGACCAAGTCCCTTCTAAGCAGTCATCTCAACCGTTCCTGTTTTCTAATCAGTGCTTGTTACAAGGGATTTAGAAACACATAACGCTGTGAGAGAGTTGCAGAAAGAAACATAGGTAAGTCTCCTTCAACATTGCATTGCATTTACCAATTCAATTTATTCTTTGACAATTGTTAAAAGTATAATTAAAGTTCACTACGTAAGACAATTTCCCATTAATTCAAATTGTCGTTTTCTTTTGAACATTATAACATCTCTCTTTTATAAAAACAGAGACAAATACAGAAAGCAATGTGAGTTGTATTCCTAGCTTTGAATATTTTATCAAACGAATAAAATATGTTTATGTAACATTTAGAACTGTCGTTTATTTTAGGCCTACATGATGACCGTGTTTTGCTCTATATTAGGTCTTATTAAGAAATATAAATAACTTAATACTAAAGCAGGCAATTGAATATAGTTATTGTTCTTCATTGTTCTTTTTTTTCTCAGTGTCACACACTGTCAAAGAAATATTAAAATTTGAATGAGATTGAATATCCTTTTATAAATAAATATACTTTGGTAAATTCAATATTCCACCTATAAACAGGAAAAAGAAGATAAAATAATCCGATGTCAACAACTTCACAAAGACAATTTGATCTAAAAAAGATTGTAAAAATGGAGCACATTACTTTGTAGTATTGTCAAATGTAATGATCTTGTCATTTAATATCAAGTTGAAGCTGTGACAGGTAATGCTTTTGATTTCAAGTATGCATATTTTATTAGACAACTCTATCTGTTTATTTCGCCGAATTTCAAAAATATTCGTTTATTTGCTCATTGGAGAATATTCCGAACCATTCAGCTGAGTGCTTGTGATGAAAATATTATATTTGTTATTGGTGATCATTGTTAAACTTTGTAATTGTAAACTTCTTCTACTTTTAAAAAGCAAATCAAATCATCAAATTTTATGATAGTGCTAAGTGAAATATTCTTTGCCTACTTTGTAAAATTGCATCGACTAGCTAAATTCCAGGCATAGCTATATTTTATGCTGTAAATTAATGTAACAAATTAAATTCGTATCATCATCATCATTTTTGTTGAATTACGTGTTCATATAAACTCAAAGTTGTTAGTTTCATTCCTCCCACCCCACACAAATACGAAAGTTAACTTATCTTAATCCTCAAATCACCATTTTGGGACCGGTGTGAGGGATGCTACATAAATGAATTTAGAATATACAAACAACTTTACTAACTCTATTTTACCCATCATCTAAGTTCAAGATAATCACTGGTAAAAAAAATATCAAATATAATTGCCCTTTAGCACTAGATTTTTTATCATAGTAATCGTTTAAGTGTGTCATGTACATTCGGTGTTTGTTTTTAAAAGATTTGCAGTGAACTGTCATTGTTTAAAATGGTTTGATAGAGATATATGAAATAGTTATATATATAATAGTACTCTTCATATTCGTATATATGGACAAATTGATTATTTAAACTATCTATAATTTACTACATTTTAATTAGGCCTATTCTGATGTAATTCTGTCAGAATCTATGACAGCCGAGATCGACTATTGTCCCCAAAGCCCTTCACTTTTCCCGTCATAAAATTACAAAATTAACGATAATGTTCAAACTACGTGCAAATTTGCAAGTTATTCTACCTTGTGACTACTAATACCATTATTGTAATCGATCCGGTAAGCTTTAAGACCGTCTTGAATAATGCTAAAATATCAGGGAACAACTCTTTGTCTAAATCATGCTATTTCTTTGTAATAAGCACAAGTTATTGTTTAAATGTAATGCTTACCGTTTACTCCGCTTTTCATATATAGGCGTGAATACAATGGTCTAGGAACGTGAGACGTAGCTGTACTTTTATAAATATATATATCATTACTATATCAGATATTCACTGTCATGCAACTTTCTTATTCGAAGTGTTTGTGAATCCTTTTTTCTTCTTTAATATAGTCAAGTATACGTTTCACAAATAGAAAAACAAATTGTTATTGTTAACGTGCACCGTGTAATGAATGCACCAACAGTTTGATATCCTGCAATAAGACCTATATTGTTTCGACGAAATATAATACATGTAGTAGTTCTCCGTGTTAACCTTGCCCTCTGTAACACAATCGACTATAAATTCTATATTCGGGGAATGGCAACGCAATAGAAGTAGAACAAGAAATGGAAGCGGTTTCATATCTTTAATCATTTTAACCACACTTCATAATAATTGTCTGAAAAAGAAAAGGCTGTTTAGCTAAACAGCTTCAGCGTACAGAGGAACTTACTTACAGGTTAATTATAGGATGCCTATGATGAACATGTACCCTAATTGTAAATGTTATTCTCTGAATGTAAGAGGGCTCAGAGAAATGTGACGTTAAAGGTCGGTCCCCAGACGTAACTAATCATACCTGATTCATACGCGTCTGCAAAGCTGGGGATTGCCTCGACAGAACCTTTATTTGGTTCTTTTGCAATTTCCATTTCATGTTCATTATCTATTTCTTTGAATTCTTACTCTTGTCTTTACTTCTCTTTTTAATTGTGTGTTTAAAGTTCAAGATATACTGTGTATCCTACATGTAAATATGTTGTCAATGTACAATGTTTTTCAATGTACTTTTTTAAAATGGACTTGAATAAAATAAAATTGAATTGAATTGAATTGGTAAAAACCCAGTTACACAAAGCGCCAAGCGAGAGAGAATTTTTTTCTCGGACCAAGGAAAAGAGAGATTTTATATTTCTACAAGTAACAGAAGAAAATGAAATGAAATAGATTTTTTTTTGTTTAAAGTATTCAGTCTTATTCTGAAGAAAAAGGAGCAAAGCAAATCTTTTGGGATAAAATAACTATGTAGTGTGGTAATATTGTCCTATAATGTAATTGTGATATATTTTAGTCCTATACATTGTGAAATTAAAAAAATGAATTATGTTGTATTTATGTTCGTTTATCAAATGATAAAAAACTTTGTTATAATTATGTTGCAGTTTTGTGTAAGCTATGACTTTTGAAAGTCCTTTGTTTCTATGTTATGTCTGAAAAAAAAATCGGAGTTTTGAGATATAAAATCAGTGAATTTAAAAAAAAAAAAAAAAAAAAGGACTTCCGATAAACTTTAAACCGGAAACATTTTATATCAATAGTGGGTATGGTAATTCTCGAAGGGAACCCGAAGGGAATACCCCCAAACAATGTTCAGCTAGCTAACTTCAAATCGAAACCAATTAATAATACTCAGTTGATCCCGTGATGTCCTGGCAAAAACCATTGTTGCATCACGCAATGGCGGACCCGGAATTTTAAGAAATAAAATAAAAAGGGGGCACAATATTCCTCAAATATCGCCGATAAAGAAAAAGGCAAACAATATTTTCTAGATTTTCAAGTCCATTCTGTAAATAAATCGGACTCCCCCTTTAAAAAAAAAGAAAAAAAGAAAAAGGTCACCACCTTAAAAAGGGGTAAGGGTGGTGGTGGGGGGGAGAGTGGTACGTGTTGGAACATGTGCACTGAAGGTGTATTACTTAGGTTCCAAAGGGGGCGGGGGTACGGGCCAGATGAACCTCCCCCCCCCCCCCAACCTGACAGTAGCCTAACGATTCGTTTTATCTTTTTAAGTTTGGCAAGATATAGAGGGCTCTCGATTGTTTTGTTGAACATTCATATCGCGTCACCTCATAGTCATCTATATTTATTACTACAGTTTCCGGTGATATTTATAATCATTAAGAGTGTATAAGCCTGGTAATACGCTATCCACAGTGATTTCGGTCATGAAAGTGTTTAGGAATATATGTTTTTTTTTAATCTTCGGTTTGAGGAACCCTTTGATAATATTTATTGCTCTTGTCTAATAACCCATCAACAAAATATATCAAAGTGGTCCTTTCTTTTCCGAAAATAAGATATTAGGGAAAATGCACCCTCCAAATTATATAGTAGTGCAGTTCTTGGTTAGCCTTTTCGTAGACCATTGATGTTTGTTACGGCTTTCAAACACTTTGCCCCGCCCCGCCCCTATCTACCTTTGTCTCTTTCTTCTATTTTCTCTCTTTCGCTGCCTCCTCTTTGCCTCTGTGGCCTCTTTTCCTTCTCTCTCACTCTCTCTCTCTCTGTGCGTCCTCTCTGCCTCTTTTGCCTTTCTTCCCTTGTCCAAAGTCTTAAAAGTGGGTCCTTTTTTGCCTTGTGTGTGAACGTGATTAGATAAGATTTCGCTTTCGATACGTATTGTATATTGTATATGTATATATTGTATATATGAAGAAACTGAGAACTGTCTGTCTGAACAAGGTCTTTATTAAATTCTACCCGCATCTCTTTCTAACATTGAGAGTGATAGGAAGGGAAGTGGTTAACAAATGCTTTCCGCAATTTAACTTTCATGTCCGGCAATAAAATACGAATAATTCCTTTCTATATCTTCAGTTAATTTGATTGGCCTATCAAATTCGATAGAATGTGATGGTATTCTTATAAATGTTGCGGGTAGTACCACACATTGTTATTCATTCCAATGGCTGAGTGACATTCTGAGGTAGGTTATGACGCAAGGATCACGTGATTAAATCAACTCCTAACACGATCGCAAAGATATTCGAAAAATCAACCTAAGGCGATATCGATAGCCTTGTGCGTCCTCGTTTAAAATGAAAAATTATTTTGAATGACATAATTGCTTTAGCCAAACTTCACAGGGTATTGCAATCGCCCTTTGACCCCTTTAGTTGATGTTTTGAAAGGGTTTGTGATTGTGTTTCCTATGTTCTTTTGCGCACGAGGTGTTTAATAATTGTAACTGTAAATGTGACTGACATTGAATAGACAATTCGCGGGAAATAATAATCATATAATTCCGCTTTTATATAGCGCTTAATACATCTTCGATGTCTCTAAGCGCTTTCAGATATACTATTTCCCCGGTCATCTCCACTCCGTGGGGGAAATGTTATCCTATAACCTTTCACTGCCATTATCTTCCTTGTCGACTTTTCTTTTCCTGTAACTGCTTCTATTAATTACATCGTTTTGCAATTGTGGCTACTGAAATGAAAGTTATACTAAGGAATTGCCCGGCAAAGTTCAAAGTTGAGCAAATTCGATGCTGTCTTTTGTTCATTTTCATTTTTGATATCATAAAATCTTTGTTGCCTTTAACGTCGTGCCCTTTCGATTTGATTAATCTTCTTTCCAGATCAACCATCTTTTAAAGAGAAATCAACATGGGAAGCAACAAAACCAGCTGGGGGTATTTCCCCGTCGCCGTGGTAGGCATTGGTAAGCATGACGTCACACTTTTTATTCGTCCAAGGGTCTACCCCAGAGCCATCTATACACAGAGTTTGGCAAACTTGTTTTCACTTGGTCACAACATGCCGGAAATTCGCCATATTGTGCCAAACCGGTTGGCCAAACTTTCCTAATCAATGACTTTGATTTACACGATGGTCTAACTATCGTGGGTTGATATAATGTAGTGAAAATTAGACTTTCGGAAAACTATTAAGATTTTGTAAAGATTAATTGAAAATTACGACATCCATATATCACAACAGAAGGTTAAAAGGGGTAAAACCCACGGGGGAACTTATAAGGGGGAGGAGGTGGGAACACGTTCGATTTAATAGATTCTCCAGGAGGATCTTCAAACAATTTAATTAATTAGAAATGAAGAATATATAGCGAGCCTTAAAGACAACTACCCCTTTCACCCTTCTTCCATTTTTTTCAAAAAAAATATATTATTACAGATATGTGAAAGAATTGTGTGACAAGTAAAATGATTTGTATAGATTACATCACGATATGTGTTCAATACTTCCACTTTTATTGACTTGTTCTTTCAGATGTAAACATATAGTTACAAAACAATTACAAATATCCAAGTTTCTAATTATTTTTTTAAAACAAATATTTTCCTGTTTTTAATATTCAAATAAAGTATGCAGTGACTAAATTATTGTTTGAGGCTATACTAAATTTATAATAAAGTGCTTTTCACATGACTAATTCACATAAGCATAGACCAACAACGAAGCCACAGTGTAAAGTGATACGATTTTGATTTACCCCAGGAACTCGCCATGCTTGTGGAGCAAACACTACCGATGACTTCTGGAAGGTTCTCAAGGAAGGTAAAGAGTGCATCCTGGACATTCCTCCAGAAAGATGGGCCATCGATAACTTCCATGACGAGGACCAGACAAGACAAGGAAAGATGGTGACAAAGCGATGCGGACTCATCGACGATCTGGAAGGCTTCGACAACCTGTTCTTCAAGATCTCACCCAGAGAAGCGGCATCGTTGGACCCTCAACAGCGCCATCTCCTGGAGGTCAACTATGAGGCATTCGAGGACGCAGGGATCAACCCTGATAACCTAGGTGAATCCTGTGGTGTCTTTGTCGGTATTGGTATGATGGATCACGCCATCCAGCTAGTCGATACGTCCACTACCGATGCGTACACCCTGACCGGTATTGCACACAGTGTGTCGGCTAATCGTATCTCGTATGCGTTCAACCTCAAAGGCCCTTCTTTTGCAGTCGACACAGCTTGTGCCAGCGGACTGACGGCTCTCCATCTGGCCTGTACCAGTCTCTGGAACAGAGAGTGCAAGGTTGCATTGATGTCAGCTTGCAATGGTATCCAACTCCCAGACATCACAGTCGGGTTCAGCGCCCTTGGTGTTCTCTCACCAGATGGCCGTTGTAGTCCCTTCTCGAGTACCGCCAATGGCTACGTCCGCAGTGAAGGATGGGGCGCCATTATCCTCAAACCCCTCAGTCAGGCTCTTGCAGACAATGACCACATCTACACTGTCATACGCGGTAGCGCCATCGCAGCCAATGGGTTAGCCAACAGTTTGACCATGCCATCTCCTCCTGCTCAGGAGTACGTCATGAAGGAAGCCTATGAGAAGTTCGGTGTGTCTATGTCCGATGTGCACTATGTCGAAGCTCACGGCACCGGAACCATGGTTGGTGATCCTCTGGAAGCAGAGGCCATCTCCAGGGCATTCAACCGCACACGTGACAACCCTCTCAAGATTGGATCCGTAAAGAGCAACTTTGGACATACAGAGGTTGCTGCCGGAGTGACATCTGCTATCAAAGTCGCCTTGATGATGGAGAACCGTGCCATTCCACCAACCATCAATTTCGTCTCTCCAAACCCCCACATCGACCCTGAAGAGATGAAGCTGGACATCGTAACCAACTTCCAGCCCTTCCCGACCGAAGACAAGCACATCATCGGCCTCAACTCCTTCGGTTTTGCTGGAGCCCTGGCTCATTGTATCTTCGAGGAAGCACCAAAGAGACCTAAGAAGGAGCTGACTCCAGAACAGGAGTGCGGGTGGAAGTTTGGTGACTCCGACAAGGAAGGACAGCCTATCATCATTCCTCTATCCGCCAAGTCTCCAGAGGCATTGACAGCTGTTGCCAAACAGTGGCAGAACCTTGACATAGACCAGGACGCAATGAGTGCAGTCTCATGGATGTCCACACGGCGTCGTGTTCATGAGAACAGACTCACTGTCATCTCAAGCTCTGGCAAGCAGTTCAAGGCTCAGATGAAAGACTTCGTTGAAACAGGTGAGACAGACATTTAAAAAAAACATTTCTAACTTAGCTGTCATTCTTTCTAAATATATATATATATATCCATATATCTTTCTTTTCAATCGATCAGTTTCCTTAATTGATATAAAAACAAATTCATCTTTGAATTGACTAAATACTTGGGATGGTAATTAAAGTCTTCATGTGAGCACAATATTTGTTTATAACTATATCTCACTTTCTCTCATTCATTTATCTTTCTCTCTCTTTCTCTCCTACTCTCACTTTACCAACTTTCTCTACTCTCCCTCAATCGATTCCTATTCAACATTCTCCTACTTATTACGTCTTTTTCCTTTCAACGACAGTAATCAGTACTTGGAAATTGTAATAAGTCATCAATTGGATGGATGTTTGACCATACTATATTTTTATAATTAGTTACACTAGAAGATGCAACCCGCTTATTTATACTGAAAATAAATAAACAAATAAATGAAAAAAAAATAGTATATGTTTCCTTAAATGCCGTTAGTCTGAAGCCTTTCTAACAAAGAAGTAATTAATATGCTGAATTAAATTTAGTAAAAACGGTTGAAAGGGTTAAAGATCGAGATTTTTGGCGGTGGGGTCTTTTGAAGCGGAAAGCGACGATATCATGTGATGCGCGCTTTCCAGGAACGGATTCTTATTATTATTATTATTATTATTATTATTATTATTATTATTATCATTATTCCCATCGTTATTATCATCATCATCATTCTTATCAACATCATTGCTAAACTCATCCTATAACTTGACCCGCAGGTGGCGCCGAGAACGCAACCTCAGGCACTGTATACAGCGGTGAGCCCAAGATCTGCATGATCTTCCCTGGACAGGGGCAGCAGTACGGCAACATGGGAAGAGAACTCTACAAGACGGAACCAGTCTTCAAGAACACCGTGGACGAGTGTGATGCCATCTTCAAGAGGATCAGTGGCTGGTCCGTCCTCGAAGAAAAATGTAAGTCAGGCGATTAGATACGCGATTAGTCATGCGATTAGATGCGCGATTAGATACATTGCTAGACCATTTTCGATACAAGGGGAGGGGAGCTAGAGGTCGGATATAATTTCCGAACAATTCTGTAATTTACCCATCTGAGAGTCGTATCACGAAACCATCATAAGTACAAATTAACTGACATAGTTTTGTAAAAGAGTGTTAATTGCGATACTTGCATATGCATGGGGTGTCGGTGAACTTGTACTTAAAACGGGTGCTTAAAATGCAGCCCAAGTTAGCAGTGTAGTTGATAAGTTAGCAAATATATATATTTTTAATGAACCGTTGCAAAAAAAGCGATAGAACTCAAAATGTATGGATTTGTTTTTATAGGATGGGAACACTCCACTAAGAAGATTTTAGGTTCAATATAAATTTGACTGACTTCCTAATAGAGAACCAGATGATGATAAAGCTTAAATTTTGTCTCAATTGTTAGTTCTAATATATTATGTAAAGCTCCCTGAATGGTTGTAGAGAACGTTTCATAACTATTTTGGAAATTCAGCTTTCATAGCAAATTCTTTCACCCCCACCCGAACTTTCTCAACCGCTTATTATTTCTGTTGAGGGGGGGGGGGGGGGGTTAAATGGAATATATATTTTAAATATTCAGAGATTAAATTTTAACCACCTCGGCGAGTAATAAATATACATCATGAGGCTATTAAGTTGTGCAAGTATATTATTTATTTTAGTCTTTTCTTTCATATCAAATATTTTTCTCTCAAATTTCAGCTCTGTTTGTCGAGCGCCCACATTCGGCAGACTACAAGCCCGACACCTTTGTCAATGATCTGGAAGTCTCTCAGCCAGCCATCCTTTTCATGCAACTCGGTCTCTTTAACCTCTGGAGCCACTGGGGTGTCAAGCCGGCTTGCGTGGTTGGACACAGTCTTGGTGAGGTATCGGCTGCATATGCCTGTGGAGGAATGACCCTTGAAGAAGCTGTGGAGACCATCTACATCAGGAGCGTTGAACAGGGAAAGCTGAAGGGAACTGGAAGCATGGCGGCGCTGAGGATGACCCTTGAGGAAGCCAGAGAACTCTGTAGCAAGCACGAGCGCCTCTATGTTGCAGCTATCAACGCACCTGGATCAACGGCCATCGCAGGGAACACTCAAGCCATTGAACAGATTGCTGCAGATAACCCAACGATCGCCAAGCAGCTGCGTGTCCAGTGTGCTTTCCATACACCAGACATGGACCCAACTGAGAAGACCTTCAAGGAGAAGATGGAGAAAGTGGTCAAGACTCCAGCCGGTGTGCGAAACATCCCCTTCTACTCCACCCTCACCGGGGCTCGCTACGAAGGAGACTTCAAGACGGCCTATTGGTGGGACAACATCCGTAATGCTGTTGAGTTCCAGTCTGCTGTTGAAAACGTCCTGCGTGATTTCGAGTGTGATATGTTCCTGGAATGCGCTGCCGCTGCCACTCTGCTATCATCCGTCAATCAAATTGTAAAGGGTTCTGGAGTGAAGATCCAACTTACAACCATCGCATCTGGACAAAGAAACCAAGACGATCGCATGTGTGCTCTTCGAGGCCTTGCTAACATGCACAACAACGGCGTGTCACTGAACTGGAAAAACATCACCAAGGACTCTGCTGCCTACACTAAACTTCCACTCTACCCGTGGCAACACAAGCCTTTCATGCTAGAGCCAGAGTACCGACGTAAGCGCCGTCTAGGCCTTGATGATCGTACCTACAAAGGTCAGAATGGGCAGCTCAGTCTTGAAACATTCCCCTTCCATAGTGACCGTACTGCAAAGGACAAGCTGGTTTTCCCAGAGTCTGGATATGTCGAGTACATGATGGAAGCTACCAGCGGCGAAAATGAGTTGCCTGTTGTGAACAAAGTGACCTTCACACAGTCTCTAGAGTGGCCGGAGGAGAAGACAGTCACAGGTACCAAGAAGGCTACTCTCAACCTCGACTTGGTGAGAGATGGAAACAAGGTAGAAATCAGCTACAAAGGGGACGTATGTAGCAGCGCAGAGGTAGAGGAGGGTGTTGCCCAAGACAACACCATCCCTGTGAATGATATCATTCAAAGATGTTCCAAGAAGACTACAGCGGAAGACTTCTATAGCTACATGCAGGAGATGGGTCTTGAGTACGGTGCCAAGTTCCAAGAGGTCAAGGAGGTGTGTCTTGGGGATGGAGAAAGTGTTGGTTATCTCAAGCCAGCACAAGATAACAAGCAGAGAATCCAAACAACCCACCTAGATGCCTGCTTCCAGCTTCTTACTTACACTCTCGGGGCCCGATCAAGCCTGTATCAACCAGCTATGATTGAAAGCATTCGGATGAATGTTCCATCACTACCTGCCGGAGAGCCTCTTTTGGCATACACTAGCATCATTGACTGTGACAGCTGGGCACTTAGGGGAAATGTCACGATCACTTTGACGAACGGAAAGGTGCTTGCTGAAATCCAGGGATGTACATGTAAGAATACAAGTGGTATACAGACGGACATCGACATCAACAAGTGCCTTTACAAGAGAGATTTCCAGTCAGTCAAAGCACATCTTCCACCAATCAAAGAGGTCGCCAAGGTGTTTGACGAGGAAAATCTGAGGAAGCGCTTTCCAGAACTCATGGAATCAGTCACAAGGGCAGAACAAGTGTTTTCAGACATGGGAGCAATCTGTCTTGCCTACATCAAGCGTGGCTTGGATCAAGTACCGGTCAAAGAACGTTCTGACTACTTAGACCCGCGGTACTATCGACGACTTGAGAAGCTGAAAAAAGACACGTCAATTCGTCAGATCAAGTATGAAGACATCCCAAAGGTCAAAGAGGAGATGCTTAAAGTGGCACCAGAACTAAAGCAGGAGTTGAGTATGGCACAGTGCCTTGGTGAGCATCTTCCAACCACACTGCGAAATCCACAGTCAGCAATGACACTCCTGTTCAAGCCTGAGTGCATGGCATCCTACTTCTTAGATTCACTGACCACCACATTCTACTACAAAGCTGGAGCAGAGATGGTTCGACAGGCAGTTCTCAAGGCTCTTGAGACAAAAGCCACTGTCAGGTTGCTAGAGGTTGGAGCTCGCATGGGAGGTCTTACCCATCACATCCTAGAACATCTTGAGGATCTATGTCTAGAAGGACGAGTTGAGTACGTATTCACCGACCTCAGCGTTGCTTTCTTCCCACATGCCCGAGACCACTTGGTCGACTACCCCTTCGTCAAGTACCAGCAACTAGACATCGAAACCGACATCGAGAGTCAAGGCTTTGTGCCAGGTTCAGTCGACATCCTGATCTGCTTGGATACACTCCATTCCACTGGCCATCTCCAAGAAGCCCTCTACTTCATGCGTGAACTCATCTGTGAAGATGGATGGATGATCCTGTACGAAGCAACAACTGTCAAGTTCATCGCAGAGGTGATTTTTGGTGCCCTTCGTCTATGCTGGGTCTTTGAAGATGACAGACCCGAATGTTGCTGGCTGGAGCAAAATGAATGGAAAGAGGCGTTGGAGAAGAATGGGTTTGATGATGTTGTGGCTCTATCGTCTCCGAAGGAGCTTTTCCACAGTGTACTTATCGGCCGCAAGGCAGGAGGCGACGATGCTTGCAAAAATCCCAAATCCACACCAATCACCACACGTAAGCAATGGCTTGTGGTGTCACATCCCGAAAATGCAAAGTTTGCCGACCTTGTCAAGTCATCACTCTCGGGAACAGTGACATCTCTTTCATACGATGAGATCACGAAGGCTGATCTTGGCAAGCTGAAGGAAGACGGTTCAGTCATTGAGGCTCTCTTCATCTGGAATGTTGATCACGACAACGGGTTCAAGGTACTCCTGAACTTCCTGCAACAGATCGGTGTGAATGTAGAGAATGTCTGCAAGCTGTGGATGGTGACATTTGCTGCGACATCAGGACCCAGACCTATCAACGCAGCAGGTGCTGGTCTTGTTCATGCTGCTGCAAATGCCTGTCAGATCCCATTCGTTACAGTAGATATCCCAGAAGAAGTGACAAATGGAGACAAGGTATGGGCTTCCAGACTCGTGAACACAATGCTAGGTAACAAGTTATCCGACATGGAGTTGGTTGTAAAGGATGGAATCGTTCTTACCCCAAGACTCACGAGGATGCAGCTTCCTGAGGTGAAGGTTAGCGAGACCCCTTACTGGCAACTCACACAGGCTGTTGATCCCTTCAAGACAGAGACATCAGTGGAGGATCTGGGCATTGCATATCAAGATGGGTTGGAGGTGGCCCCTGGAACAGTCCTTGTTAAGGTCTCAGCAGCAGGTATCAACAAGAGAGATGTCGATCTCGCAAGAGGTACTACAGTGCAGGAAGAAGATGCCAGTTCATTCGGCATGGAGTTCTGTGGTGTTGTGGAGAAAGTTGGAGAAGGAGTAACCACCGTCAAGCCCAAAGATGAAGTCCTTGGATTTGGGACACACTGCTTGGCATCATACACACTAGCTCATGCAGATCTTGTTGTCAAGAAACCAAAGAACTTGACCCCATCACAGGCTGCCACTACCAGCATCGCCTTTGCAACTGCATACTACAGCTTAGTAGAAAGAGCTAACATAACAAATGGAGAATCTCTTCTCATCCAGGTGACAGACCCAGGTTTAAGAGATGCAGCAGTACAGATTGCAAACCACGCAGGAGCTAAGGTAATCTGCTCCATAGATGATCCAACTAAAGCAACATCACTGAAGATGATGGGTGCAATGATTGTACCTACATCCTCATCCTCTTCATTTGTTAATGATGTTAACAATGTAACCAATGGAGCAGGCGTGGATGTTGTCCTGAACTCTCTTCAGGGCAAGCAGATGGAGAAGAGTTTGGAACTTCTAGCTGCTGGTGGACGATTCTGTTCCATCACTGACTCCAACGCTATCAACTTCAAGCTACAGATGCGGTTGCTGCAGAAGAACAGGTCTTTGATCTCCTGTAACATTGAGAGCATGAATCAACACCAGAAACCGCTACTTCAGAGGATCCTGCGGAAGGTAACGGATCTCATGCATAAAGGTAAACTGAAGCCACTGGATGTTACTTCTCGACCCATCACAGACTACCCAACTCTGTTTGCAGATGAAAGCATCATCAACGCTGGCAAGGTTGCCATCGACATCCCATCAGCATTCAAACCTAACAAGGTCATCTCAACTACGCAACTCTTCAAGAAGAATACAACATACGTCGTCACAGCTGCTGAGGCTGGTCTATCCCAAATCTTTGCTCGCTGGCTCTACAACAATGGCGCCAGGCACATAGCCATGTGCTACCTGACGGAAAGCGGGAAATCCAAGGCAAGCAGAACAGTTAACTACCTCACCAGAAAGGGTGCTGAAGTCTTTGAGTACTGTCACCAGCTTGACGTACGGGGCCCAGACGGTGGGATTGCAAAGATCTTCGGCGATCTCAAGAAAAGGAATGCTCCAGCTATCCGTGGCATCTTCTGTCTCGGTGGCTACCGACTTCCTGGCAAGGAGACTATGTCTGATGTCACCTACGACAGTCTCCAGGCAATGATCTCTGCCAAGGTTCGTCCTGCAAAGTTGTCCCACATCATGTCAGAAAAGATGGGACTCGAGCTGGACTACTTCTTCACCCTATCTAGCGACGACGTTGCCTGGGGCAACCCCTCCGCTGTTGCTAGCGTGACTGGAGACTCCTACCTTGAGAACTTTGCTCTGAAGCGGCGATTGGAAGGCAAGCCTGCTCTCAACCTGCAGGTCGGAGCTCTTCGTGGAATCGACGCCTATGAGTTCGGAGGGCAGACAACTCTACCGGTGAAGGATGGAGAAACTAGCCTACATGTGGAAGAGTTCCTGATGGTTCTCGGAAAACTCCTCTCATCTCCCGACACTCCGCCATGTGTCTGCATTACAAACCAGGTACGTTAATTAAATTGTTAAATCATCATAAAACATACAATGACAGGCTTTGGTGTTTATACATTTAAAGAATAATATTAATGACAAAACAGAATTGGTAACCATTTTGTGAAGAAATTCATCATTCCACACTTTTACACGCTAATTTCATAATATTGTGGTTCATAAAATACATTGCTCAGGACAACTAATCAATAAAATATTAAATAAAACGTTTATTTGATGTCAAAAAGTATTAAAAACGACAATTTTTCTACATTCGACACTATCTTTATACATAAAGTATTATTAGTATTTCATACAATCGAGACAAAAATGCTTGACATAGATCCGAGTCGTACTGAATCTAATGATGTTGAGTCAATTTATGTTTTAAAAAAATCTTCTCTTACTATATTTGTGACTAGGACTGGGAATCTGTACTGAAGTTCTCCCATGACCACACCTTGAAGTTCCGTCATCTTGCAGGTGGAGAGCAGGTGGCCATCTCGGAGTGCAAACTCAGTCTGGAAGACCTACAGAAACAGGTACAGCTCTTCCCCCATCTATTGTCTTTCAATTATACCGTGTTTGACTTCATTTTGTGAAAAGAGACACATATAATAGTAATGACAATAGTCATAATAACAGAGGATGCTCAAGGCACATACAAAGTACTACTATTAAAAGTGGCGGATACAGGGGGCACCCCTGGGGAATAACATATAAAACACGTTAATGTTACCTTTATTTGGAGACGGGCCCCCTCCCCTGGTGCTCAAGGGGTGGGGGGGGGTGCGATTTTTAAATTTCCAGGGGAAAAACTAGTGCCCCCCCCCCCCCCGCTTATTCACCGGCTGGCTGAGTCAACGCTAAATATTTCCAGAAAAAAATTGGGCCCCCCCCCCCCCAAAAAAAGTGCCTCTTCCTCATATGCATTTCACTTTAATGAATACAAAACTATAGGACTGCAAATCTCAGTGATACCAGAAATGTGCACTTCTGAAGGAAATGGAATAAGCAAACCAAAAAATATGATTTAGACTTCAGCTCTAAGAACATTAGATTGAATGATCATTATTTACGTGTGCTACTAAAAGTATGTATTTTGTTTGAAATTAAATAGCTTCTCTCTCTCTCTCTTTCTGACTCTTTCTGTGTTTGAGACTATCTCTCTTTCTCCCTGTCTCTAGCATTTGTCTTTCTTTCTTTCTCTTTCCGTAGCATCCCCCTCTCTCTGTCTCCTGCAGTCTTCTAAGGCAATATACTCTTCGTAATATTCATTTAATTGCTTTCATGTTGCAGTCATCTTACCATCTTGCTTATTTTTATTGCAAACTCACTATAGGTGAAAAACAAGCTTGGTGACCTGCTGTGTGTCAACCCCGACACCATTGATCTCCGTCAACCCATGATCAACTACGGTGTCGACTCCCTCATGGCCGTCGAGATGGTGACATGGGCAGCCCGTGAGCTCAGCGTGGTCATCTCCCAACTCGACATCCTGGGCGGGATCACTACTGGAGTCCTCTTGGAGAAAGCTATCGACAACAGCGTCTGTATCTGAGACTACGTACCTAACGATTCGGGTCATTGGCAAGACCAAGACCCGGTTTCACAAAACCATTTATCAGTAACAAATTATTGTTATGAGCTACAGAAATCAGTATATTTGATTGGCTATCAGGAAAGTTGTTTTAGAGTTTTGGCACTTGGTATTGATAACAAGTTTTTATGATACAGGTCCCGATACTGAAGACCTAAACCATACCAATTTACCAACAAAAAAATGATCAATGCATGTCTCATTCTCCGAAAACACATACATCGGAACCAACTATTGACATTAGCCTGATCATTTTAATAGCATCTCTGTAAATGGGCTGTTTTATACATTATTTCTTGTTATGTTTGTCAACCCTCTGACCAGTTTCCGGATTTTTAAGAGCATCATTTGATTATGACGAATAGGTGAATAATGCATAGAATAGTACATTATTGATGCAATAGTACATAATTTATTAATGAAGTATGAATAAGATTTCAATACAGAAGTATTCTCTAAAAAGTCGCATTTACAACTAGACCTCAAGGGAGGTGAATTATTTTGTTGGAGAGACAAATATTTGCTGTCAAGACGTAATCGCTTTCTAAAGATACAGAAAACAGTATCAGTGCATTGCTTGGGAAGACATATAAATATTCCATATAGACACCAAAGTTTTGATGGATAAATATTGATAAAGCCTGAATAAACCAGTGTAATAAAAGGCTAGTACATGTATGTAGTAATTTTGTTTATGATCACAACTGTAAAAATTCGAAAAAGAAATTCTTGTCTATATATACATAAACATTAAGAATATTGTCTAAGTAATGTCAAAAGTACAGTACAGGATGAGAACTACGATAAAATGATCTTTGTAAACGGAAATTCCTCACACTAATAGAGCAATGGATCTATTTTAAACCATAAATGAGGACAATTGTGACAGTATTTATTTTCAGTATTTTATCATTGAAAATAGATACATTTTATATGTTAGCTTAATGAGAGTTGTGCAAATTTGAAATTTGCATTTGAATTGAATTGAAACGTTCGGTACTTTTTTCCTCCAGAATGATCAATATTATTCCACAAAGAATCTTAATATGAATGTGGGTAGAACATAGTGGTTTGGATTCACAGACGATTCTTAAAAATCAGACTCTTCAGTATACTTCATCATATTTGGATTTTGTTCAAAATGAAAAAAGGAAATATATGATACATGAATGTAATTTAATACACCTCTATAAAGCACATCTAAAAAATATCAATTAATAGATGGAATGTAAATTGTGTTGTCTTTTATTTTTCCATTGGCTGAATAATGTATTCAGATATTTGGCAAACATTTTTTTCTTCTTCATTTTGTCTGATATCATTTGCCTTAGAAATATAGGATATTTTTCTTTGAAAGTCAACAGACTTGATGGTTTATGTGTTTTGTTAGATAATCAATATTATCATATATGTGTAGTGTAGAAAGTGGTTGGCATCGTTTTACTTTCTAAGACAATTTAAAATTCTATGGGTATTTTGGCAATAATGTATAATAGTGATATTTATGGTAAATGATATATTTTAAATTTATTTTGGGTCGAAGTACATATTTATTGTTTTAAATGTCATCTGTGCAATTCTGGTATATGTTGGTCATTAAAAGTATATTCAAGGTAATTGCAATCTTTGTTATCTAAATGTATTGGATGGAAAATTGTTTGAATCACTATGAACCAGTTTCATATTAAAACTTAATTAAAGAGAGAGAGAGAGAGAGAGAGGTGAGAGGGAGAGAGAGAGAGAGGGGTGGTAGAGTGAGAGAGAGAGAGAGAGAGAGAGAGGACGGAGAGGAGAAGATATGAGATGAAAGGAAAGAAACAAAGGGAAGAGACTAGATGGAAATAGAATAAGATGGAAGTCAGAGTTTCTGAAGCATGTTCTTAATTCCGGTGTTATCATACTGAACACAAACAGTAAAGCAGGAACAATTGCCACGTGACCAGACAGGTTTGACTGTAATACTTAAAGCCCCACTGTCCTACTTGTAGCTACTTGCTCCCTCTATATAGAAAACTTCCCCAATCTGTGCCTGTTGGTCCCCCATGATCCTCTATTTCTTTTTTATTTGAGAGCTGAGTTGATGAGATAGCCACCTGTCAGTGACCTCGCTGTGTGGTCAAATCCCTCCTAGCCACACTAGTGTTGATAAGCTTTAATTCACTCAAACTTACACTCTCACTCAATATTTAAATTTGGCTCTCAAACTAGAAAGTACGCCCTCATTCTTTATAATCTAAACTCAAAAGATTTTTTTTTTTTAAATAAATTAAAATCAAATAAATCAACAAAAAAATAATTAAAACAAAAAGAAGAATCAAAATCAAAATTGGTTAATTTCATTATCCTCGTGCATCACCTTTTAAAATCTTACCATAGCACATTACATCATCTGAACATGATTTCATAGGCAGAAGAAAGGGTGTTTAATTCTTAAAACCTTTGTGATTGTGTTTTCCTACATGTTTATCACTCAAAACTCACTCACAGACAACCGATACTGGACTCACACGCACAATATCAGACTCTTCTCATCAAAACTTAAGCTTGAAAATATCTTTTCAAATATGACTGTAATCTATTCAAAGTTGAATAGAATAACTAGTACGCCAAACACATACAGCAATCTATTGAAAATAAAGAGATTATTTTCATACTTAATCATACATTTTGGACAATTTGAATCTACAATATTTATTGGTGACTTGAATTCTATTCAAATTGATGAGTTTAGGGCTAAAAAAAGTTTGAATAGCTGTTCTTTTCACACCAAAAATTAACATGAATCGACTGTCGCAAAAGTGCAATCTTCGAAGTAGTTGCACTCATATTTAATTTTAGCCTCTCGCACCTTATTCCAGAAATCACCTATTCACTGTCAATACTTCAGACTCACACGTACTCACTCTATAATACGCAAGACACAAAAAATAAGCAACTACTAATTATCCTTTTTTTTCTTGGGCTTGTTTATTGTACGAAGACAGTATTCCAAATTCAACATGTTTTAAAAAAAGTGGTCATTCCACTATTCAGCTCCCTAGGAGTGTGTCCTTACCATTTCTCTTGTGTTAGATCAAAAATATAAATAGATATCTATTCCAAAACAATAATGTCTTGCATATAGTTCCAAGGCATGATAAACTTTGGAAGAGAATGATCACAATGACTGTTCATTACAGGGTGAAAGTGGAACTACCCATTGCTCTCAGAGCTCTCTATTCAGTCAGGGACTGTGCCTAGGCTCTGCTGGGGTCAATACCAAGCATTACAGCATGACACTTCCAGAGAATTTACAATTTTGAAAGAGGAATATCAGGGATATTTCAATAAAAAAATCTACAAATTAATGATAAAATATATAAACTGATATGAGGTACTTTCATAACAGTTGAGTTTCCTGTCAACCATTCATCAAGAATTCATAAAATATTGAACTTAAATATTTTTGTTACGGGAAGACCCAAAATTGACCTTCTATGTCATTCTGTAACGAACCCATATCAAATTCAGTATTTCATCAATCTAATCAATAATTAATATGAAACCTTTTCTTTTGAAAGTACTTCATATTAGTTCAAACATTATATCATTCATTGGTAGATTTTTATTAAAATGTCCATAATATTCTTCATAAAAAATGGACAAATTCTCCTGAAATGTCATTCTGCAATGTTTTGTATGGACCCAGATCTTAGGGCGCAAGAGGGGCTGAGCACCACACGCATGTTTTGCATGCAGGAAAGTTGCAGCAATGGGTACATCCCTCATTTCTCTTCTAATGATTTTTAACAAAAAAATTTGAGCATAAAATAGTTCACATCTCACACCTAGAAAGACAAGAATACTGATATTTTCTGAAGTACACTTGTCAAATATATACTGCATATTTTTTTGTCAACCTCCTAAAAACTTGTGAAAATAGCACCATGTTTTTTTGCAATGCATAACTGGTTTACAAAAGACAGTTCAAGATATTAATATGTAGGCTATATACGTACACAGAATCCTTGTTAAAAATCCTCTTACAAATATGCAATTACATACAAGAATAAATACATGATTTATCATACTTTAAATAGAAAAGCTTATCTTTTATTTCTAGAAAAGCATATGTGCTAATGCTAACTACCTAATACAACACAAAGTGGAGTTTAATAATCAATGTCAAGATCAAAACAAATGATTTAAGGCTATTCAATGACACATATAGCATTATCTCCCAATATCTACGTATGTACATATATACCATTGTAAAAACAGAGAAATAATCATGAAGAAGAATTCATGATTCATAGCAAAATGTGACACTAAGTGAGTACTCTCATCCAGAAATTAGAATAAACCTTTCAAACGATTACAAAAGGTTGTGACAGGGATATAATAGTCTATCTAAAAATTTCCAACAGTAAAGCTACAATATAGGGGGTTCTAACACTGCTCTAAAACTGCAATCAAGGTTTTTACCTCTCGCAAGTGGCAGTACTGGCAATTCAAACCAATCAGAGCTCTTGATCCAAAAATATATATATACAGAGAATATTTAAATAGAGTTTTTTACTGTATTTCAATCCCTGACAACCAAGTTTGGTATTCATTAAAAGAAAACCAGTCCAGTGTGGCCAGTGAATTTGTTAATATTCACTGGTATTTTTCTTAAGTGATCAATGACGTAACATGCATCTATGAATGTCAATTTTGGACAGAGAATTAA
Organism: Strongylocentrotus droebachiensis; assembly: GCA_035222895.1. Taxonomy (NCBI): domain Eukaryota; kingdom Metazoa; phylum Echinodermata; class Echinoidea; order Camarodonta; family Strongylocentrotidae; genus Strongylocentrotus; species Strongylocentrotus droebachiensis. The sequence continues at coordinate 82,893 of JAVYIG010003082.1, forward strand.
TGATAGCAAGAGTGTTTTCTCTACCATGATACCATAATTAGAAAACATAATTAAGAAAGATTTTCTAAATCTACTAACAAATAATGCATGGCAGTGTACCTGGTTCTGTACTGGGCAGTGTAAGAAGCCATTTAACTGTAAGATTGACTCATAGAGAATCGTACCAAATTGAGGGCAAATGTTTATTCTGTGAGCCATTACTGAACTGAGGTCTATTGCAATGTCTTGAGCAATGTTAGAATTTAGGATTATGATTAATACCATGAGCAGAGTCTATATTATATTGAAGACTTAACCATGTTATATAGATACACGATATTTTGAGTGGTGCTTGATCATTTCTTACAGACAAAGCAATGTCTTTGTACCCTCTACCATGCCTGTAAAGGGATAGTACACCATTCAACATGTGGAGCGTCTAACAATTATGCAAATATGCTTGAGAGGTTCTTAAGAATGCACTGCTAACTCATCTATCATACTCCATACCAATAATAAATGAACAGCTAAATATGTACAGAATAGATGCTAACAAATCTCGAACAGAATAATAAAAAGAAATAGAAAAAAGACACAGCAATTGGTAAACATAACTTAAAACACATAAATTATTTTATTGTTTAAAAAGTTTTTTTTTAATTTGTTTTTAGAAAGAGTTGCAAGTATATATACAAAACATGAGCTTAGGTGTTAATGCATATTGTTTGCATGGTGCAGCATTGTAAGCATGTTGCCAAGTTGAGGAGTGGTAGCAAACATGTGGAAACATAGGTCATAAATAATGGAAGGCTTTAAAAAAAATGCATGACAAAATATACACATGTATTTAATGTTCCCTTTAAAACTTGCCGACACATTTGCTATTGCATCCCTAGACATAAATTACTGATGGAATTTATGTTTTGAGAAGCTCTAGATCAAATAATGATTACAATTTAACATAATTTTGAGTGAATCCACAGAACAGGCTGTAAAATGCATGATGCCTAATAAATTTGGAAGCCTAATGATTTGTAATTATCTTTAAAGCTTAAGCTCAAGGTCTGGTTTGCTAAGACTAGAGAGTTGATAATGAAGAGAGCGATGACCTCTTGATCTTAAGTCATAGTCTGGCTTCAACTTAACCAATGCCCACTTACTTTAAATTGATTCTTTTGTTTAAAAAAAAATACAGTTGACACTGCTGAATTTGGACTTTGTTAAATGGGACAACCATTTCACTGAATTAGTAGAACACAGACCGTAGTGTTTTAGGGGGCATGTGCTATTCCAATGACAATGTATATCACAGTTCCCAGAACTATCCTACTTAAGCAGAGTAAACTGTACAATTACCCTGGACAAGCATCCCATAAATGAAACATTTCTAAGATCGAGAGAAGCATGCAAGGTGTTCTTAAGGTTCTAGGATGCTTTCGTTAGGGCAGAACTCGGGCAAGGCATCCCGGATTTCTTCCACATTGGCCACCTGTAGCATGCAACAAAAACAAAAGAAAGCAAAGCGCAAAGGAAATTGGTAAGTGAAGGAAGCAAACAAAACATTCAAAAACATTTGAAAAGCAAGTGAACACGATCGCAAAGACTTTCAAGAAATCAATCTAGGGGGTACTTCTAATAGCCTCAAGCGCCATCAACTTTTGTAAGTATTGAAATATGTCAACACTACATGGCACATCACATAATCCCTATGTGATTTTGACGAGGTATACAATAGGGTGTTTATAGAATCACCCTACATATGATTTCTCGAAAGTCATTGCAATCATGCTGTTAATAAAGCAAAAAGCAGAGAAGCCAAATGCATGATCAAAAGGTGGTTTGGGATGTGAAATCTGACTGTCAATTTTTCAGAGACTTGTCAGCAAATCCCTATAGAACTGAGTGTTCTATGCATTCTTTCAGATTAAAGATTAAAGTGTAAAGAATAGAAGTAGAATATATCATCTGTTTGGAGCCGGACGGGCATTAACTCATCTATCCTAACACAGACCTTATGTCCTTCTGGCTCTCAACAGACTATACTATCCAATGGACGGGTCAACTAGATTTTCCCATAATTAATAAGTCTTTTCCAATGCAGAATTCTTTTTCTTTTTCAGTGTGATTAACATAAAAGCTCAGGCATACTGTTTACTGATCAACATGAGTTTTTGCATACATAAAGCACAAAATAAGATTGCTCTGTTGATGTGGAGATATTGTGAAAAATACCACAAGAAGCTAACATATCTACAAATTTATGAAATTATTTTTCAGAGAGAAGCAATAGAAATGGAAGACTGATGAGCATGCAGATTATTTTCAAATTCTAGTCCTACTGTACCCCAATGAGAAAAGATCAATTTTAATGTGAAGATAAAAGCAGTTGCGGGATCAGAGCTAGATTGGGGAGGAAAAAAAGTGAGGAAATGACACTCGTTTGCAAATATAACGCACCCTTGAAAAGAACACACACAGAACATTCAAAGAAAATGACTTTGAAGCAATGGCATTCATTAAGAAAAAACTTGGCTGGCTAACTGCAAAGCAATATGGGGTAATTAGCTGTTCTAAATGAGAAGCAAACAAACAAACAAACGCACAAACAAACAACTAAACAAGCAGTCTACCTAGACAAATTTTCAAAAAAATGAAAAAGCAAGAAGGGTTTAAGAAGGATGCTGGCTGCATGCATGAGGTTTCATCTTGTTGGCTCTAATAGGAACAGACATTGGAAAGAGTACTGTAAATCAACCAATGACAGCAGAGTTCATTATGTTAAAGTTCAAAGTTCATTATCCCCTCTATAATGATGTGTTCAAATTAGAGTACATTGGGCTAAAAGATCTTAGTCCATGTCACAGCAATCGTCTTCACCACCATGCAAAAGATATTAGTTGGATGAATCAAAGTTGGAAGCCATGCTTCTTATCCTCCTTACACGTCTCTCCATTTAGTTTGCAATTTACTTTGGGTGCCATTTGATATTCACTATGTGAAACCAGACGACTATTTATGCAAAAACACCTACAGATGTTCATATATTGAAACAGCAGTAATAACCTGCATTATAATACCATGCAGTATATACTCAGACCTCTTTAACAAATTCAAATTTCAAAAAGTATAACAATAGCACAATTCATACAGTATTCTGGATGTACAAGAACATTTACAAAACAAACAACAGAGGAAACATATTTTTGAGTTTCTGGGACTGAGAGGTCGGGTCTATTTCTCTCTAGGCTAAATCCTAGGAGATACAGATGCGTTTTGGAGCACAACATAGCCAGTAAGAACTACAAATCATAAATAAGAAGTATAAACATGCCATCACGCAAACATTAAGGCACCAGAGGTATTATAGAAAGCTGAACTTGATAGAATTAAAATGTACAATGTAAATCGCAAACTATCTAGTCCAGACTGACCCACGACCCCTAGGAGGAGCCCAGGGCTGTACAAACTGAATGGGGTAGGCTCTGCGTTTCATGCCACCTTTACGTCCATTTACCGATGTACTCAAATTTAGGTTGTTTCTTTACTAAAAGCACCGAAATGCTACCTAATTCACCTGTTTTAAATGGTAGAATCTGTATGGATGGAAGCCATCATTCAGGATGTACCTGTAGCTATGTCAGGCAAGCCTTTGAAAAGAGTTTCAAGCCCTGAACAGCAACTCCTGATCGAGAATTATGCATTAACTCTGAATACGTTGAACACATCGGTAAGAATAGATCGGTCTAGAAGTGAACCAATTCTGATCGACAATTTAAAAACACTCAACGCAGACCTAACACATTCAGTGCACTAGTTAGCCCTTTAGAAGTACAGAAAGGTTACTTTTAGTGATAAAGATGATTTTGAGAGGGAAGGGTGGGTGGGTGTGTGTGTGTGTAGGGGGTGGATCAGGGGTCTGCGGGCGCTTCCTCAAGCCTAACAATGTTGGGACAGAAATTAGGCAAGGAATCTCGGACAGTTTCCAGCGATGCGACCTGTTAGACAGAGAGAGAGAGTGAGAAAGAACATGGACGGTGAATAACAAATGAATGCAACGATGAAGAAGAGTGAATTATAACAGAAATATTGTGATATCACACAATAATTTAAGATATAATAAAGAACAAAGATAAGTTGAGAGTGCAATAAACATGTAATAATGAGAGGGACAGAATAAAGATGTTATGATAATAAAGTGCTTTAAAACCAACAATCATAGTTCAAATTTTTGATTTAAATATTGTTTTCATGTAGCAATGCCCGATTATATCGTTTTATAAGGCTATATTTCATGTTTTCATTTAAGCATAAAGGACCCCTCTTTTAAATTTTGTTATGAAACTGATTTATTATAAAAACTGTTTTAAGATCAATGCTTAAGATTAGGCTAGGCACTACACTGCTTGATTAAAATCCACCACCAAATTAATACTTCAAACTTGATTTACACCAAATCTTTCAACATTTAATCAGTATGCACAATATTAGTTTATTCTACTTCATGTATGCAAGACATGACTTGGACTATGCCATATTCCAGCACTGATATTACATCTACAAATGCATTTGAAACTTCCAGAAACTTTTGAAGTGACCGTTAGTTTAAACTTAAGCCTTAAGTTCAGATACAGAGTAGCAAAATCACTGTGTTTTTATTAAAGACGTAAAGTGTAATACACTTCACATTTCTGTGACCAGAGGGGTGTTTCACAAAGACTAAGATCGACTTTAAGTTGGACTTAACTATGGCAGGCCGTTCATGCCACTTGTTCCTAACCATTCCTGGCATTGGTTTCTCAAAGGACTTATAAATCGTGGTCACAAATCTACAGAGTTTTCATTTGTTGATAGTTCATTGTTTGAGAAAAAAATATTATCTAAAGATCATAATTGAGAGACCAATGATGAGAGCAACCAGTGGCATGAATGGCCTGCCATAGTTAAGTACAACTTAAAGTCGATCTTAGTCTTTGTGAAACACCCCCCAGGGGGTGTTTCACAAAGATCCTAAATTGAACGTATCTCTAAGTTGGACTTAAAATTTATGGAAAGCCATTAGCATCTTTGAAAATATTTTGTAAAAGTTATTTTGAAAGGCATAAAATGTTGATTCAAATCATTCATATTTTCTATCATCAAGGAGATTTCATGTTCTGGATGTGGAATTTATAAAAAGTCTAAAATACTTGAATTTCTGCTTTTCAATATATTTCATTTTAAGACTCCAATGGCTGTCCATAATTTTTAAGTCCAACTTAGTGTTAAGTTCTACTTAGAATCTTTGTGAAACACCCCCCTGGACCTTTGTTGCATGCAGTTAATTGCCATTTCTTTACACGTTAAAAAAACGTGGCTACTCTTTTGCGGTGGTTTATTGCGTCGTATCTGAACGAACCTTAAGTTGAAACTTAGTAACCTAGTATGGTGTGATCAGATTCTATTCACACAAAGTCAACTACATCTGTACAAGAATGAGATGATTAGGTATAATCTACAATTGATGAATGAAGTGATAGGTCCTTTTAACCAAAGTGAATGGTTTCTATCAGTAATAAGCTGGAGCACATGTATGTATGATCTATGTATAGGGTTAACACTTCTCATTTCTGTTCTAGATGACATATAATGGAAGGAAACTAATGATCATTTTCAGATTGAAAGAAAGTACAGCATGTCCCAATTCAAAGACCAGTTATTTTTATCTGTTTATCAGTTTATGGATTAACAATTTGGGTGCTTGGACGTGATATCAATCAAATATCTAATGGAGAGTAAGAAACAAATTGGAAATAAAGTATGTCTCAAAAAAAAGAAGATAATTGATAACTCTGGGGTTTTTTACTTTTTGTTGTATATGTGCTTTTGCTAAAAAGGTCTGGAAAAAAAAGGGGAGGAAAAATATATATGTAAAAAGAGAAAGTTTTCTTTCAAATACTTTTTTTCATAAATATCTATTTTCCAAAAACTTAAGACATTCTATTATGAATATCTGCAATGTTAGATCACTTATATTTTTTTATTGGAAATATTGTAGTACCATCTCCCCCTATCTCTCTCTCTCTCCATCTCTCTCGCTCTCTTTCAATGTAATAACTAAACATCTTGATTTATTAATTTCAGATTGTTAAACAGTACTGTACGTCCCTAATCAGGGATCAACTGCAGCTCAATGCAATCACCCAATGACTCTAAATATTATGCTACTGTAACAACAATTTTTGTTATGATGGGAAAATGGGGAAAAAATCAACTACCTAGAGAATGATCAGTCGTTGCGTCACACTAGATTTCAATTCAAATTACATGACTTGCGTGCCCTGTTTCATAAAACTTGTTATCAATGACATGCTACTATAACTTTAATAAGCTACTCAAACCCTTGCATTTGATTGGCTGAGAGCAAATTTGTTACAGAAATTTGGCGCTTGTTCTTGATAAGGAGTTCTATGAAACCGGGCCTGATCGTAAAAGAACATGCACATTCATGGACTTCATGTAAATAACTGTCAAACACTTTACTGTACACATCTAAATTTACGGTACATGAAGGACGGGTTGGAATGGGTCAATGTCACATCAATTGGAAAAGATGTATTGTTATTCTAGTTACCATGCCAACAAACAAGCTTACTGGTGATCTTGTGGAAATGACACATACATTTACATCGTGCAATACAGTGCATATGGGTCATACCGATGCTTTATACACACATACAAAGTATGTACATGAAGACATACATCGTAGATTTCACACAAATACAGGGTCACTCAAAAAAAGGGGGAGTATACAACATTTAATGACATTGCCTTGGAGGGGTCCAATGAATGGGAGATAGACAAAAAGACAATCATCATTATATCTCTATATGACTTTGGGGTGTTTCACAAAGATCTTAAGTTGAACTTATCTCTAAGTCTGACTTAACAATTATGGAAAGCCATTAGCATCTTTGAAAATATTTGTGTAAAAGGTACATTAAAAGGCATAAAATGTAAATTCAAATCATTCATATTTTCTATTATCAAGGAGATTTCATGTTCTTGAAGTGGAGTTTATAAAAAGTCTAAATTAATTGATTTTTTGGTTTTGAATATATTTTATCCTAAGGCTACAAATGGCTCTCCATAATTGTGAAGTCCAACTTAGAGTTAAGTTCGACTTAGGATCTTTGTGAAACACCTCCCTGGATTATGACGCCCAAGTTGGGTAAGGAGATGAAAACACTAAGATGGGCTGACTGTACTGAACTTGCATCACCACGCTATGAAACGCTCGCTACTTGAAATGAAATGAAGCTTTGTTAGAATCGAATGAAACTGGAGGAAGCAGCTACATGTACATGTAGCCTAGACCTGTAAAAAAAACAATGATGGCTTTGAAGCTAGAGAGGAACAAGAAATTTCACCTTTGTATGATATGACATGTGATGCAGGCCACTTACATCTAATTTCCGGTATGCAAATGTACAACATGAAATGTACGATGTCAACAACCTTTTTTACAATGAAGCTATAATTATGTTGCAAGGTTCTACACTGCTTTGATATCCTAAACCTACATCTAAATGTATGTAGGTGACTATCAAGCTTGGAGGCTAGGAATGCTCCTGCTATTAGCTCTTTTTCTCTCCCTGATATAAGCCAATGCAGCAATTTTCTTTTCTATTAGGCTCCTTTTCTCTCCCCCAGCACTGCTACAGTACAACTGCTAAATTCTCATAAATGCAGACTTTACATAAACTTGTATCTACATGTACATCAATACAGCTTCTGCTCTCCCTCTGCTTTTCTACAAAGCTTATTCTTTCTAATATTGCTACAATATTCTATTGTCTCCCTTAATTCTTCTAGAAGACTGCTACAACGTAGGCTCAATGTGAACACCTAGAATGCTCACTGTATCATCCCAAACTGTTTGTCAGCTGTAGCTCTTCATGTGAATAATTTAATCAACGTATTTTGATCAGATTGTGTAAATAGATTACTGTGCATAGTGTACATGTATATATGTTTGAGTAATAATTATTTGGGAATATATTTCATAAGAAACAAAATAATTCAATGTTAGAGCAAACCTAAGTACTTCTTTGTGATTCAATGTTCATTCTTAATGATCCATTTATTATCATGAATTATGGTGTACTGAACGGGAAACCCTTGAATAGCTTTTGCCAATTGTTGGATCTATTTACTAAAGGTATAGTTATTTTCATGCTGAAATACAATGTATCTGAAAATGTTGATATCAAATGAAATGAATGAATGAAATACACTGCTACAAAGCATCTGTAACTACATTGACATCCAGTCGCTCATTTTCTCTGCCTACATTTTCATGCACCTTGCTACAAAGCTCCTATTCTTCCCCTTCTTCTTTTTCTTCATCTACAAGCTTCAAATCTTCAATCTACTTTTGCTAAAGAGCTCACATTGCTGAGGTTCTGTTTTATGTGTTTGGGGGGATATCCCCCCTGGATCCTGGCCTTACAGCCGGCGTCTCAATGCCCAGCTCACGAGGGCAAAAATTTGGTAGAGCATCTCTTATTCGTTCCAAACTGAGCACCTGAACATGCAAGATGAAATAAACAATATCAACATATCAACCAAATAAAGAATACTTGTATTTACCTAATACTATCTTGGTAGCTTAAGGAAACAATAAAGCTTAATAAAATCAAGGCTTTTCAATAAAAGAATGGGTCTTGCTAACCAACATTGCGCCAGCTACAATCCAGGATACATGTAGGTGATGGGGATTTGTTTTTTGTTGTCGTTGTTGATTGGATAGTTGCTGTCTTTTGCTGAAAAGCCATGGTTTTATATGTCGATGAATTTCTATACTTATACACTGTATACTGTTGACTTTCATTCATCACTGGAGTAATTGGTGACCACAAGCACTATCATCTTTTATAAACGCTGCTTTGTATACATGTACACAGACAGACAGTACATACGCATGTATACCTTGTTTGTCTGTTGATGGCCAAAACGGAGCTTACTCTTTCATATACTTCCAAATTGAGTTAATGCCGAAGCAGGAAATATGGGTTACATCACATACAAGCTGGGATAATACTCCTTTGGAACACTATTTCTTTTCAGTAACTGGGTACACATACATACATGTATTTAGTTTGGGGGTAACAGTACGCAGTGTAGCTGAACAGAGCTTAAAGACTGGGGAGGAAGGGGTCAACTCAATACACGGTTAAAAGTCACAGCACTTTATCTTAACTAGGCAATGGGAGTAAGGAAAGTAAAAGCCTACTTATTAATGGATATTCATGTGGAACACCTCATGATTAAACGGGGAGGGAGGGAGGGAGTGTACTAAAAGTAAGATCTAAATATAACAGCACTCTAGAGTATCAAAGTATTGACATTACATAATGCTAAAGCTGCTTTAAGATGATGGATACTCACAATCTGGCTTTTTTAACAGAAATCTGTTTACCGTTGGTCCATACTGAGTGAAATAAAGCTTTGCTGCCACCAACCGGAGGGATAGAGGGGACCAAATCAACTCTTCTGGTTGAAATGTGCAATGATATATGTATTACCCTTGTACCCTGGTATAATTCACAGGGAAAACTTGCCCATCATATTTTTTGTTTTGTTCTGAAGTACATGTAACTAAGCCAAGTACATGTAGCATCAAGGATGTCATGCACTAACTGGCAAACAACCTGAATGCAGTACGTCATCATGGATGCCGCGGTAATTTTTATCGCAGCCAGCCTTTTTTTGTAATATTTTACTTTGATACTCTACATCTGCAAGAGGGAGAAGGAGTAAGGGTAAAAGCCAAATTTCAGATGATCGAATGCTAGTTTTGAAGCCACCTCAAGGGGTTCAAGAAGCACGCTGGAATATTGACATGAAGTTGGCACATGTACGGTGATCAGTGATTGGTTCCTGTTCTAATAGGGTGAAGGTCACTTTGTCATGCTGGAGAGGTCAAGGGTCAAACCTGCAACTCATAGAATCATACCATATTGAGGGAGTGCTTGGTGCCAGATCATGTGTGTGGGGGGGAGTGGGTTGAAACCAGTTTAGACTGGTTCCAACTTAGTGGGAAAGGGGCAGAAATCGGGCAGTTTAGCGGCGATGAGCGAGAGACTTGTAACCTGTAGATAACCATGTATGGAAGATAGAATGTTAGCCAAACACAATTTTAGCAACATCTCCACCAGTCGCATGTCGCCTTTCTATGTATGTGTGCTTTTAGAGAAATGTCAGATCGGGTAACAGTAAAATGAGTGTCGACATTCTATAACATCAATAGCTGTAAAAACAAAAATGATTTCACAATCTCAAGATCAATACAAATGAAAACAAAACTGATGCTTGAACATTCACAATATTGATGAAAATAAAGAAATAAGCTTTAAAAAGAGAAAAGCCTCCTATTTTGAGAAAAGAAATTCATATCCTCTTAGATCCAGTTGGGCATGGAAATTGTGTTTAAACTAAATAAACTTTTATCAACATTTCAGTGCCTGTACAAGAACAATTGTGTCCTATGCATGCTTGTTCAATCTTCAGCTCTTCTTTATTGATAGACAGTCGATCTCTCAGAGATTAATCACATGGTTGTTTTGGAAATATCTTTCAGACTGTGTTTGTGAGATTGAATCATACACTGTGCAAGTGAGTGAAAAACAAGATGCTGTGCAGTGATAACATTTACAAACATTAATCAACAAATGAAAGATTGGTAATGAAAACATGACTGATCATGGTGCAGAGTTGACATCTATTGGAATCAAAGTAAAATACAGTACAGATTTCGGGTGATTCATAAATCCCCCATCCCAAAAGTGTACATGTAGGATAAAGATTAAATACTTGGCGATAAAAAGAAGATATCACATCTTTGCATTTTCCAAAGGTTTGCCGAGCTGCTGATGTGAGGATAAAATTACGGCTTATTTTGAGGCGACTTTACAGTGGTAATTAAAGAATAATAAGTAATACAACGTAAAATAACACATAAAATTAGAAAATATATAGAAGATCAATAAAACATAAGATAATCTGAAATACATAGATCCTATATGGACTACGGTAATACAGAAAATATAATACAATTATATATAAATATATACAATACATAGCCACATAAACGTGTACATATAGGTAGAAAATACATTGTATATATAATATTTAAAAAATGAACATCTACAAAAGAAAAAAATGTTATAATAATGTGAAAGACAGACTGTACATTGACTTTCGTAAAGAATAAATGATAATAATAAAACAATAACATATTAATAAATAAACAAAATAACAACAATGGAAGGGTAGACACTGGTCTAATGGACATCTTGATCTGTAAGAAAAGATAAAATGGACATCAGCATGGCAATGAAATAGATGAAAAGGTCGAGGGTTCTTACCTCCGCTCGTATTTCACTGAGGTCAAATTGATACGCTGAGATCCAGCCTGCTTGCTGCATGGCGTAAGCCCGTAGTTCATCCATGGTGTCGTCTAGCCTGAGGTCATAGGTTATGGTGGCGTTGACGTTGAGCAGTTCATCTTCCAGGTCCTGTAGTCTCTCCAGGTCTATAGAACCAGCGCCATCTGAAGGGGGCGAACCAAGGTGTTGGGTGTCAAGTTGGGTGTCACTTTGGGTGTAACATTTGTCATGGGTTTGATTTTGTGAGAAGCTCGAGTTAGGTGTCAATCAAGAGTCTGAAGGGGGTGAACCAAGGTGTTTGGTGTCAAGTTGGGTGTCACTTTGGATGTTACATTTGTAATGGGTTTGATTTCATGAGAAGCCTGAGTTAGGTGTCAATCAAGAGACAACGTTGGTGCTAACTGTCGTGTTTAAGTGGGGTTGTGTCAAGTTTTGTTTGGCTTTATTTTTAAGTGCGCAGGTTTAAGTTGCAAATAAAGTTGTGATGGGTTCGATATGCTGCCAAGTTTGAGCTGGGTATCAAACAGGAACTAGATTAGTGTTGAATTTTGTAGCCTGTCCAGGTTCGTGAAGCACCATCTGAGCAGGATGAAGCAAACTGTTTGGTGTCAAACAGGGTGTCAATCTTAAAGAGATTTGATTTCGGTATGATCTGGTGCAAAGCTTAGTTTTATTTGGAGCTACATATGGTGTCAAATCTAAAATGGGTTGGATTTGGAATGAGAAGATGTCACCTCTACAGAAAGGCCACTTGTCTATAGTGGTCACGTCCATCAAACTTCTGGGTACACTTACCTAGCTCTCCTTTTATCATTTGGAGTTGAGCCAGAGCCTCCTCAGCAGCCTGTAAGGCAGCACCCGTCACCTGTTTGGCGGCATTCGCCTTCTCCTGAGCCTGCAATTTGAATCAATTTTAAAAAGAAGGTTGAGTTCTAGTTGGGATGAATAAGATTCTGGGAAATTCATTATTCTCTTCACTCCACTGTGGAAACATACATGAATACTTTAGTTGTCAACTGTCATTGTGCTATTAGATGCCTAGGATTGCTCACAGAAGCGACCAGAACATCACACGATAGAAAGATCTGGCTTGAGGTCATGAAGAAGAAGCCATCACACATCTCCCAGATGGTGTGGAAGGCTCAGATCAAGGTCAAGGTCAACTGTATATACCGAAATATGAGCATTATACAAGAACCAAATATATATATCATTATCACTATATTTACCCGATCTGCCATATCCCCATCGTCCTCTGCCTGGCCCTCGATGGCGTTGAGTCTCATCATGGTTTCCATGGCATCAGCAGCGAGGTCGGTGGCGCGGTCGTTCTGTTCCTGCGCCTCAAGCATGGTGGCTTCGGCGTCTGTCCTGACCCCCCTGGCAGCCTGAAGACGGAGCACAAGATCACAAGAGAATGAAAGTATTATGACAAGAAAGGGGAAATACTTGAAATACTCTGAATTTCAATAACATACTAAGCCCATTTCTGTCTTCTCTTCTTTCTAAAGCCCATCTGCACTAGTTTGGCCAGGGGAAATTAGACCTCCCTGCAAGGTCTCCAACAGGTGGTTATCTCATCACATCAGCTCTCAATTAATTAACATAAGAAAAAGGGGATCATGGGGGACCAACAGGCACGGATTAGGCAATGTTTGCTATATGGAGGGCGCAAGTAGCTATAAGTAGTGCAGTGGGGCTTTAGATAGCCTCACTTGGAAAGGGTTGGGATTATCATCCGACACCCAACAAAATTTAATGAGGAAAGCTTGGTGCATTTCTGTATCTCTAACATATAAACAAAACAGAGCAGTGAGTACACATGAGGGTTATTGTTGAGCACAGCTATGTCTTTTACAGCTGTGAGATTGTGATGTCATTACTTTTCTGACTCTCACTTCGCATTTCCACATCAAACGTTTTAGTGGTTTACTCTGTCATGTCTAAATGAGGCTTAAGACTCAAGGAGTTCTAAAAAGGTCATTAAAAAATCCACCAATATATTGCAGCAAATGTATCACAGGGTCCTTTTACGCTTCCAGAGATATGGTAACATTACTTAAAGAGAAGGTTGAGTTCTGGGAAGAGGTGAAAAATAATTTGTGAGCGTTATCATTCTTATTATGCAAGTGTGGAAGAACATCGGATAAGACATATTCCCTGAAAAGCATGGCTCTTCAAATGCCTTCATATTCTAAATATGTCATGTAACATCATAAAAATCCAGGGTAGGATTTTTCCGCCACGTGTTTGTGTAGTCCAATATACATCTTTCTGTGTACAATGTTTGTAACTTTACCAAGACTTGGCCAAATTTCTTATCATTTTGATGATTCCAGAACCTTGCAGTACACACCAATACATATATGCTAGATGATCAACCTTTTCTAGTCAATTCCACATCGTTTCTTTCACAATGCAATCGCATGACCAGAACTCAACTTCATCTTTAACCTGTAAAACTCTAAGCTCAAGACAACCTGGGCAGGAGTCTTTGCAAAATGTGTTCTTTGTGTTCTACCAAAATATTATCTTATATTCAAAGGTTTGTAGAAATACATGTACATGTAGCTACCTCTGAAGCTAAAGTTGCGTTTCCTTCTGCCATCCTGGCGTAGTCTCGTGCCTTCATGGCATCGCCCTCTGCGGCTGCGATTGCGTCAGATGCATTGTGGGCCGTGATGTTGGCCTGGTTGATCATAGCCTCGATGTCAGGGATTCTGAGCTTAGCATCGTCAGCTGCCTGCTTGCTCTCTTCGATCTCCTCGTTGAATCCTGAGCAAACCAGAGATTATGGTCAAGCAACGTACAGGGGGGTGTTTCACAAAGACTGAGATCAACTTAAGTAGGACTTGAACTATGGCAGCTAGGCCAGTTATGTCACTGGTTGCTCTCACCATTGGTCTCTCAATTATGATCTTTAGGCAATATTTTTCCTTCAATAATGAACTATCAAAAAAGGTAAATTCTGTAGATTTGTGGCCACAATTTGTACGTCCCTTGAGAAACCAATGCCAGGAATGGTAAGAGGAACTAGTGACAGCCTGCTATAGTTAAATGCAACTTAAAGTCGCTCCCCTGAACTCTATAAAACCTTTCCTATGAAGCTATCAATTTTTAATTTACAGGATTTCAATCATGAGCGAACAAGAAATTTAGATCAGTTACTGGAAAATTCTTCAAAAAATCTCTCTCTATTCAGATATGATGCTGCAAAACTGCAGCAATTTTTTTTTAAATGTTGACATAAAAGTTTAATATCTTTCCCATTTCTATATTTTATAACATGCAGTACGTCAATACAGGAAAAAGCTTCGTTGTGCTCAGTTGCCATTCATTTACATGTACAAAAAACATATGAGATTCTTTGTAGTGATTAACCATGTCAAATCTGAATGAGCCCTCATTGAGCTAACTATTAGACATTTACAACAGTTGCATGACCATATCATGTTTGATGCTACGATTTTTAAAAGTGAAAATAAGGATTAAATTCTTACGTTGGCAACACAGTAAGAGGTTCAAGATCATTTTTGTTAAAATAAAAATTCACCATTTTTTCAAATTTTCAACTAAGTTCCTAACCTTGTATTTTTTTTCAGAGACTTTGTAATTAATCTAAAAGAAAAATATTTTTTTGCCAATGTGAAGAACAGCACATGATCAGTTTAGCCCTAACAATAAATCCTGTCCTGAATAGGTTAATAACCTGATATTCTCTATTACCTTGTAATACCCTGAGGATGTCTTTGGCTTCTTGAAGTGTTTCATCTCCTTTCCTCTTGGCTTCCAAGGCAATGGAACGAGCATTATCAGCCTTGGCCAGCAACAGAGCAATCAACTGTATAGAAATAATAATAATAGTAATTATATGTCTTGTATACCAAGCGTAGTCTAATCAGTATTAATACTGACCTCTCTCTCTCACTCGAGGGCCCTGCAATCATCACAGATGCGAAAGATAATAGTCTCCATGAAATGTGGCATTTTTTCTATAAATCAGACATAGAGGAGTTGACTAAAATATAGCTATATTGAAGTCCTGAAATAAAATAAGATTGACCCCCCCCCCCCCCCCCCTCCATGTTCTCTGCCGGGGAAGGTGTAATTGACACAATATTTGGCACAGACAGCGCAATTTTTTCCCAAACCTATTACTTCATTAACATATAAATTGTATGTCGTTGTTTACATACAAGTCCATGTCTCTACTGGTATTTCATTCAAAAACTGAGGAATGAAGTTTGATCTTAATTTTTAAGAAGAAAAAAAATTATGTAAAGCACAGTTAACGAATGACAAATTCAATTCTGTTGAATTTTATTGTTTTATCAATTTTCTGTAGATTTCATTGTTTTCATTTCTCATGCATTTATTGTTTTTTAATATTTTGTTAGACATTAATAATTAGATATATAAGTTAGAATAGAATTGCTCTAAGAGCAAGAATGGCATTGGAAATAGACAGCAAACAATCTGGGACTTTTGCTCTTTACATTCATGCATCTTGGTAATTCCTAGCATTCCGGATCAAACGATAATGCACAAAAGGTCTGTTTTCATCAGCTCGAATTTGCATTTAGCGGGATATTCGATCAAGAAAATATACAGAGAAATCTTGGCCTTGTTTTCCAAAATATCCTGCTATTTGGGAAAAAGCAGGCTAGTTTATGCCCGTCCGAGCTAGTTTGTGATGAAAGTCTGGTTAACACGCAATTTCTAGCTTCGGGATAATATCCAGAGTCAGAAAATAGCGGGTTATTTGGCAAACACTCACAAACATGACTGTAAGGAGACCCTGTAAGGGTGTGGAATACACATGTGCATAGATTAAGGTAAATGGACCGCACTTTGAAATAAATGAAGTACTCACGTTCTCAGCTGCGACGGCTTGGTCCAGCAGATCAGCGGCTGTTCTGGCGTCCTCCGCCACCTGGGCCAGGAGATCGGCGTTCTCTCGCCTCAAGGCATTGGCTTCGTCCATCAGTTGCCTTGCCTGCACGGGCGCAAAACAAGAATGGGTTACGTTCACATTTAAAGCATGATAACTGATGTAGATATTTGAACCAATCTCAAATAAACAAATACATTGTATAACCAACATGTATATATATATAATATAGGACGAAGCCTCATGGGTGAAATAGAGAGTATAACATTAAACTCAAACTCAAACCAGAAAAACTGGCCATTGTAGATGGGTGGTCTTACTAGACAGGTTCTACAAAAAATACAGTCAAACCTGTCTATAAAAACCACCTTAGGAAAACCAAGAAAACCGGCATTTGTACATGTAGATGGGTGGTCTTTAGAGTCGAACCTGTCTATTAAGAACACTCAAGGGAAAACTAGCCATTAAAGATGGGTGGCCTTTCTACACAGGTTCTGCAACACATGTTTCTTCCTATAGGGGGACAATACAGATGACCTTTATAGAGAGGTGGCTGCTAAGACGGGTTTGACTGTACATGCAATGACTTACTCTGTAGCTTATATCATTGGCTGCATCAAGGAGAGAGTTGACATCAATAGGCGAGAGGGGCATGTTAGCCTTGGTGAGTAGGCGGAGTGCCTCTTCTGCAGCACGTTGTGCTCTCTCGAAGCATTCATCAGCAGCTTGCGAAGCCTGGTTGAACAGTTCTTGGGCATCCACATATCTGATGATAGGAGATAGATGAGAAAAAGTGGAATGATTCATAGCATCATTATTATCATTATCAATGTTATCTGCATCATCTTCAAACTTAATAATATCATCCTCAACATCAGGATTATCACTTCATCAAGATCATTATCTTTAATACCTTCTTCATAATCATCAAATTATTCTCATCATCCTTCATCATCATAAACAGAAAAAAATAATCCTTGTCATAGTCGTTATCATTATTATAATCTTTGAAAGCATGAACTTAACCACCATAATCATCAATACAATCATCACTATTGCCATCATCCTCCTCCTCCTCATCATCGTTAACATCATTATCAACACCCCCCCCCCCCCCAGCTCCACTTCTCTCTCTCTCTCTCTCTCATCATCATCATCATCCTCCACATCGTCATCATCATTATCATCATCATTGTCATCATCATCAATAATCATCAACAAAAACAAATTCAACATCACTTTGAACATCACCATCTATATCATCATCTTCACCATTGTCATCAACACCACAACTATCAAATCCATCAACATTAATATTATCTTCACTATCAACATCATCCGCATCATCATCCCCGTTTTCCTCCTCCTCCTCCTTCTCATTATTCTCCTAATCCCCACTTACTTGCGCTCCACTCCTTCTACCATTGCCTCCAGGTCCCCACCGTCTCCACTGTCCCGTGCAGCATCCAAGGCCAGGTAGGCAATCTCCAGAGCTCTCTCTGACGTCTCCTCCACCATCAATGCCATCTCAGTGTGACTGCAGGGCACAAATACAAAATAGAAAATATCATATTATATATCATTGTAAAAACAATATAGCCACCTAAACGTGATCATGAGAATATTGTGTATCACCTGGCTCGCGGTTCGAGTTCCGCTGCGACACTAATGTCTTTGGCAAGACATTTATCTACATTTGCTACACTCCACCCAGGTGAGGAAAAATGGGTACCTGGTAGGAAAAAATTCCTTAAATGATTGAGCGCCTTTTCATGGTAGTTTATTCTTGAGCATAAGAATCAATCCACCCACGATAACTTCATTGTGAAACTTTTGGGGTAGGGGGAAGAAAACAATTGGAATAAAGACTTACTTATCAGCTAGTTGCTTGGCCTCTCGGGCTATTTCTTGCATCAGCCTATCTTGAGCAGACATGTTAGCTGTGAGTCCCCTCAGTTTCTCCAACAGCGCCCAACCCTCGTTGTCAAGGTATTCCTGTGCAGAAGGCAACATACGCTTGAGACGATCAATGATGGCCATCGCCTCGGCAACATCTGAAATAACAAAGGAGAGAAGCACTTCAATTGTGGGATGCTTGAAAAAGGAGAGAAGAACTTCAATTGTGGGATGCTTGAAAAAGGTGATGAGCACTTCAATTTTGGATGCTTGAACAAAGCTTTGAGCGAGCAGAAAGGCATCACGTAGGGTAAACAGTTTAGGGCCATTCTGGGCAATGTTTGTTTGTTTTACCTGACTGCTAGGAAAGAATGTCTTTTTTTGTATATGACATTCCCCGTTCTTTGTATTAGCACCAGTTTGGTTTGCAGGCAGGTTTGTGCCTGATGTGCGAGACTATTGCAAGTGCACAGTCTACTGCATACAGTAGGCTCTGTACTTAAGCCGCTCAGCAGCCAGAGGCCGACTAAGCTAGCTAGGCTCTGCTCAAGACGTTATGAAAACTGTGTTTAAGTGTCAGATCAGAATCTGTGCATTCAGACTACCGGGTACATATATAAATACCAAGGGCATTATACACTAGTGACAACCCTGTTTGGAATATGTACTGTCGATTTAGACCAGAAAGATTTCAAGACCTTAAAGCCCCACTGTACTACTTATAGCTACTTGGGCCCTCTTTATGGCAAACAATGCCTAATCAGTGCCTGCTGGTCACCCATGATCTTCTTTTTCTTAATTGAGAGCTGATTTGATGAAATAACCACCTGTCAGTGACCTTGCAGATAGGTCTAATCCCCCCTGGCCAAACTAGTACAGACGGGCTTTAAATCAATCGCAACTCTTCATATGACATGGCCCAAATATTTGCATGAGCCAGGGGGAGGGGGGAGGGGGGGGGGGGGAGGGGTGGGTGGGTGTGTCATACTGACCTTGTTTGGCAGCCTCTGTGACTCCATCTGCCTGGCTGATCTTCGCCCTGATACGAGCTAAGGCAAGTCTGAGATCTCCTAGATCATCCTTAATGGCGTTCAGATTATCGGCTAAGGTACGGTCCTCAGCTGAAAGATAATAAATTGGGTATATTGTCAACATCATCATCATCGTCGTCGTTGTCATCTTCGTCATCATCATCATAACTAACATCACTGTCACCATCAGCATAACCATCAGCATCATGACCAACATCATCATCATCATCACCATCACCATCATCATCATCCTCATCCTCATCCTCATCATCATCATCATCATCATCATCATCATCACTATCATCGTCATTAACATCACCGTCACCATCAATCAGCATCATCATCATCCTCATCCTCATCATCATCATCATCACCATCACCATCATCATCATCATTAACATCATCATAATTAACATCACAGTCACAATCACCATCACCATCACCATCATCATCATCATCAACATCATCATAATTAACATCACCATCACCATCAGTATCATTACCAATTTCACCCCTACCAACAAGAAAATGTTATCTCATTCCCAACAATATTATCATCCTTCACACCATCTCCCATTGTCAGCATCATCTTTATCACCACCAGCATCAATATATCAATAAAACCCATCATCATCATCATCATGATTGATGTGAACATCATCATTTTTAACATTGCCAGTCTAAACCCTGATCATTCTTTCCTTTCTCTAATCTTCGCCCTGGACTTCGCTCATCTGGCCTTACTCTCCAGATGCCCATTACTCATCTCAAGGGATATGGAGACCGGGCATTTTCCTCTATTGCTCCTCGCCTGCGGAATTCCCTCCCTTCATCTATTTGTGAAATTGACATCCTGGACCACTTAAAAGCTTCACTAAAAACTCACATCTTCCTTCAGAAATTTAAATGCTAATATTATTGGAGGAGCTCGCGGCCGTTTTTGTGAATGTTTTTTTAAACAGATATATGGAGCCATACAAATGCTGTTCATCATCATCATCTTCTCTCGTTCCTCAATCAATCCACCCATCAATCCATCATCATTAATGTCCCATCTCCATCTCTCACCTGTCACTCTCTGAGCGTCGTCAATGGTCTGATTTAGGAGCCCTTCAAGCTCCCTCAGCCGCATCTCAAAGTCTGTATCGTTGATGACGGTGGGGTTGCTGGAGATCTGGTTGATCTTATCCCTCAGGGCGTCTAGGTTGTCACGATGCATGTTCACGTTATCCCTCACTAGATTGTAGCACTCGGGGCAGGCTGTATGGGGGAGGGTGGAGTAAAGGATGTGAGGTCAAAGGTTAAAGGCATCGTTTAACAATGTTAAATCTGAGATGCATGGTCCTACATGTACGTGTTATCAGTGTCTGTGATATGGTGTAATATTGAAGCCCTAACAAAATGAATATAAAGTGCCTCAAAAAATTAAAAATCTTTGAGTGACCGGTTTTACCATACTCATTTTCCCCAATAGAGGTTAGTGTCATCAAAATCGTTAAAAAAACGAATTTTTAAATTTTGATTTCCAATCATAAATATCTTGATAATCAGACAGGCTTGTAAAAGTTCCTAACTGACCTACCAGGTAAAGGTTTATAATTATAATTGCAGCATGAGCTAAATCCAGAATTTTGTTTCAGAATCTGAGACAAAGTTACTCAATCCCTTTAAAGGGACAGGGTCGTCAGTTTCTATGTGCAGAAGATCATAATTTCCTTTAGAGTTTCATTTGGTTAAAAGTAAAGTGTAGTTTAGTTTAGAGTAGAGCTTGATGATACAGAGGTAAGTAATTATAACATGAGAATACTCCCCAAAGAAGATGAACAGGACTTATCTAACAATGCAACATTTGATATCAACACTTCGGTCATTATAAATATTCATAAATTTAAATTAGGTTCAGGGGCCCATTTCATAAAAACTTGTAATATAACAACTGCTAAATTTCTATGACAAATTTGTTCTCAGCCAATCGAATGCCAGGATTTCAGTAGCTTATAACAGTAGCTTGTAACTTGTTATTGATATCAAGTTTTATGAAACAGGGCCCAGGTCAATGTTATGTTGCTGTACTTACGTATGCAGCCCAGGGCAATGTTGTAGAAGTTCTCCTCACAGGAATCACACTTGTCACCAATGACTCCTGGCTGGCAGTCGCACACACCATCGTCTGTGCAATTGGCATACAGGGATCCTTGGGGATTGCATTCACAGGCTACAGAGAGAGAAATAGATAAGGTTTATGAGAGTCTCTGATAAACAAGGATTATATTAAAAGCAGACATTTAGATTGAATTCATAACTCTCAATGGCATTCCTCCTGGATGCTCATATATTTAATTGTACTTTTTGAGGACTGGAGCTTTTTATATGCAGTTTTTAGTTAAATTTATCCGAAATTCTTCTTCAAGTTGGTAATACTAGAATTCTTGTCTTCATGAATTTGATACACTTTTCACATGAAAAAAGTCAAGTACATTATCTGAAAAGAAATCGATGAACAGAAACTGCACCAAAAAGTTGAAAAACTGCAACCTCCTATTAAAAAACAACAAGGATTTTGAACTGTCAACATGTATTCACTATAATGATTTTATATTTATTTTCCTTTAACAAACTTCTAGCATCAAATGCCACATGGTAATACAACAAAGTCAAGATCTGTAATTGTACATGAATATACTCTTTCTGCTCATAAAAATTAATAATAATAAATCAGATTTATATAGCGATTAATACAAAACACCATCTGAAGCATTTACAGATATTATAACCCCCGTCATCGGATTTTCTGTCGCACAGTGTGTACCATCTCCACTCCCTGGGGAGTACTCCTACCATATGATCACTGTGAGAGCATATGGCAATCATCATCACAACAGCTTTTGTCATCCTACCAGGTCCCCCTTTCTCTCCTGGGTATGGAGTGGCAATGTTTACCAATGCCTTGCCAAAGACATTAGTCGCATGTCGGGATCTAACCCACAACCTTTGCATTTCCAGTCAAATTTATAAGGATATACATGTATCATTGAAAGCTTCTTGTACACAACATGAAAAATGATTACATCGTTTTACTAAATGAAGGACTTACGAGTACATCCTTCTACAGAGTAGTCATAATGGTCATACTGGCACTGGTCACACCTTAGACCATCCACTCCCGGCTTGCAAGGACACTGACCGCTGCGGATGTCGCACTGGTCAGACGTTGACCCGGTGCTTTCACAGTAGCAAGGCTCGCAGCCACGCCCACCGTCTATGTTCCAGTAGCCGGCTTCACATTCGCTGCAGTCACGGCCGGTCACAAAAGGCATGCAGCTACACTGGCCATTGGATTGGTCACATTCGTTACTGGTCGAGCCACTCGCGTAGCAGTTGCAGGCTGGAAAGTTAAAAGACAGAGAGAGAGAGAGAGAGAGAGAGAGGGGGAGAGAGAGAGAGAGTAGAATCACAATGTTGCATTAAAGGTAATATTTCAGAGAGTATTTATCAAAACTATTGTTACATCTACATGTATGAAGGAACTGTTAAACCCATAGCAGTTTAGTATAAACTTTTAGAGACATTTTATTTTTAGATCAAGAATGATTTGAATTTTGAATTGTATTTGAGCTGAAAATTGCTGAAACATTTGAGTCTATTTCTCTTGCAGTACATTTCGCCATTCTTGAATAAGAGTGATTTAATCAGAAATAATCATTGGAGTCTTTGAATTGCAATACCAGGGTGACATTTATAACCACTGTGATTGTGTCCAAGTTTACAATTTCTTGTTTATTTGTAATTTAAAAGAAAAATGTTTCATTTAGTTTATTTTTTTTTGAAAGAGTGAACAATGCAAGTAATTGTTGCCAATCGAGAAGGAAAAACAATGTTTTGGACCTTTAAAAAAATCTGAACTGATACGGCTTAACATTCTGAAATGGTCATGAGAGAAGTTCGATGTTTATTCATTTGGCAGAGAATGAAAAAGAAAATGCCTAATTGACAATTTAAAAATATGATTACCCTTTATTTGGGCAAATTTGATTTATGCCTCTTAATCAGCTTAGCACTCTGTAATTCCACGTTATGAATATCTCTAAAATCATAGATATCATCACAAGTATGGCAATAATTTCAACAGAAATGCATCCAAATAACACTACCTATAATTGTGTACATTGTTTGTAATACCAGTGCATGAGCAACAATTTTCCATTTTTAGTGGACAATAAATCAATTCAATTCAATGCCTATATAATCTTACAATAAAACAGCCAAAATAATTTGTCATCATGTATATTAAAAGGATAAATAGTATCTTTATTTATTCTCTAAGGCAAGCTATGATGTAACAATTCTAGGAGAAGATAAAGTGTGCATACACCACTTCTAAGAAACAAAATTAAATACTCACCCTGACACTGCTCTCCCTTGGGGCTACCAAGTGCATTGCCATAGAAACCAGGTAAACAGTTCTCACAATAGAATCCTCCTGTGTCGAAGACACACTTGAGACATTCTCCAGTGAACCTAAAAAGATGGCAACAAAAAAAAATCATCATCTGGCATCATTCACACGAAAACACTTGTTTTACATAATGGTTTCTAAGGCATCCTTCTAGAATCTGTTGCTCTTGAAGAGCCTACTTTAAATCAATAGAATGTAGTAAATGATTACTTTCCAGAAATAAAATCAAAAAAATTATACTGTTCTTTTCTTCTAAGCCAAATAAAGTCAACATTAAAAACTAACTGCCTCGTCCACAACATTCAGACTATTAAATGACAATTGCCCACATAATATAGAAAACAGGTCCAATTACTCCTTTGAGGAATATTGGTGGCAGAGGGCATTTCCTGTTTCTCCTACTTCTGGAGTAAGTAATTCAAGACATCCATAAAGCCGGTTCCTTTTATAGCTTCAAACAAGCTGAACTTCTGAGGGAAGAGAAGATACATGTAGGGGGTAATGGTCGATCAAAATCATGGAATGTGTTCCTAAATGTGACCCATTTCATAGTGCCTCTATGCTTCCATCAGATTCTGAACAGTATTGGGGTCATTGTTATAATAGAACTTTGTGAAATACATCTACCCTATCCAAAACGATGTCTGTGAGAAGTTCTATATTTTTTCCTGTTTAATTCAATATGTTTTGGAGTGGGAGAGAGGAAAAGGCGACGATCATTGTAGTTCTTACCTATCACAGTTGCCGACTGAATTAGGGTCAGTGTTGTAGTTACAGTAGCACTGTCCGCAGGCCGTTCGCTGACCCTGGATGCCAGTAGGGTCACCGTAATAACCATCAGCACAGTAATCACAGCGGTTTCCTTGAAGAAAAAAAGAAAAAATATATATATATATGAACACATGAGATGATTACAGTCTACAGATATAAGTATCAGTTAGTTTTAATAAGTTAGCCTGAAAGATATCCAAAATAAATGTATATGTATGTGTGTATATTGGCATGCGCCCCTCCCTTTAAAAAAACAAAAATTAAGAACTCAAAAGAAATATGTGCCCCCCACCCTTTTTGGTTCTTGTGCTCCCTATCCTCTTTAAAATGTTAGATCCATATTAAAGAAACACGAAACGTGATTACCTTTTTTTGTTCACCATAGAGTATTTGAAAACGTTTTTTTCAATAGTTTTTCATAATATTGTCCCCCCCCCCCCCCCCATTCCAGAATTCCAGTTGCACCCTTACACCGAGGGATACACTATGAACTTACCAACATAGCCTGATGGGCACTGGGTACAGACCACATCACCCAGATTATCGACAAAGCAGTTGGTTCCGCCGGGGCAGGGGCAGCGTGTGCAGTCATAGGCCGTGCCCTCAAGGGCGTTACCATAGAAACCATCCTGACAGAGTTCACAGCTTGTACCCATGGTGTTGTGGTTACAGATACATTCACCTAGGAATCAAATCAAATACATTCAAATAAAATAAAATCAAATCAAATCAAACTACACTATGCAATTCATTAGGAGGATGGTGCAGAGAGACTTTGCATAAATTCATAGCCGGATTTGGATTCATTTCTGTTGTTCAGTATCTCAAAAACATAGAAAATTTGCCTCCACTGGCACAGAATTATACAAATAGCATCGAGAAAACCCTGAGGAAATACTTTAATTAAAGTAATAACCAGATTCAGATAAAGTTCTATTTATAAGTATTTCAAAAACTGAGACAAATTCGCCTCCACTTGCACAGAAGAAAAATAGCACGAGAAAACCCTAGTGAAATACATCTATTTTGATCAATTGAATTAATACTCATATACAGATAAATGAACAAATTAACAAAGAAAAAATGAAGATGATAAAGAGAACAAGAGGATGAGAGGAGAGAGATGAGGGATGTAATAATTAGTCAGGGTACCAAAGGATTAATAAGAAATATAAAAAAGTAATATAAAAGAATAAATAGAATGGAAAATGGAAGGAGATCTTTTCATGTGATCTCACCAGTATCAACATCACAGTAGTCAGCATGTCCATTGCACTCGCAGGGGATGCAACGGGTGAATGGTCCGTTGCCGTAGGGGTCCCTGCGGTAGCCAGCAGCGCAGGACTCACAGAATTGACCGACATAGCCGGTTGGGCAGCTGCACAGCTCCACGAATGTAGCCCTGGTGCTTTGTGGACCGACTGACCGCCGGCCACTGACCAGACGGACGTCATCAAGCAGTCCTTGACCTGAAAGAACAGTATTCACCCTTTGCATTATGACATTTGTTCCAGAACTCTGTATATTTTTTTTTTTTACTTGTTACAGACAAATTAGTTTTGCTATCGAGATTCATGAACAAAGTTTGCACATTTTTTTTTTTTACTTGTTACAGACAGAGATTCTTGAGCAAAGTTCTTGTTTAATGTATCAAGATATTAGTGTAGTGGGAATATTGATTGAATTTTGAATAAAAATCTCAAATCATCACATCTTGGCTATCATCAAACCGACATTAAAATGTTGCACATAGTCTTGTATCACATTGTTACACTATGACAAATATTTTTGCATTAAAGGATGTTCCCCAATACTGTTCCTGTGAACCTCATCTGTGCAGGGCCAGGTGGTTAGGTATTCCCCATGCTTAATGACGGGAGTTCCTGGTATTGGAAATACTGCAGAACAACTTTAAAATGTTCAAGAATTTTTTTTCTTACATTCACAGACAGTATAATACGCATCTGAACTGCTATCACAAACAAATCAAAAAGTTGTCTTTAAAGGCTTACTCAGATATGACATGGTAAACTGCCATGTTGTTTTATTTTGAACATGAAAATGAATGACAACTGTGCGCAGGTCCTAAGCGCATCCACTTACAGGTAGCTCTGTGTAAAAAGATACAGAAATACGAAGCGCACGGTCAAACTGTCTTAGTGACCACCTCTCTATAAAGGCCACCTGTCTAAAGTGGTCATACATACTGCTTCCGTCTAGACGGAAATGCGTGTTGAAGAACCTGTCTAGAAAGACCTGTCTACAATGGCCACTTTTTGTGTTTCCCATAGGTCACCTCAATAGACAGGTTTGACTGGAATTGACGTTACGTCATCGCACTTTAAAACCGCTGTGGTTTACTTGGGAATATCTGAACGATGCATTAAACTTGAATATTTGGGGGGTGTTTCACAAAGATCTTAAGTCGAACTTAACTCTAAGTTGGACTTAAAAATTATGGAGAGCCATTTGTAGCCTTAAAATAAAATATATTCAAAAGCGAAAATTTTAATATTTTAGACTTTTTATAAATTCCAAATCAAGAACATGCAATCTCCTTGATAATAGAAAATATGAATCATTTGAATCAACATTTTATGCCTTTTTAAATAACTTTTCAAAAAAATATTTTCATAGATGCTAACGGCTTTCCATAATTTTTAAGTCCAGCTTAGAGATAAGTTCAACTTACCTCTATCACTGTAGGTTGCTCTGATCTTGATGGCAGTCAGGTTGGAAAGGAGGCTCTGGAACTCAAAGGCTGAAGGTCGTTGAACCCATCCCATGTCATCCTCAGCTCGTAGTCTGAAATGCAATGAAAGAGAGTTGAGGTTAAAGGTCACGTAAAGTACTGATGGTAGAATTGGTTTGAGAAATAAACTGTCTAGAAGCTACTTTTAAAGATTAATTATGAAGGGAAAATATCGTTTATAAGATTTCTTAAAAATTTCACATTTTCATTAACTTTACAGAATATCACAATCAATCTGTTGTCATATTTCAACAAAAATTTGTGTACTTTGAGATTTTGAAAATGTTGAAAATTTCAGGAAGTTTCTGAATATCAAAAACAATGATGTGATATTTGAGTGTGGGAAGTAGATGACATGTAGTTTGTCATACCTAAGTCCAGGGAGAAGACTTTGCTTTAAAATTCCTCTCAACATGCATATTTTTTCTAACCTACATGTACCTAAATCACCAGTCAATAAGTCAACAAATAAATCAATCGCTCAGTCAATCTATCAATCAATCAATCAATCAATCAATCAATCAATCAATCAATCAATCAATCTTTCAGTCATCTAACCAAACTTACTTGAAGGTATATTTTTGCGGGTAGACACCTGGTCGCGGGTTGCCCTGGGCAACCAGCGGAGCAGAGATCTGCCTGCCACCTCCCTCCAAGACGAGATCCTCCACACTGAGACTCACATCATCGCTGCCCAGTCTCAGCTTGAAGCTCAGCTCCTGACCATAGCTGAACAGCTTGCTACCAAGGTACTCATCTAGGAAGGTCAGAATGGTGCAAAGAAGGATGAGTAGACAATTTGCATAATATCAATATAATAAAATTATTAATCAATAATAATAATAATAATAATAATAATATTAGTTACTTGTATAGTGCTCATGTCTGTCAGGATTAACATTCCTAGCGCTCCCGATTATCATCCAGATGAACCTCTGGGTAAAGAGTTGCAAATGTAGATTAATGACTTGCCAAAGGATAATAGCGCAATGACAGGGAATAAAACCATGTACATGTACCATGTGGAACATAGTCTGTTGACTTATCCACTAGACAAACACCTCTACTTTTCGGTATTATCTTTAACGTTCAGCTGTCAAAGCAAATATTGAGCATTGACAATCACATTGAAACTTTCCAGAAGGAACTAGAGGCTCAGCTCATGTTCATAGCTGAAAGGCTTGTTAAGTAAGTACTCATCTACCATAGATAGGTCAGATTCAGAAAAGGTACAAAGACATATTCTAAGGACATTTTTTTTAAACCCGACATTATCGTGACAAAGCACTTCTTAACGTTCAGCACCGATACCCTAAAATCATCCTTCTCAAAGCAAATTGTGAGCACCAAGGCTGACGTCATCATTGCCCAACAGAGCTCAAGACTTAGTTGTAGGGAAAGAAATGTTGCAAAGAGATATATGCAGACAGTCTTTTGTGTGAATTCTGCCAGCCTTGTGGTATGACAATTCTTCATTTCCTGGTCTGGTACCTTACAATCGCATTTCTTCAAAGTTTAAAAACCCACAGGCCCGAATTCACAAAGGAGGTTTGTCAACAAACCTAGATTTATGTGCATCATATGACGCGTTTTGACGCATTTCAAACCTTGGTTTGCACATAAACCTAAACCTAGGTTTGTCGAGAAACCTCCTTTGTGAATTTGGGCCACTAGGTTTGCAAATACTTATAATAAATAAGCCTTTAAGAGATTCACCTCTTTGTTTCATGATTCAGTTTTTTTAAATCACAACTGTATGAACCAAAATTTTAGATATGGAACTAATACTGATACATGTAGTTCCCACCACTTTCAATTCATCAGAAAATGAACGCATAGAGAAACAAAGAGCAATTAAGAAATAAAAAATAAAAAATTTAAAAAAAGTTGCAATTTTATCATGTTGAAATCATACATAGGCAAAAAGAAAGGAAAAAAAGTCTTGTAGAACATATACCTGGAGCTATGAAGTACATGGGTTGGTTGTCAACCGTTGCGATACCGATGTCCTGTCTGATGGCATTATAAACAAGCAATTCCTGGTCTCCATTTCGACTCTCAGCTTTCCAACCATCCACACCTATAACGAAAATACACAAAAGAAATAATACACAGTCAGATATGAGAATGCAACCCCTTACTTTATCTTATTTATGTTATGTCAGAATATGGCTTTTCCCAATTTTGGCAGTTGACTGAGCTTACCCGTGGAGTTTTGTACTGCCAGCCACGTGAATGACTTGCAGAAATGAGCTCCTTTTGCTGCTTACTTACTACTAAAATACAATTTACCAGAGGGGCATTTCATATTCTGCTGGTGTGCTGAAAATGACAATTCTGACATCGAGACTGAACTTGACAGTAATAGGAACTTTAAAGCCCCACTGCACTAGTTTGACCAGGAGGGATTAGACCTCTCTGCATGGTCACTGACAGGTGGTTATCTCATCAAATAAGCTCTCAATTAACATAAGAAAAAGAGGACCATGGGGGACCAATGGTCACCGATTAGGCATTGTTTGCTATAAAGAGAGAGGAAGTAGCTACATGTACATGTATAAGTAGTGCAGTGGGGCTTTAAATTTCATATTTTACAAATGCTTAAGAAATAATCCAACACACACTGTCATTAAATCTGTAGGGTTCCTCTCAATTCCATATTTATCTAGTCTCTCAGAGCAGGGTATATCTCCAGATCTATTCTAGACAACTTGCTAGCTTGAAGGTTGGCTTTCCTTTAATGTACAGTTTAATCTTCCATTTTCAACATCTCCAAGATTTCTATACACACCTGAATTAAAGTTGGACTCGATGTAGGCAATCTCATAGCCTGGAGCAGAGGAGCAAGAGGATGAATGACCGTGACAGAAGCAGGGAAGGCAACCAAACTCATCCGCCTCTTGAAGGTTGAAGAAACCAGGCTTGCAGCTGAAGAGCAACATCAAATGGTAAAATAGTTAATCTTAAATTAGTGGAATTTTCTTTATTTTCTTAATTATAGGAATACTCCATGGATTTACAATTTTGAAGTGAATATTTCTTGTTTCATTTTGTTTTCTCTTAAGCTTTTTTCCAGAGCTAGTAAACTTCTTGCTACTAGCATCATGGAAAAATGATTCATACCACTTATCAAGGAAACATTACATGGCTGTATGCATTGTACTTTATCAATGTGAACGTTATGAAGGGCATTTTACAGGAAAGGGAATAATCTTGAAATAAAGATTGGGTTAAGAATATCTCATTTATTTCTTACTTCAGTTTTAGCTTCAGTTTCAGCTTCAGTTTCAGCTTCAGTTTCAGCTTCAGTTTTATTTTTCAGTTTTAGCTTCAGTTTTATTTTTCATTTCCAACAGAACAGTGATTTTGACATGAAATCAGATATACAATTCAATAATATAATACATTTTAAATGGTTTAAAAGTTATATAATAGAAAGTATACATAAATATCCAGTATAATAGTTCTTTTTTATCTTTAAGTTAAACCTGTGGAAAATGGAGGAATAAGGCAAACTTACGTCTCGCAGTCCCTTCCTTCAACATGAAGTTTACAGTTGCAGAGACCTGTACCCTGGTTACAGTCTGGGTTGTTGTCTGTACTTCCTGCACGCACACACTCGCAGCTCCTACAAAACATAACATAGATCGTAGTAGGTGGGGTAACGTTAAGACGTACTTCTTTAATCATGAAAGACATCATATTATGTAAAATAGTCTCATATTATTTCACTTGTTTCAAAAGATACATACGTACATGATTTTGTAAATTAGTTTCATCCACTACTTGTATTTGCTAGGAAAGAAAAGAAACTACATTTCTAGACTATCGCTCCACTACATGTACATCAACAACTAAAACTCATAGAACTGCTACCACAGCGCTTCATACAATTTGCTCACACTGTCACACACACAAAGCTATGCTACAAGATTCTACTATCTGGAATCTGGATGACAAGAGAATTCAGATCCTTGACCAAACGTGATATTATTTTTCACCTCTCATTTGCTTAATACTGCTTTTGAAAAGTAGAGGAAATTGTCAACATCTCACTATGTATCAACTAAAATCATCAAAACAATCTGAGGGGGCCTTGCCAAAACTATAAACATACTACTAAACCTTTGCAAATAATGGTGTGAATGTTTTTGGGAAATGCCAATGTGCTTTAATACTGACCTTGGGACCTAGCATTTTGAAATTTAAAAAAATTATTATCCATTCAGAAAAATAAGTTGTTTTTTTACTGGTAAAAGTTTGCAAATAAGTTTACAAAAAGAAATAATTGTAGTCATAGACAGTTACAGTAGTGGTAAAAAACAGTAAAACCTGCTTTAGTGACCACCTGTCTACAAAGACCACATTTTTTGTTTCCCTTGAAAATGGTTTCTCATTGATGTACAAAGGGAACCCATTTTCAAAGACCACAGTTTGTGTTTCCCTTGGGCGGTCGCTATAGACAGGTTTGACTGTACATTCATTGCAGCTTCAGTTTGGTAAGTTACATGAAATTAGTATTGTACGATGAGGATGCTGACAGAGCAAGAGGACCAAAGGTAGGTAGGCAGAGGAGGTAGGTAGAGGAGTGAAGAAAATATAGAAAGCTTCCTATCAGAGGGACTTACCTGCATCCACCTTCACCAAAGTCATAGAAGTTAGGCAGACACTGGTTACATTTATCTCCTCCTACTCCAACCTTACACTGGCATCGTCCTGAGCTATCACACTGCTGGTTCAATGATCCTACAGGGGGAGGGAAGACATGGAAGGGGAAGAGCCTCATTTAGCTCATGTAGCTCTCTATAGCTTATCAATTTGATAACAAATTTTCTTTTTCAAAATGCTTTATTTGCCTACTTATTTTCATTTATGAGTCTACATTTTTACTCTTGATTTGTGTCAAACTAGACTTCCATTACATATTTACATGTAAGCAGAGTACAAATGTACTACACATACTAAAAATTTCTCCCATTAAAATACCTTCTCAAACTGTTGCCCTAATAGGCCATCTAAAAGATGTTATTTGAAATATATATATCACTTCATGCAAACAAAATGACTTGAAAGTAGCATGTAAAGGAATTATACAGTTGTCAATATGAGTTATGATCTTCAAAATGTTGACATTCGCAACTTTCATTATCTTAAACTGTCAACGACTCATGTCTTTGTCAAATCAACATGATGCCCAGATACAAATCCGAGTAAAAGAAAAGCAATGTTACTTTAATATTTCTTATAGATTAGCTTCATTATGATAAAGTTCTTGAAGTAACTAACATATTTGACCGCTTTCACATTGATAACTAATCCTTACCTGTTTGGTCACAGTTACAAGGCTGGCATCGGGCATCTGGAGCAGTCCTGAAGTAGTTGTCACGGCAACGCTCACAGCTGACGCCAGAAGTTTCATCGCGGCACTCCATGCAGTGACCACCGGATCCTGTTCGGTTGTAAAGCTCTTCATCGAAGAAGCAACGGTCAGCGTGGAAGTTGCAGTTACATCCTATAAAAGAAAAAAACAAGGTTGAAAAATAGTTTGAATATGAAATATTTAAGATTTACTAATATTACATCTTGATAATTATAACAATACCAACAATAATACTGTAATATTGGTGTCAGTACAGTGAAAGTATTGTGTGTTTGGAGCAAGAAGGGCGTATATCATTTTACAAAGAGATACTGCCCTTCTGGCTCTAAACAGGTGATATAATAGCTTTCTTCTACTGCAGCGTTTTTCAACCTTTTCTTCGCGTGTTAGCCACTTGTATGGGTAATTGTTAGGGTGAAGATGAAGACCAGTGTTTACTACAAAATTCCATGCAACAAATTTATAATAATTTTGCAGATTTTTCAAGAAAGCATGGGTCTGTAGTTTAAGCAATAACATTCAACTAAAAGGGAAAAAACAAAGAATATTTAGCAAAAATAAGAAAGGTTGATGACTTGACATGTACAGCGTAGTTGAAAAAAAACAGGTAATGTATAGCTTTAACAGAATTATGATGAAATACATGCATGGGTCTGTATTAGACGTACTTGACCAGTTCCTTATGTACGGATTCCAGCACCAGTAAGCTTCGGCAGTACGAGCGCTCCACATCAAAATATTAAATAGCAGCAAAAGATGATAAACGGCATGGCTCAATTCCATTTTGGGCAATGGACACGTTCTCCTCAAGTTCAAACAAGTGTTAAGTCATAAGCAAAGGCATGAAATTAATCCATTTATCCTAGAAGATGATAAAATCCAAGGAAAAATTGTAGCCGCTGAATCAGAGAATCGTGAAGAGTAAGGACTCTTTATCCTGCGAAAGAGATAGGCCTAGGTCATGCAGCTCATTCACACAGATGATTATTCAATTGCATCTCAACGTCCAGATGGCCTGGTAACCTTTACCATGTTCAGCTAATGATGGTAATGAAAGCATTTAAATCTATTTTCATGCTGACATCATTCCTAAAGGCAGGTTCACTTGCACCCAAGACAATGCTTCCCTTCACGTTTCACACTCGATAAGTGGATATGTATGTGTTCCTCATATTTTTGTATTTCAACACCTATATGCTCTAAGTATCAAAATGGAAATTTATGAGAACATAAACAGATCCAACTGATGAACTCAGGATAAAAGCACAACTGCATGTCTCAAACAAGAATAGAAAAGTATTTTGCCTAGGAAAGCTCA
This sequence comes from Strongylocentrotus droebachiensis, assembly GCA_035222895.1. NCBI lineage: Eukaryota > Metazoa > Echinodermata > Echinoidea > Camarodonta > Strongylocentrotidae > Strongylocentrotus > Strongylocentrotus droebachiensis. The sequence goes on from JAVYIG010003082.1 coordinate 116,793, forward strand.
ATAAGGGCTTCAACACTTTTCCAATGAGAAGTCCTTTCCACATCAACTTGAATACTGATGAGAAGAAATATGAATGCACCCTTGTATACAAGAAATGCAGGAACAAAGAACTAAAAATGCATTTTGCTCAGGAAAGCCAAAAAGTGCCTAATATATCCCAAACAGATACATTGTAGGTGATGTGAGTGTGAACACAAAATCCTTTCTAGACCAATTGGACAGATTGAACTCTTCTGAAGTAGAAACGAGGCTAAACACCTCTGCATGTGAACGCCTCCTACCATCAAAGCCCTGATCATAAATCAGAAATGACAATGAAGCCTTTGACTCAACCTCTAGTGCTCATTAAAACCAATTAGTGTCTGTTTTTACTCCACTATCCCAGTAGGGAAGGGTGTTGCCCGCTGTCCTCAACTCATTGTTTAACCATTAATTTATCTCAGCGAGTACTAAAGTATTCATCATATTCGTGTACTGTAGACGTAGCCCAAGTTTACAATGCTAAAACAAAAGCAGATCAGTCAAAAATGTTCAAAAAACAATCTAAAGATGTCTCTGTTTATTGTAATTTTATTGTAAAGTATTTCTCTTCTCTTTCATAACTATGAAGAACCATGGAAGAACTATCTTAACTCAAGAGAATAATCTTTCCCATTTCTGAATAATTGGTAAATGTATAGCAAAGTTTCATTCTTAAGCATTATTTGCATCTATTAAATCTGGATAGAATGCATTTTGATCTTTTAAATTAACTAAAAGAGGTAGGGTAAGATTTTCAAAGCGATTTCATCCAATATCATGACAGAAATGATAATACAAATCACTGAAAACTCATCCACCGTATCACGAGATAGCAAAACAGCTCGATCCAGCAACAACAACAAAATACATGGGAATGGTTTTCCATTTAGCTCTCAGAAAAAGAATTCTGTTAAATCGTATATATGAGCTCTGGTGAAAAAACAAGAAAATACTTTGATATCACGGTGAGAAAATCACGCTTATACAACAGCACCAAATCCTAAAAGAGCTCCTGCGAACAGAATACAAGTATTTTTACACTGGCGCGATCCTGTCATATGCACCGTCCTAACTGGTAATATGTATCTCCTATACCCAGTGGAAACAATACAATCAGCATTTTATAAGGAAGGTCCATACTTCAGAGTGATTACATCCAAAATCATGACAATTACATGTACATGTATTGAATTGACAGTATAAACTAATCCGAGGGATCAAAGACAGTAAAAGAATGTCCGGTTCCTTCACAAGAATCATCCTAAATGTCCTCCAAACATCCGACAACCCAAAGAAAAACGCTTCCAGCTTTACAGCTTCTTACAAGAGGATACCGGTAACTGTTGAGAGAGGATGCTTGGTCAATCAAGGTGATTATTCCTTCCGGTCAAAGATCTACACAGCATTGCAGCAAAACAAAGAAAGATTCATTCATAAGACGATTACCACGGATAAATCATGAATGAATAAAATTACACCAGAAAGCAATTACATCAAAAATCAGATTGATCACTCCCTAATTAATCATTATACCGCCTCAAGGTAAAGCAAAGAGAGGTTAATGACATTGTTCCTTCTCGCAAAGTAATCATTGATTATTTTCCAGAAGAAAGCAAAATTACAGCTCATTTGCCGATAGAATCCTCCACAAATCCTAAGGATGAGGCTTTAATCGACTCCACCACGCTCGACCATCTTGCTCTGAGGAGCCACAAACAAAGTCTGGTAGTTGGAGGCGGCGTTACGCTCCACACCTAGCTCCGATACCAATCTACACATGAGTGGAGTTTTCTTACCCCTCTCACTCCTAAAGGTTTGTTCAGGAGGGGTATATAGCACATGGGGTAACCAGGTCATGGCATGGTGGGGCTTAAACACTGACTCTGACTGACATCTGGCTAAAGTGAAACTCCAAACTGCCAATCCTGATTTTCGGCAGCCGCAGCGTTTCCTCAAAGCTCTCCTTTCATATTTCTATGCTCTTGATAATACCAGAAGAATTACCAGGCAGCTGGTGGATACTCTACAATCTAAAGTTCAATCATCTCCAAGATATTCCCTTTTTCTTTTCTTTTTCACCAGGAAATAGTATCCATTTTCACCACATTGGAGGGGGGATGGATTTGAGAGAGGACCGGTCGCCGTAACAAGTTTAGCTTTGTGTTGACTCCCAGGAATTCAAACGTGTTAAGAGAGAAGGAACCAAGCTTTTCATTGAGTCAGACCACATTCTCACCCACCTAACATACGCAACAAAAAAGTGTTTTGATTCACGTTTTGATGACTTTGAGCAATTGTTAAAAACGATATTGTAAGGTATCGTACTTTAGTTTTGTCTCGACTCCAATGAATTTAAACGTGTGAGAGAGAAGGAACCAAGCTTTACATCGAGTCAGACCACATTCACACCAAGCTAACCTACGCAACAAAAGAATGTTTTGATTCACGTTTTGGTGACTTTGAGCAATTGTTAAAAACGATATTGTAAGGTATCGTACTGTACAATAGGATAAAAAGCAATTGTGCAAAAGTGCAAAAGTGCAAAAATACAAGGCAAATTGTTCCTTAGAATAGGGGAGAATGGTTTATTGTTGGCACAAATTGTCTTCTATTGGTAGCAACAGCACCTTTGGTGTGAACACTGCAGGGAGAAAAACGATCCATGATTCGTTACTTCTTCATGTATATGATACCAGTGTCATATTGAAAGACCTACAGGAAAATTTCTCACATCTACTTTACTTTAATAAAATAATAAAGCACATGACAGGTTGTTTGAAAATCCTATGGAAAAAAACAAGAAAGTATAGATTCTTTATGTAGTTTAGAAGATCACTGGTAACTCTGATGATATCCTTTCTCCATTTATTTTGCAAACAAATCCCAAAGAATTTTAATGATACATAAATTTATACTATTACATGTATCTGATGACAGGGTGGCTAAAAATAGATCGAATGATCTGAACTAAGGTCCGAGATTCACACAAGGGAAGAAATCAAAACTGATCTTTCACACTCAATTTAAATCAAATCTGTCATCATATAAATAATAATACAAAAAGAGTTTCATATGCTACATTCCATTTGAAGAAAAGACTGGGGCAAACATCTAGTCAACAAAAATACCACTGCAAATAAGTCGCTGGTAGAAACATTTCTGCCTTCCAGCAAGTTTTACTAGAATGTTGTTTCAAAACCTTTGCATCATGTGCAAAAGCATGAGACTGAAAGATTGCTGTCAAAATATTATTCACTTTTGTCCATGTGCATTTGCAAAACAGAATACAGAACACATGAGCAAAAGTATCTCCATTCATGGACTAATCAAAGATATTTTCATTCATAGCAAAATATTTTTAAAAATACACTATTTGGGGGGTGGACTTATTTGTCTTAGGATAAAAGAAAAAACTTCTCTGAAAGTTTTCATGAAAATAATCAACCTTTAAAAGTGAAAACTCAAAGAAATAATATCATATCACAGCTATCATCAGATCAATGAGACTAATTTCAAAGATATTCCATGAGATAGCCATCACCCTTCCACGACCTCTTAGACCAATTTTCAAGATGTCTTTTCAAAACCTAACTAAACCTTCAAAACATAAAAACACACATTTCCTTTAGACCTAATTAGATGTATTTGTTCTTCCTGTTCTCACCTATATATGCAGTCACCAATCATCGTACAAAATTTAAAAAAATAAATTAACCCAAATTATGGGGATTTTATCGCTTGTGCAATTAGCCTTATACAGTTGGCAGGGTCAAATCTAATTATGACCAAATTCACAGCTGGAAATTTCAAAGTTGAATGCAGATTGGAACTGTATCACTGCGAATCACAGGTTCCATACAGTATACTTTTAAGTGGGGTGCTATTAAAAGAAAATAAATAATTGAAGAGTAGACCTATGATTTATGATTTATTATTCATATTTCTAAGCTCTTTTAAGACTCAATTCTAGAGTAATTGTGCACAAAAAAAGTGTTTTTATTATATCATTCTTAGGGGGGTGTCAGTGGTTTATGGCTTTGACCCTGTTTTGAAAGCTTTGAAAATTGAGTTCTGACTTAATTTGCTTTTCATTTTGCTCTTTCCCTAATGTTTACATTTCAATTACATTGCCAAGTATATATCTTTTGATGGAAAGTTTGGGAGCTTGAACGAAAACAAACACAGAGACTGGATAAGTTTTGAATCTCTTCATCCACCATGAGAAATAACTCTGGCTTTTCGCTTCTGACCCATACTCTTTTTCTCATGACCTATCACATCTGGCTGAAATTCCCACCAAATCTGTGACCAGTACTACCCACTGTCAACTTCATTGACTGAAACAGAGGGAGGGAGAGATAGAGACAGAGAGAGAGAGAGAGAGAGAGAGAGAGAGAGAGAGAGAGAGAGAGAGAGAGAGAGAGAGAGAAAGGGGACAGAGAGAGTTAAAGAGAAAAGAGAAAGAGAAAGGAGGGAAAGAAAATGAGGGAGATAAAGAAAGAGAGAGAGAGAGAGAGAGAGTGAGAGAAAGAGAAGGGAAATTGAAAATAATGCAGAATTAAACAGAGATTGAGAAAGGGATGAGAGAGAGGGAGAGAAAGAGATGAAAAATGAGGTGAGGGAAGCAAATAGTCTGAGCAAAAAATATGAGAAACGCGAAAGAGAGGGTAAAGAATAAGAGAGGGAAAGAGGGGTGAGGAATGAGATATATAGATCAATGTGAGAGAATGCAGGGATAATGGAGAGGGACAGAGAAAGAGAGGTGTCAGAAGGATTGAAAATATGATGAGAGTGAGAGACTGACAGGAAAAAACAAAAATAATTATATAAAGGAGAGGGGGGAGTTTTCCACCTCTTTTTCACTTTCTAAAATATTTTCAGAGCTAAATTACTCACCCCTCCCAAGTACTTTTAACTGATTTAGAACTAAGACCGAGAAAAGTGTATTATGACCATTGTATATGTAAGTTCTTTCAAATCTCCTTGGGATCAGCTCAGCGTCCCAAAGTAATTTCCCAATGGAAAATCGAGTTATTGTCAATGAAAGTGCACAAACTATTTCACCTCTACACAGGAAACTTATTTTAAGATTTCTCTCCTGCAAGAGGGCAGCATTTCAGAAAGATTCCATCCCATATTCATTGCAGATCCTTCTCATTTGCAATGTGAGTACACCACTCAATGTGACACGGTCACAAGATGGCAGTATGACAGACATAAAAAGTCACAGGTTGACTTTGACCATGGTACACACATGAAATCTGATCTGAGATATTTGTGGTACTCTGTGGCTCAATCTATTTCAAAATTGTAAATCTGTGATGGCAACTGGTGATATTCTTCATCCCATTGCGACTACGATGGAATGAAATTTTGGCAGCTACATGCCAATATATTTCTCCTCTCAAATATATTACTTTTTTGCCCCATAATTGAACTTAAATGAAAGAAGTCTCATCCCCTTTTTACATGACATGAACAACGTAATCTGAATTTTCAAACACAACCTTGCTATTAGCAGCTTCTGAAATCACTTTATCTTTTTTGTGATAACAATATCATAAATGAATTGAATTGGATTACTTTACATCTTAATACCTAGAGCCAGTAAATACATGTATTATTCCAAACCAGTGGAGAAGGAAGGTTATAGAGGAGGGAGCTGTCACCCAGTGGGGTTAGATACCAAAGTTAGTTTCCAATCAGTTTAGGTCCTGAAGCCTAACCTAAAGCAAGTTTTACAGAAGGTACTTTTTCATTAGCCACAGCAAGCTTGAGCCTGAGAACTGTTACTTGAAAGCTTTCCATTAAGACATTAGTCAAAACTACAGATTACTATCCCTGTCTAAATAAGGTCAAAACAATGCTAGAGTAGAAATTCTTTTAATCCATGAGCTGAAAATGTGTGGGAAAGGAGACATGATTTGACAAATGAGTACAGTGGGGTGTACAATAGATGGTGACAGTGCACGACTGCTAGAGCTAGTGAATGCCTTGATGAAGAAATAAGTCCAGAGCATCTTCCCAGCAAATCAACCTACATGTACTACATTGTAGTTGTATTTGGTCAAATGACTGGCTATCTCTTCAACTAGACCAAAAAGACTTCAGAACAATACATGCAGCTTGAGCTACTTTCCTAATCGCAGCACACTTGGTGAAACAATCCAATTGCATACATGTACCAAAATATTTGTGATTGGGCTAACTTCATTGGATGATAATTAAAAGTCTATTTTTGAAATTTGGGGATAATGGAAACAGACCTAGTGACCACCATCCAATGGTCCATCCAGTCATATGGGGCACACATGTGACCCCTGTAGTCTCATTCCCTACCAAGCAGCATGTACCACAAAAATGCTCCAGGATGCTTTTTTAGTCAAGCCTCACTCTCAAACTTACAAAGTGTACGTGATTAAACTTGGCTTCTGAGAAGAAACAGTGATCAAAGGGAACGACTAGGAAGTCAAAAAATAGATCTTGTGATACAGGTCACCCTGTATTAGTATAATATGCAATCATGTGGCCTTTTCTCAGCTTGAAGACACCAGAATATATCCTTATCCTTTTAATTAAAACATTAAACAAAGTATAAAGTCACACATGTCCTCGTCATATCATGATTGAATATTTGTTAAACATGATTACCCCCGTCCCCCCCCCCCCTCGTCTCTCATTCATTTACTCATGTAAATAATTCTTCTCAATATCCATCTGCAACTGAGAATAGTGTACTAAATCAATGGTGCCTTATATTATTATGTTGTTACCTTCCATAAAAATCAACACCATACAATAGTTAAATCACAATTTGATGATAAAACTTTTAACTTAATGTCCCCCCTCAAAAAAAAAAACACCAATCCACCAACTGCCCCATTTTTGTTGATGTCTATAAATTGTTGATAGCATAAAATTTGTCATCCGACATCTGCTCTGGCGTAGTTTTGAGAACTTAATTTCATTAAAAATACAGGCTACACAGCTATAGTCCTTTTGATGTGATTGGTGATTGAGATTTAGTTTAGGTTAGGCATAATGTTGGATCCCATGTTTGCTTGATCATAATTGTTTTACCAGACTTCTATGAAAGCACGGCTTTTAGTCCACTCCGAGTTTTTACCTGAGACATCCCGTTAACAAGACCAATGAGCCGTCGCGCCTCCTAAATTTAGGAATTAACCTATTAGCTGTCACCAGAACCTGTGCCCTTCATTGTGAACTCCTACTAAAGGCTTGCGTGACAGTCCATTACATGATCTAATAATAATAATATAATAATATTTAGCTTTTATATAGCGCTTAATACAATGACTCTAAGCGCTTTACGATTATAATATAATATAATATACCCTGATGTGTTTGCCTTGAGTCTTCGTTATATTTCGTTTATTTTTTGTCACGAGCAAGAAGAACATTCAAGCTAGCATCAAGCTACATTACCATGACATTTAAGTACAAATGACACACTCACCCTTACTCATGCAAAGTGATTATCACGCTCTCTATATTCTTCAAATAAGGCCCAAAATGATGCCAATTTAATTTGAGTGGAGGACTGATGAAGTTACTTGGTACTTACTCATGCACTCATTTGCGTTCCCAGCAGTAGCTCTCGTCCACTTCCTGTCATTGTACAGAGGGAGACATTCGCCGCAGTCTGGCCCTGCTGTGTTGTGTTCGCACTGGCATACAAGACGGTTGTAAGGATCGTTGGGTGCTTCCACGCAGTGGCTGGCGTGACCGTTACATTTACACCTGATAATAAGAAAGACATAATCATCAATTCATGCGTTCACATTGACATTGTAAAATGTATTGTGTTGTTCACACTTGAAAATAATTCCCATCAATGGATTTTAATGCATTAATCAAACGTAATACTGAAGTGAAGTCCACATTGGCAAAAGTGGTACATATCTCTGAGATACTTTTACCAGTAGATGAAATAAAAATAGAAAGAACAACAAAAGACTCAATTTTCATGTTGCATACACCAGTTGGCAATATTCTAAGGTGTATGGAATATGACTATTGAATCATATTACAATAGTCCTACATGTGTTACTAATTTCTCCTTTATCAAATGTATACCATGAATAATACCTGCTTTAATAAATTTGTGAAAGATCAGACACTACTATAAAGTCAACCATTACTCAATTACTCAACGCATTGGTGTAAGTGAAAGGTTGGTATACTGTAAACAAAAATATTTTCAAGAATTTCAAAAATATATGATATACAGTTAAAAACTAAATCATTCATACCCCATGTAAATTTGATGTTTTTTTGTAACTCAAGAATGAAAGGTGGACTGCTTGAATTAAGACCTTTGTTGAATACTTTTAGATATAAGCTTTAATATGTCAGTCTCAAGAAATGTTAATTGGGCCAAATCAAATTTTTTAAATTTTAACAAGAAAATTGTTAACTTAAAGGAAACCAAAACCTTCATACTAAGTTACTTTTATTGTAAAGTTTAAAAGATTTGAATAAAATCAGTGAAAATTTGAACAAAATCGGGCAAGGAATAAGAAAGTTAGAGCATTTTGAAATGACTAGTCACTAGAGGGCGGTATTCAATTTGATGACATCATCTGTGAACAACTCTCCATGCCTTTTGTACATAAAATTTCACAATTTTTTTGTTTTCTTCGTATTTATTTGTGTTCTTAATCCGACTTCATAACATGTGAAGTAGAATATCATTTTGCATTCTATATCTTGCTTTCAGGGGAGTACATTATCTCAATCACAAGAAAGAAGGAAAAACATGAAATTTGATGTACAAAAGGCATGAAGAGTTGTTCACAGATGATGTCATCAAATTGAATACCGCCCTCTAGTGACTAGTCATTTCAAAAAGCTCTTACTTCCTTATTCCTTGCCCGATTTTGTTCAAATTTTCACTGATATTTTTCAAATATCTTAAACTTTACAATAAAAGTAACTTAGTATGAAGGTTTTGGTTTCCTTTAATAAAACTACAAAACCAGGTAAGGGTATGTATAATTAAGTTGTTAACTGTATTATATGTACCCTGTACGATAAGAAAACTGTCATTATTAAATATGTGTACCGGTAGTTATTAGTTTTAAATAGTTATGTGTATAACATGAACTACATGTTCATGTATTCCCTGTGACAATGGAGCAACTTGTCTGGAAGAATATGCTTAATACAAGAATGAATATCTGAAAATTACTTTCTTACTATTCTTACAAAAAATATTAAAGCTCCTGCTTTTTTGCAGTAAGTGAATAAATGAGAAGCTTCTAAATAATGATAATTATTTGTAAGTTCCCTGTGAACTTCACATCACAATGAAAATAGTGCAGTACGGGTGAGTTTGACCATTATAAATATTATATGTGAGGTATGATTCACTCAAGGTGAATCTCTCGTCTGTTGAGAGCGAGAAGGGCAGTGACTAGTGCAGCTTTACAGCGACCTAACAGCCCTTTGGCTCTCACATGATATGATTCAGGTATCGTAGAATCAAACACAGGATGTCTTTCATTTCAGCATGACATGAACCACTGAGATGGGAGCAGTCAGGAGGTGAATCTGTCAGGGAGATGTCCTGAACTATTCCCTGTAATGATGGAGGCACCTGGGCTGCGTTTCATGAAACCATCATATGTTCAAGTTCACAGACATCCCATTGAAACGTGTGCTAAACTAATACACACATTTCAATGGGATGTCGGTGAACTTGTACTTACGACGGTTTCGTGAGATGCTGCCCTGTCTGCCAGAGTATGCTTTGCATGGAGTGAATATCAAACAAATGTCAACCCTGTAATTACTGTTTCTCATCATTCTTTTAAAAGATTTTTCAATTTTAAAGGCATGTGTTTTTCATAAACAACATGTTCATGTATTCCCTAAAACAATGGAGTCACCTCTTTGCACTAATTATTACTTTCTCTTATTATTCTTGAAGAAAACTTACAAAAAATGCACCTGTATTGCATAAACTACATGTAATCCCTGTAGCAATGGGGCTACTTTTCTTTAGGGAATATATGCTTTATAAGGAGTTAACATCCGAAAACTTCCAATGCACTACCGGTAATTACACTTTCTTACTAATTACAAATAAAAGCTCCTGTGCTTTTGCAATTAGTGAATAAATGAAAAACTGACAGAGCTAGGCTCTGTTCAAGGCTGTAAAACTTGTGGTAAAGTGTCAAAGTCTGTGCTTGCAGACTACCGCTCTCCCACATGTTAATTAGGCCTTGATTTCACCCATTCACACAAATTCTTATCATCAAGCAGAGAACAATGTTGACATTGCTGTGGGTAAAAAGGCATGAAGTCGCAAGTGTGAACTAGGCCATTAGGTGACAAAGTAAATGTTTGGATAAGCTATTGTAGTTGTGCTATTCAGCCTTTCACAGGTTGAACCTACAGGTACAGATATAGCTCGCATGTAGAAAGTATAATGATTCACATCGTAGGGTCTGCAACAATGTGAGATGTAGACTACTACTTATACTACATTCTTCCTAACAATTTTTCAAAACATATTCAGGCTTTGTTCAAGTCAAACAAAGTCATTTAGCCTACATGTCAAAACAGTTGGCACATACTGACAAGGTTTAGAAAAGTACCAAGTACATGTACGTGTAGCTACTGAGCATTGAGGAGCATGTTGTTTGGGAGCTCCTACTTGCATGTATGTACGTTAAGATTCAAAAGAGCGAGAAGGAAATTAAATTTAAATGGAATAACGGACACGGGTTAATGCACTTCCAACTCTCAGTAGACGATATGATTTTGAGGTGGAAAATACATGAACTTGAACTTGAAATAAGTGGAAATAATGGAACTTCAACTTGAATCTGAAAGGTAGTTTACTACATGAATTATAACTCATTTTTATCTTCATTCCAATTAAAATCAATAACATTACCTTTGAAAAATGGCTTAGATTGGGAATCCAAGTAAACTGATTCCATTCACTTTTCAGCAAGACCTCAGATAGAACACAACCAAAGCATAGCATTGCCAATGTGCTTCCCTTTAACACAAGGCAAAACTAGATCAACTTGGTCTAAAAGCGGATCCAACATTACCTCCATTCCATTCTCCGCTTCTTCTCACAAAGCTCATCTTGTTTAGTGTGACCCACTTTGTGAGAAGCAATCCATCAGTTTCACTAGCGATGGGATACCAACCTATCCCATTTCTTTCATAATGTTGACTTTGTGAGACAAAATTTCAATTTCCATTCCAGCAGTATCTCATTCATAACTGAGGCACGGCCGCTCAACGAATTTGAGTTTTGACAGTCCTTTGTCATAGTTTTCTTGAAGTGTAGGCCCTACAGTTTAAAACATTGTCTTCAAAGTTAACTACTATATGGGTTGCAGACTTTAACGATACACTGTACTTTTAGCACGGACTGAATGGCAAGGAAAATTCAACATTCTTCAAACGATCGCAAATGGTTTCTCCTACTTTGGCAACAGTATTATCATGAAGAAAAAATATATATACATGTACCAACTGGAGAAAACCATTTTTATACATGGATTTAAGATTATAATGTCAAATTACAAGAAAATAAGAAACATCTGGCACAGCAAAGGCTAAATTGTTTCCTACGTAACAGTTGATTTTTTAGAAGAAATACATGAATTAGCATAATGAATCCACTATTACCGGTATTTCTTTTTTCTTTTCTTAAAAATATTATTATTATGCATGAGAATCATGCAAACCATTGTACTCAATCTCTAAACATTTGGGCATTGTTTCATAAAAACAATCATGAAATGATGCTTTGGTTTCTACATGGACCTATAGTAGGTCCATCGTTTCTAAATTCATTTCTTAATTTCAGTACAATGCAATGAAGAAACTCTTACCTTCCACCAATAGAGAAATCTGTGATGGCAAAGAAGTATGATCGTAGAACGTTTGGTACCCTGAAAACTTCATCTCCAAAAGTGTTTAACCTCGTCAGCATAACCAGAATATCTGTAGCTGTCACCCAATCCTGTGAACAAAGAACAGATATGACAAATGACAAAGATTTATTACCTTGAGAAGAAATAAATGAGCCAAGGGCAATAGCCAAGTTTACTAACAAATAAACATTTTATGTATACTTTTTTTAAACAAAGGTCATTCTTGACAACCTGAAAGTTTTTGTCTGATTGCTTTGAATTGTGTTCTATTGATGATGCTCTGTTGTTTACACATTCTATGTACCGGTATGTTGTTTTTATTGAGTGAAAATAAAGAGTGAACTGAACTGAGCTGAACTGGCTTGCCTGACATATCAACAAGTAATGTCTGCAGACTGGATTCAAAGTATTGTAGTTCATTCATTAATAACTGGTTAACAACTTGTAACTAGGTCATCAGGAAAGAAACATCCATACTTTTGAATCTATATTACTAAACCGGTCTATTACAATATCTAAATATGATAACGAGGATGTTGACTGGTGTTGCTAACTGATATCACATATATGTATGCATAGAGTTAAGAACTGGAGATACATCAGTTCACGATACCAACAAGGATTTATGCACAGAGCATATATTACTGTGTGGAGTTTGAGCAGAGAAAGTTTACATATCTTTGCTTTGAGCTACAGAAAGATTTTAAAATCCATCTGAACAACAAAGGAGGCTATCATTAAGATGGATGGTAAGGTTTGTGTAATGAGCCAGAAAATGATGAAAGTGCTGCATATATATACCCTGTAATTGACCTTCATGTTATTTTTCATGTAAGTTCCCTACAAAAAAAAAAGGATGAATCTGTCTACGGAAAATTGTAGAATTATTCTGGTAATGTTGGTGATGCTCAGTGCACTTGTGCATTTGGTCTTTTGATGCTGTTTAATCCTGTTAAAGTGAGGTGGGTTGTACATACCGGTATACACATGTAGTTCTTGTAAGGTCAGGTTCTACCTTCACTGCACTTGTAATTGTTTTATATGCCAGACAGAATGGCGTGGATAGAATTTTTGGTAGAAATTTCCTACTTTTTAAGATTTGACTGTAAAAGTACATTGCATCAAGCTATCATGATTACAAATTTTTATATTGTACAGATTAAATCGTGTGTTTATGTGGTATTAAAAAGAAATTCAAAACTTTTGAATTATTTTTTCTTCATAAAACACACATCCATTTGTGGCCTTCTGCCTGAAGCACAACAAAATACAGTATACATGTACACTTAATCCCAAATCAATTTCAATGATCACTTGTTGAAGCTGAATATGTTCTAAAACACATACATGGAATTGTATCTATTTCACATACAATGTACATCCTTATTCAAATCTAAAACTTTTCTTTTCAACCACAACTTGCAACAGATGCCAATGAACCAGCCATTCTCGTCTCAAGGCGACATTTGACCTCTCATCAAATGTATACGACCCAAATAGGGTGTGGAGTGGTAATGAATTACGAGAGTTCTTTCCTTGGACTTGATTGGACCACATGCAGTGCACCAAGTAGGTAAACCATACGAAACTGACTTTATGTGCAGTTGCTACGGTTACGAACTTGCCCAGTCTCTCAGCTCATAAATTGGCTCATTAGACCGCCGGGTGAACCCTCAAAAGTGCCTTAGTTTTTGTGTTTTGTGACCCATCCTCGGCATCTACTTGAAAATGACCTCTAATATGTAGAAAAATATACTGAAGATGATGGTGAAACTCGTCAGTAGAAAAAACTGCACACAAATTAATAATGCCCAAATTAATTTTTAATAAATATGACAAACGCCCTCTTGGGTCCAGTCTGAGACAGCTGTGTATTATGCTATAGGGAAATGACTTGTATTGATATCGAGCAAAGCTGCAGTGCAGTCAAACTATTCCCCTGTCCCTCTTTCCGCATTCCTTCCCTCTCCCCTCTTTCCTCATTCCTTCCCTTTCTCTCTCTTTCCTAATCCCCCTCTCTTTCTCTCCTTATCCTCTCTCATTCTTGCCCCCCCCCCCACCCCTTTTTCCTCATTCCCCTCCCTCCCCCCCCCCCCCTTCGTCTCTTTCTTCCTTTTTCCTCACTCCCCCTCTCTCTCTTCATCCCATTCCCTCCCTTTCTCTCGTTTCCTTAACCCCTCTCTCTTTCCCATTCCCTCCCCCCCCCCCTCACTCTTTCCCACCTCTCTATCTCTTTTTATGTCATTTTAAATAAAATAAATCACAATCTAAAACAAAGTTTGTAAGGCATGTTTAAACAATTATAATCTGGTTTCACATCAAATATATGACATATTACTATCTCATATTCTCAAAATACATAGTCAATAATATTGTAAGCCTGCTTGACTACATGGGTACTGCTCTTCGGGTTGATGTAGAGAAATGATTCATCATCAGTTATACAACACATTGTCAATTCACATTAAAATATTTTCAATAACAAACATTCTTTCAAGCGATTACATGTACGTATGTTTCAGCAAAAATACACATAAAATATACATTGGAGATACAAAAATTATATATTCATAGATAGATGACAGGGTCGCAGCCTTTGCTATTTTTTTTCAGTCTAATATATATATCTAAATCATGTTCTTTAAAATTTCCAGCAGGTAATTTCATACATTTGTCCAAATGCCATTTAGTAAAAGTTATCTGCTTTATCGAATCTGGCGGAAATTGGCAAAATAGAGCATCGCAAGAAAGGTCTTTACATTAAATTTCCAAAATAGGCTTTACATTTACAAGTCATATTTTCAATAACAAACATTCTTTCAAGCGATTGCTCAAAAAGCATTACTACATGTATGTATGTTTTAGCAAAAACACACATAAAATATACATTGTAAGTAAAATTTTAAAATTTATGGATGACAGGGTCCCAGCCTCTGCTATTCTTCTTCAGTCTAATATACATATCTAAATCATGTTCTTCAAAATTTCCAGCAGGTAATCTCATACATTTGTCCAAATGCCATTTAGTAAAAGTTATCTGCTTTATCGAATCTGGCGGAAATTGGCAAAATAGAGCATCGCAAGAAAGGTCTTTACATTGAATTTCTAAAAAAGGCTTTACATTTACAAGTAATGTGACATAAAATGGATTAAATATTGTTCCCTCTTTGCCTTGATCTGTGCTCACTTGATTGTTGTAATGTTGCAGAAGTGCCAGTAGCAGCCCGCATGGTATCCTGGTTGGACATACCTTTATTGAAAATAAATAAAAAGCAAGGCTCATTTAATATAATTTATTAAAAAAGAATAGGTCTATAGTTCTACGAGACAGACATACTGAAGTATTCATCAATACAAAACCTACAGTAAGAGTTGAATCTAGCATTGGACGTCTTAACAGTGGAAATTATTCAGAACTGCTTAATAGAAAACGTAAGGAGTCGTCACATATTTTTATGAATTTTTTTTTTTGTAGAGCATGGAGGGCATACGGTACTGTAATACATTTTTCATCATGAATAAACAGATCACCAGGGCAAGGGCAAGGCTCATTCTCCAACACAAGTGGCGTATTAATTTAACTTTGTCAAATATTGACAGGGACTGGGGGCCTCACTATGCAGAATTTGTCAAACATGCACAAAAAGAAAGAAAAACAAACCACTTTGATTGTGGAAATTTAGGGGGACAGTAGCCCCTACCCCCCCCCCCCCCCCAAAAAAAAAAACCTACCAGTACGCTGTTCTCAGACGATACCGTAATCGATATGTGGACAATAAATACCCACATTAATTATAAAGACCTGATCTGTACTAATGTAGTATAGAATCAAGCCTGACCGGTATCCAATTTGACTTGATCAACCACTTAATAATTTGGCTAGCTAGGCCTCAATTTCGAGAGCATAGAATTTTTTTAGAAAATAGAAATTACCCGGTAGATATTCTAATCTAGACTCTTTTTTTCTGATTCTAGTTGTAACGTTTAGGGCCGGGAAATAGACATATGACATAGACATAGAAAAAGATCCCGGTTTCGACTCCCACCCAAGCGGATGACTGAAGCCTGCGTTGTGTGTTAACATGTCCCTTCCCTTGTTACTGTTACTGTTAGACGCAGGTTATGTCAAGTGAAAAACACTCCATCCCTCGGATAGGACGTTAAATGGAGGCCCCGTGTACAGGAGAGTCACCAACCTTGCACGTTAAAAACCCATTGCACTATTCATATAAGAGTAGGGGGAAACCCCGGTGTAATGGTCCACCTGCACACCCCAATCAGGGCGAGTATATTTATTATTATAAATTAGATTAATTACGGCATCTGCAAGAATCTTCAGTAGATCTATTGAATTTTAAGGAGGCAGATTATGAAGAAGAAAAAGAAGAAGAAGAAGAAGAAGAAGAAAATGAATAGGATCAGAGTTATTCTGAACATGCTGAAACAGTTAATACAATAATTTCTTCAGAATGACATAGATCTAGGCCTACCTCTTTTTTGTTGAACTTGTTGCAGTTCGAACACCTCCCTGGTACACTCCTCCGCCCGAAGCGCCGGGCGAGTACTGCTCTGTCTGCAGCTCGAACGAGTCGAAGTCGAAGTTGACCGCATTCGCAGCAATTTTGTTTTCTAGTTCAAACCCAAAACTGACGTCCTTCCAAAGATCTGCACACTCCTTGAATTTTCTGTAACTCTTCCCACTGAAAGATATCACCTTACTGTGAGTCGAAATTGTATGCATGCAGCAAAAACCTGTGTTTTCCTCTGAATCATTCAGTTGTTGACGACATG
Organism: Strongylocentrotus droebachiensis; assembly: GCA_035222895.1. Classification (NCBI taxonomy): domain Eukaryota; kingdom Metazoa; phylum Echinodermata; class Echinoidea; order Camarodonta; family Strongylocentrotidae; genus Strongylocentrotus; species Strongylocentrotus droebachiensis. The sequence continues at coordinate 133,529 of JAVYIG010003082.1, forward strand.
ATTACTACACCGGAAACTCGAAATAGCGCGCGCCAGTGGTACGTGCACAACACTGCCTGTGATTGGCGAAAAAGCTTGAAGCGCTGTAATTGTTACTTGATACATGCACAGTGATTGGACAACCTCCGTGAAAAAAAGAAAGATTTTAAGCACCTTTTTTCCATTTTTTGAGCTTATATGCATTGTTTTCGATTGACGAGTTGTGACTATGATATCAAAATGTATTCTTTAATAATTTCCACTATAAAAAAAGTAGATGCAGAGCCGAGGTCACAAAACTGACGAATTTTGGGGCTCACCCGGCGGTCTACATCCCAGCTGTACTCTACAGGTACCGTATATTTCGAGAGTGCACAGTGTATATGTACATGTGAGCTAGTGTATAAACCACATGGCACAAGCACGTACAGTATAGGAAGGTGAAGGGTTATCACCACTTTTGAACCAGTTGAAGTGCAATTTGAGATTTCCATCATAAAACCAACACCCCGAAAATAGTTATTTTGTTCCAAATTTTGGTAACTATTAATCAAAAAGTAAAATTCAAATATATACAGATTATGGAGTGTGGCTGAAGATTGTGGATGGAAAAATCCTTTCTGTCATTATAGGAACCCGTAGTACAACTACCGGTACACAGAAAAAATGAATCAATCTTAACCATTCCAACTGCCCATCTCAACTTCACTGTACACCTGTATCCTTTCTCTTTGATCTTGCTTTTTTTCTCTTCTTCAATCACCCTCTCACTTGTTAACTCCCACTTTCTCTGTCTTTCATATCCATCTGTAAGTTACCCACTCCCCATCTCTCGTTCTCTCTCTCCATCTTTCTTTCCTTCTATCTGTCCATTTCTCTTTTCTTGTCCCAAACAAAAACATGGGCCCTTCATGCTGTCAAGGTGCAGCTATATGAAAGACAACCCTCATCCTTTTCTCCTTTTCCGTTCATCTCTATCCATTTCTTATTTAACATTGTGCCACCTGCCCTCTCTTTCACTCTCTCTGTCTCTCAACGTTCATATCTCTCTCCATCTCTGCCCATCTCACTGTCCATTTCTCTTTCCCTCAACATTCATACCTCTCTCCATCTCTGCCCATCCCTCTCTCCTTTCTGCCCATCCCTCTCTCCATTTCTCTGTCTCCCACTATTCATATCTCTCTCCATCTCTGCCTATCCCTCTCTCCATTTCTCTGTCTCCCACTATTCATATCTCTCTCCATCTCTGCCCATCCCTCTCTCCATTTCTCTGCCTCTCAATATCCACATCTCTCTCCATCTCTGCCCTTCCCTCTCTCAATTTCTCAGTCTCTCAACGTTCATATCTCTCTCCATCTCTGCCCATCTCACTGTCCAATTCTCTTTCCCTCAACATTCATATCTCTCTGCATCTCTGCCCATCCCTCTCTCCATTTCTCTTTCTCCCACTATTCATATCTCTCTCCATCTCTGCCTATCCCTCTCTCCATTTCTCTGTCTCCCACTATTCATATCTCTCTCCATCTCTGCCCATCCCTCTCTCCATTTCTCTGTCTCCCACTATTCATATCTCTCTCCATCTCTGCCCATCCCTCTCTCCATTTCTCTGCCTCTCAATATCCACATCTCTCTCCGTCTCTGCCCATCCCACTGTCCATTTCTCTGTCCTCATCCCAACCTCTCTAGGCCTGTCGTCATCAGCTTGAGTTTGACCAATAACCTGCTATTTTAACTATCCCGATCGCAAAGTAACCAGTCAATTTGCGTCCTCATCAGCCCGCAGTTGTAATTAGCTTTGGTTGAGAAAATATCGCAAGAAATATTGGTCTTGTTTCCAAAATATCCCGCTAATTCGGGAAAATAGCAGGGTAATTTGTGCCCGTCCGCGCTAGTTTCTGATGAGCGTATCAGTCTGGTGAAGATGCAATTTTGAGCTTTGGGAAAATATCCTGAGTCTGATAATAGGGGGTAAACTCGAGCTGATGGGGACAGGCCTACTGAACACAAGTTGTCAAAGTGCAGCGATGGAAGTCAATCCTCAAGTTCAGAGGTCAAACCACACAGACCTCATGGCTGATGAAGAGCTAAATCCCGCCCATTGACAGATGACATTAAAACAGGAGATAAGCATGTTACCATACTAGCCTGTCCGTCTGTCTCAACTCCTCAACAGCTATCCCTAACTGGACTGGATGAAAGCTCTGACAGGCAGGCACAGAGACCTGTCAGTAGCAAGTCTCTACAGTTCTGCTACACATGCTCAACAACAACAACTGTTCTATGGTAAATTTACGACAATAAACAAGCTCTCTTAACTTTTTAACTCTACATTCATCACTTCATAATATTTAATAATATTGCCTTTTCCAGAGGATATACTGTATGTACATCTAACCATAAATCTAACCTAACCCTAAACCTAAACCTAACCTACATGTAAGACTCAAATGGAACCATGCATTAAAACAAGAGATAAACATGTTTAACAATCCTGCATGTCCGTTAGACGGTAGTTTGACAGTTCTAGCAGATATGAACATGTCAGATCCAGCAATACTTGTGTAATTGCTCTGGCAGCAACTACTCAGTCAATTTAATACATTAGCTTTCAGCCTAGGTCCGTTACACGGTGCCCAACCCTAAATATAACTTTAAACTTAAACATGACACAACCCTTTCTCTACGAACAAAAAGCCAAGAGCAAATGTCAGACTACATGACTGGTTCAGCAGTGAGTCCTCAGTATTCGCTGCTAACTTGAACCAAATCCAAAATAACCTACATAAACTTTTCATATATATTCAAGCTGTTAAAACACATCAAATCTGTAGGTTGTTTGCCAAAAACTCCAGTGACAACTTCTCTGCTGTCAATTTTCCAAACTAACTAAATTCATGGCTTCAACACTGGACCAAACGCTTTAACTAAACCTAACGATTAATCCTCACCCTAATGCTATACTTTTTAAAACTGTGAAGCGTCTTGCTGTTGTGAGCATGAACACGAGCAGAATTAAGGGGCATGCATGGATCTATTGGTCCGGACTTAATCTGGATTAATTAAATTCACTTTTGGCAGTGAATATGAAAACTGGTTTTGATCAATTAAAGTGGTGAACCTCAAGCTTACCTGTAAAACGGCACTATTATCAAAACTCCTAGCACTGGGTCTATTTTCCAGCGTACTGAAAGCAATATTTCCTCCTGTGAGTGGCGAGATGTCGCTGAATTCACTGGTGCAGAGCGCCAATGTTTCATCATCAAAGCTGACGTATTCGCTATCTGGGAGGTTGTAGGTGCCTCTACATGAACCGCTGTAATACTGGTAGGGTATCCAAGGACAGTCCTGACACGTACGCTTGTAGATGGCAAAACTCTCCGGCCGCGGCGAGTAAAATTTCAGCCGAATGTATGTGATCTCAAAGGATTTACCTGGAAAGAAAAATAAAGATAATTACGATTAAACCAGTCCAGTGGATATTAGCACTACAGAAAACATATTTCATAATCTTGTAAAGTATGCTTGTCAGTTAAAACTACAGCTCTAGAAGTTCTAGTGAGAATATTTAGAGAGGTGGTTCTTCCCTCGTAGGTGTATCAAGAGAATAAAAGATCAAGGAAATTTTCCTTTTAGCCCCTCTGCTTTTATTATCATTACAACACTGTGTCTAATTATCTTTCAACACTCCATTCATTACATTCTTATACAAATGAGTAGATAGATTTAACGTTTACCTGGTAACATTTTTAATAAAAAACAGAATTTTCATAGCACTGTTCCTCAGGAAATGTTGTGAACCACAAAAGTGTATTATGATGATTCATTTACTTTGTCTTTGTTGCATGTAACTTTCAAGAATTTTGACCATTCACGCCATTCACAAGAAAGTTTTCACACACATCAATGTTGTCCGGTTTATAGTAGGCCCAGAGCAATCTATACACAGAGTTTGGACAACTTGGTTTCACTGGGTCACAGCATGGCAGATATATTCTGTTATTTTGTGCTTGCCAAACAAAGCAGTATTCGCCATATTGTGCCCAACCCAAACCAGGCTGGCCAACCACTTTTAATCAACGGTTCTGAGTAGGCCTAAACATGTCCATGTAGGTCCCGTATATATGGTGCAGTTAACAAGTATTCATACCCTTACCAATTTTTGTACTTTTGTTTAGGTATGTGCAAAACTGATTTGTCCCAATGTAGGTTTCTTGAGAATGTGACATATTAAAGGTTACATCTAAAAGTAATCAACAAAGGCCCTAATTCAACCAGTCCACCTTTCATTCTTGAGTTACAAAGACACAGAAAAAGACAAAAAGAAAATTACAAGTGGTAGGAAAAATTCAGTTGTTAACTGTAAGTATCCGATGGGAAGGTTGGAAGCTGCACGACCTATGGGACACAGAGGTTTATAGTGTGATGCTATCGCAGTACAAGAGAAATTGGGTGTGAAGATACAGAAAGATATGAGGTCAAACAGAGCAATGGGACCTCTCTGATGATCTACAAGTTTATGTCCCAAGTTCAAAGTTGTACAACACAGGTCATATATGACTGACTGACTCGAGAGGGTTCACACTCACTTCATTCTCGCAATCATCAAATTGGCAGCATACATAATAAAATTTGTATTTATATAGCGCCTTTCCCAGAGGATACTAGGCGCTGTAAAACACACAGCTTTGGATCCGTTTGATGTATCATTCTATTTATTATACCCCTCACCTATATCTTGCCATTATGTTGTTTATGCATGCCATGCACTCCATTGCTACTATGTTGCAGTCCTCTTCTTTTCTCTTTCTCCAAGCGCTTTATCCTCCTCTCCTCTTTGCCTATCACTTTCTTCCTTTCCTCCTTTCTTCTATTTATAATGTATGTTATGTATTTGTGTATTCGGGCGTACCCATTACAAGCTCTGCTTATCGGGTTTTGCACCTTCTTCCTTGTAATACAAGTTCTTTAATTATATTTATGTTCCTATGTCAAATGTTTGTCAAATTGAATGGAAGAAAATGTTCAGTTGAATTGAATTGAATTGAATTTCACCACATTGTTGATTTCACATAGAATACATAAAAAGCAACGTAAGTCTTCCTTAAATAATGTTTATTACCTTCAAGAATTAAAAAAAAAGTTCTTTGATTCATTCAGTCTTTATAAAGAAATGGATAAAATACTGCCAAACTTAACTTCTTGATTTTACAAGGAGGCCTGTAAAACCCGCCATTTTGACCTCATTTACAGCAACTATTCTAACTTCAATATCATTGAAAAACTGTATCATTTGTGAACTCCTTTTCCATGCCATGCCTCTCAAAAACTTCTTGAGGATAATAGTATACACTCATCTTCTCCCCGATCAGCTGACCTCCTTCACTGCGGAGGTCACACGGGGTCAGGCTGGGTGGGCCATGAAGACATACCTGACAATACTATGATAGCAGGGAAAGACGAGTTGTGTCTCTCCTTACACATCTACACTCTATCATAAATGAGTGAGTGTCTTCTTTATGACAGGGGCTCGACCCTCTGCGCTCTCATGCTATACAAGTCTTGTGAGAAAGGATTGATGCGTGTCTTTGTTAAAGAGGAATTCCCCTAGAAAAGGTGACATAATTTCTTGCAATACTTATGTATAACTGCTTTCTAAACACATTTGATTGAAAGGATCATCAGGTGATTTTTAGCTTTAAGAATTCTGAACAAGAAATCTGGGGAAAGTCTGAATTTATGAGAAAATGTATAGAACAAGTGAATAGCTACAAGGAAATCTTTTTATTAAATATTGATTTTAAAAAACATATTTGGACTTGGAGGAACAAACAAACAATTTTATACAAGATACATTTTATACATTTTATTCATTGAGAATATCCTGTCGTCTGAACGGCTATCATGCATGATTGGAAGCAGAAAGAGTCAGATGGCGGCTAATTCTGGGTCAGGGTATAATAGCAATTTGATGAGGAGAGTAAACATGGATGTTTGAGTTCTTGTTTGCTAGATAAGTGACCCATTTGACCTTTGACCTTCTATGAACCACTGCTAGAACAAACATACCAATAGCTTTGGACAAAGAAAAAAATCACACCTTTGGGAATAAAACTTCAAAAAAGCACAACAATTAAAAACACTATTTCTTCCTGAACCAAATATGATATATCTCTGTCAATTGACAGAAATGAATCACAAAACTTTAAAAGACTAATTGTATTGAAATCTTAGGAGAATTATGAAGCCTGTCGGTAAATAAAAACACCAACAACCTTTCTTGTTTCCTTTATCGGGCAGGGAAATGAGCTAAAAATTTGGTTAAAAACCCAAACTCTCCCATTCAAAGTGGTCTTGCAGTGCCCCTAAATTTGAAAACAAAAATCCCTGCAGAGCTAGACAGAGATTCTACATTTATAAATTCAATTGTTTATCAATTTCCTGCCGAAAACTAAGCACAGAGAAGATACGAAGGGGTTGTTAAAAATAGAAACCAAAACATCCCAAGTTTACAAACAAAATCTTGAGCACAGTTGTCGTGATTTACCTGTCAAACCACTTTCAATTTTGTGGCTTTTTTCTAAATCAACCACCCCCCATAAAACAGTTGTCAATAGTTTCAGTGGTTAGATTGAAATTTCGTCATCAAGTTTCTTTTGATAGAATCATCTCTTAGACCGAAATTTGTGGTTGTCTGAGAGAGAGAGAGAGAGCTGAAAACACGTAAGTCAACCCGGCTCTCTCATTCTTTTGAAAGAGGTACAATACCTTCTTGAGTCATGTTCCATCCAATGTTTGGAAGATTGAAATTTGTAAATCTATCAACCTGACAACTTGTTAATTTGAGTGCTTGAATTGGTTCTTGCAAAGTGTTTTCTACTTATGTATGTTGTTACAATTCCTTACCACATGATCAAATGTAAAAATAACAGGCAACATTCAATGTTGTTTATACATCTATTATCCATTTTTCACTTGTAAATGCACAATCCCATGTCAAATTCAATGTTTCCATGCACTTGAAACTAGAAGCAGTTACCAAAGATATCATGTTTCAGTCTATAAACTATCACTTAACCCTAATAAGGCCGGGCTATTTGAAGTCTTACTACGGCCGGGGGGGGGGGCCATTATGGCCCCCCCCCCTAAGATCTCGGCCGTGAAACGGCCGATCTCCGCGAAAAAGTGTATAGAACAATATAATAATTTCAATTTTTTGAAAAAAATCCCTCACTTGCATATTTATGGTAATTTATGCAAATAACATCATAAAATCACATTTTTACCCATAAATCCTATATTATTCATATTTAAGCATTCGTTTTCACTACATATATTCATTAGACCATTTGGAACAATAATACGACAAAAAAAATTGGAAGAGCCAGCTTATTCCTTATGTTATCTCTTGTTTTGATAATTTCTTATGTATTTCATTGTTTTTTTAACTTATGTATGTTATTGTTTTTTTTTTTTTTCATTTCTTCCTACAATTCAACTAACGTGACCTTGTAACTATAGGTCCAATTTTTTTTTTTTTTTTTTTAAAGATGCGCAAGACTCTAAAGAAAAAAGTCAGCGAGCGGCGAGGCGCCATCCATATGCGTTCTTGAACAATCAGAAAAATCGTGGAGGGGTAGGCCATAATGGCCCCCCCCCGGCCTTATTAGGGTTAAACACTTCCTGTGTTGATAAGTTTGAACTAGATCTTCCGACTTCAATTACCCTACGCTCCATTCCTTCCCGTTTTGATCAGGTGTTTTAAAGGTACTGTCTAACCAGGGACTAGTCTAACCATCCTGAAGTTGTTCTCCTTTTGTCAGTTCTAAACAAAATTGCAGAAAAATCATTGTGGAATGTTCACCAAAGTAGCCAAGGGGGGCCTGGGGGCACATCCTCCCACACGTTTTAGTGCCCCCAGGTGCCCTCTCCCCACAAAAAGGGTAACATGAATTTCAAAAATACAACAGAAAACGGAGAATGATCCTTCAATACTTAGTAATTCTGCAATAGCTTTGCAAGATGCAGCAAAATGTCACATTTTTATACGTCAAATTGCAATATTTTGCATGGTCCCTACATTCCTTTGCAGAATACTTGCTTTAAGCGTATGATTTTAAATGCTCCTCGATAGTATTGATCAATACTTTTATTTCTAAAATAAACAACATCATCGTCTTCACTGGTCTAGTAATCCAATTAACCCATCAAGTTGAGTGTAAACTTAAAACTGAATTATTGTGAGCATTGATTTTTATAATACTATTCAATACCTTTGTCTTTCAACATATATATGCAAATTTTTAAATACAGACTTGTCTCATCAGATATGTGACTTGAAAAATTTAAATATAACATACATGTACAAGAAGTTGCAGAGAACACTCTATTAGATTTTGCGGAGGAGATAGTAGGAAACCATCTTAATTTTGAACTTTGATCGTGTCACATTTGCTCGATGTCTCCACAACACCTGTCAGTATAGCCTCAGCGCCTTTTGTAATGCTTTGTTCAACGCAAATCCAGCAGTAATCCGGCAGAATAGGAAAATAACAGGCCAGGTAATATGGGCCAGATGACTAAACACCAGCACGAAGCTGAGCAGGCAGGGGACTTACTCATTGACTCAGCTTGTGCAAGGTCTCACCTCAAAATGACACGACGACAACATACGTGTAGCATACTTTACATCCTTGTTCAGAGAATTAATAGATTCTTTTAGAATGAGATCAATCGTTTTCTTCTTTGAAAGAACACGTTATGTGAAAGATTGAAATTCAAATATTATATAAATACAATTTTTAAAAGTGATGAAACTCTTTAACACAATACCATAAGTGTAATGAGATAATAAGAAAGTGAACCAACTGGTGCTCCAAAGAATTAGATAACAGACAAACTGGGTTCTCAAAGACCAGTTGATTAGTAGACAAACTGGGGGTGCGCGCAAGCGATATTTTGAAGCTTGAATCACAAACATGAATCAAAATGTTTACCGCATGAGAGCGTTCAAGCGATTTTTCATCAACGCTGATTCTCGCTCATATTAAGCCGTGCCACTGCTCATCACACTGTGCAGTTTGACCCAGGGAGTATAGGTCAACTTCGCTGCATGCTTTCTGAAAGTTTCTGTCTGTGTTTACGGTCGAATGTTGGTCAAACCGGAACAGGCCATGATAATATGTCATAGAATCAGGATTGAGATTTCTATTTGTTCAAGCGAATTTTAGCGAACGTGATTCTGCAGAATCACGATACAAAACACATCTTCTTCAGCGCTTCATGTTTGTGTTTTTAAACACATTTATTTTTATGATCGAAAACTTGTTCGAAAATTTTAGAACACAACTGTGTTTTAAACTCAACGTCTATGAAAACCGTGATTCTAGGGTGAAAAAGTGTTGATTGAACGGACCTTGGGTAGTACCAACTACAGACAAAATGAAATTACTGCAAAATCAGAAGCTCTTGTGAAGATGAAGCATTCATGAATTTAGTGAGTGGTACAGATATTATACAAAATTTCATGCTACAAATTTTTACAATTCATGAAAGTACCTCGCCATGAAAATAGTTGTAGTTTAGAAATTGCAAAACTAAAATGTAGCGAATTCTTTATAGTACATTACATGAAATGGCATTGGACGAAATGGCAATAACCGTTTCAATAAATGGTAATTAGTACGCAGGATTGAAGCAGATTGAAGCAGATTGAAGCAGTGTGAAGCGGTCGGTGTTGGGGTGTAAGTCTCCCACTCCTCATTACCTCAGCACATAGGAATGTAATGATCAAAGGGCAGCTCTGTGTTCCTGAGGCTTGACATCCTAACCAATCAAACTTGGTCTAGCTCACAGACCAAACCAGACCAGACCAGGCTCTACAGTTGTTACTCTCATCCCAGTGGTCCGACATCCTTTTATATCACCCTATATTCTGAAAAGTATAAAGGCTCGCTCAGATATGGCGGTGCAAAACCTTGGCAGGTATTTTTATGATGATGTAAAGTATAATACGCTTCAGATTTCTGAATCATACATTTTTAACACAGAGCTCAGTGAATATATATGCAGGACCTTTGTTGCCATGCATTTACACTTAAAAGAACTGTGGCGATTTTTTTTACGGGAGCAGTTAAGCCACGGTCTCATCCGTCCCATGTAGGCGTAGCGCAAGCATAGGGCAGTAAATTTCATACGTGGCCATCTTTTTTACATTGGCAAATTCTACCTAGGAGTGGGAGTGGTCACATCATCTGCGCCGGGTCCACGTAGAAAATGCACTTTCTTTCGAGGTGTTCACGTGGGGAGTGCATTGGTAGTACGCAGAAGCTACGTTGGTAGCACCTCATGCCACAAAATACAAGAGATATTTTTGGGGGTATACAAAAAGGCATAGAGGCAGTAGGTCCAATAGTACATATTAATTCAATGCTGAAAGGTGTTGAGTCTAGACATTAGTTCAAACATATTACCATAGCATCTCATTGCCATGACAACGATGATGATGCTAGGCACAGAAACGTTCAAGAGCTGCATCGATCACGGGTCTTGTTTCATAGCCTAGGTCGTGCGATTCCTGGTTTTGATTGATGGGAGGGGAGAGGGATGTGTATTACCTCCCTCATGACATGTGTACAGTTGTATACAGCTAATTCTTTGTGTCCCTACCCTAAACACTGCTTTACAGATGGAGTTCAAGATGGAGTTGGGTAGCGGGCTTCACATTCCATAAACAAACTCTTTAAACTGTTTTGATTTAAATAACCATTCAGGAATACTTTTAAAAATTATCATGAAAGGTTGTTCAAGTTGTAATTACAAACAGTCATCTTTTTTGAGATTTTTTTATGTTCAAGTTAATGACAAATTGATGAAATATTGCTAAAAATCATGAGCAATGAAAAACCTGCACATAGAAATGATAACATGGGACTACGCAAACAAAATGTGGCATCAGAGATTGGTCTAAGTTTGAACAATGTTTCTTGATATTATTTGAAATATGAGAGAACTTCATGGGCAAACCTTCTCGTGTGACATTACTGTTATGATTATTCTTCTGCATGATACGTAAGTCTCATAGGAGCAAAAATATAAAATGAATAAATATAAATTTTTAAAAGGAAGGAGTAAGCTCACAAAATTATTTTTACCTTCACCAGAATTCAAATCCCTCCCTCTCTTTAAAATCCAAGATGGGTAACTTAAAGGGATAGTCCACCCCAGGATTTTCTTTAGCTGACGATATAGACCTAATAATACCATGAAGAATGATACAAGTCTCATTAAAATCCATGATCACATAACAAAGATATATCGACTTTTTTATCGAAAATCAGCCGCCCTCCAAATGCAATAGCGTTTTTCGATAAAAAAGTTGATATATCTTCGTTATGTGATCATGGATTTTAATGAGACTTGTATCATTCTTCATGGTATTATTAGGTCTATATCGTCAGCTAAAGAAAATCCTGGGGTGGACTTTCCCTTTAAAGATGATGGGGTCACTTTTACCATGGACCAACTACTAAAAAGTTTTAGGCCAGACGCGGAGGGGTCAAATTGATGGTCATTTACAGAACTATAAAAATTTAGAATATGGTAGTTTTATTTATATCGGTATATCAGTATTCCTAAGAACACAGTTCCCACGACTATACATTACCTGTCTCATCAACTTCCACCAAAACATGTCTACATTATGTTCAATCATGGAGTTTATGAAAAGAGAAAATCAACCTTTATAGCAATTTAGCAAGCTACTGTGAAGGAATGAAGAAAAGTATTGGACAAAGAATAAGAAAGTTATGAATTTGTTAAAGTTGTAATCATATTCCAGGTATATACAGTATGTATGGAGACTTCATATTGGCTGAATCAGTAATATCACTGTGCTTTGAATAGTGGAGGACACCTTCCCCATTTGTTCCAAAACACAAAAATACTAAAATGTAAAGTTTTAAAAATGTATGACTCAGGAGGAACTTTTCTATAATAGTATGCTCTCCATAATATATTCAAAGTAGTGACCCAAGGGAGAAGGTACTTACGAGAAAACAGAAGTGAATTATATTATTATTCTCCACAAACAGGAGAGTTGACCGTGAATACATCACAACCCACTGACCAATCTGACAATTGGAGATTTGCCGAGGTTTAGTGAATCTCTTATTTTGACCATTCATAACTCTATAGGGTAATTCTTATTATTGGTCCAATTCGTTTCAAACTTTCAACAATAATTCTGATTCTCTTATCACTCTGCTTTCATATAAATGACTTTACTATTAAATAAGGACGGATAGCCCTATAAAGTACAATGCTTTAAAGAAATTGATTCTCTGTTCCTGAACACTTAAAATAAAAACCTTAGGATACTTCAAAAGCCTCGGTATTGTGGAAGGAAGTATGGCTGCTATATGTGCATGTCTGATGGCTGGCTGGCTGGCCAGTCAATACAACGGATTACGTCGCTAATGACCCCTTACTCAGTTTGACAGGATGTGGTTTAAAGCTATTTCTTCTCTTGCAGATTTCATTTCATTGATTATAATCGGTGCACAATGGCATTATTCTTATACCAACAATTCATGTTTCTACAAGCTCCAATTGACACCATAGTGACCCTATTATTCTATAAACTATTGAATATGATTTAGTACGCCAGTTTGCAGATACAATGTGCCCATGGTAATTTTTACTGAAAGTGTAAAAAAACCCAGCTAGACAAAATCATTATTCATTTGTGCACCAACAGTACAAGTTCTATGGAAAAACGGGTGGAAGTATTATTTTCAATAGGGCAAACAAAAAGGATTTATGAAGCATATCCATGACTTTGGCAGTGTTTATTCTAAAATGTGCAAAACTACTCCAAGAGCAAAAGATCTGTGGATATTGGGGTCATTTTGAAAATTTGTTCTGTGTGCTATTAATCTTTCTTACAGCGCATAGAGACATATTGTGATATGCGCTATATAAGTTCCGTATATTATTATTATCACAGAATCAGAATCACAGAAACGTAGAGCAGCAGAAGTGAGAGCAAGACGCCCGCACACACAGCCTGGCGGAAATCATCGGAATCGATGGATAGCGCCGATAAACTAAACATCAACAACAACAATTATTATTATTAGGTAAGAACTAGTCTATTAATTACAAAAATGCAATTCCTAGTCCATATACTCCAGTAGGTCCGATTCTATTTTCCAATTTAGGTCATTATGCATAAAGGTCTTTATCCGATCTCTAATAGAAATATATTTTGGTCTAAACTAGGGCTGCGACGAGTAGTCGAATGCTCAAGTACCCGCACGGTTGACAACTTCTCGAGTACGATTTCGCGTACTTCAGCCGCAAAAAAAAAAAAAAAAAAAAATCCCAGGCCGACGCTTTCCCGTGCCAGGGAGAGCGGCGGCCGCTGGCATGGTACCGTCGGTAAAATATGCTTTCAAACTCACCACTGAGAGACTGGGACCAAATGTCTGGATTTCTGTTTGGACTCGGAGGGAAATGGATTATTATCTTTGGTTTTTAAAACAGCATTGTTTACTGTTATTATTATTATTAAATCAACGCCTTCAACTGCAACTCAAAGTAAAATTGCATGCGTTTTCAGCGATGGACTTGGGATACTGGTGGTGGCAACAACAAAAAAATCAAAAAAATCAAAAAAATTGTAAAAATTTATAAAAAACATGGCGTCCGAATATTTGAGTATTCGCTTGTAAGCCTGGGAATGTACTCGGGTACCTCATTACACTGTTGTGCACAGCCTTAGTCTAAACATATTGACGTTTTTTACACAACAAATTAAAGGTTTATAAAGTTATTTGAATTAGATCTACAGGTATTTTGTAAAGGACATACAATGAACATTGCTGTAATTTCGATCTCTTCATGTCATTTTTTTCAATAAATTTGTCTGCCAGCATAATATTTCTTGGATTATTTTCCAACAGTTTACTCAGAATGCGATATAGAATTCAAGAATTACATGCACCTTGATTTATATTAGACATTATACTTCTATATTGGTATTACCAATATATTTCTCAATCTTAAAAAAGATATTCTCCACTTATTTGGGGTAATCTTTAATTATCTTGCTGATAAAGTAACGATATGACATGTTTTTGCCATTTCTGCATTATAATATAAAACATCCTACAGCTGTACATTGTACAATAAGTTAAACACTTGAATTCAAGCTCTATAATCAGTCATGGCATGTTCATACTGCTATCAATACAAAACATTTCATTATAATCCTAATACATGTTCCACTATACTGCCCTTGCAAAACAGCACTAAAAGGGGATCGAGTTCACAACAAAATAGGCTTAACATCATTCATTACATCTGTAGGTTATTCAACTGATCTTACACCAAAGGGCCCACGTCTTATCCCCGGCTTACTTAGTAGCGCATCCGCTACTTCAGAAGCTGCCCTGTTGCACAAAGGGGGACAGGAATCGCCCCACAAAGGGCCAGAGGGATCCCATACAAATCCCCTGGAATGCCTTGAGCACGGACAAAAGGGGTGCACAGCGGGTCTTGAAAGAGGGAGGGGGTTATTCATAGGTTACATCAATGGTAGTACATGTATGTCCAGTCACACCTATTACATGTAGTTTTGCAGGAACAAACCCTTGTGGTTGTATGTACTTGTGTGGACAATGAGACTGCAGGGTTTCTTTATCGCCTCTTATCAGTCTAACATGACTGTCCCCGTGTCCACACACAACACTTGCCGTGATTAGTTATACTGTTTCGGGATAGTTATACCATTTCGGGATAGTTATACGATGAAATTGTGTGTGTGGATGCTTACTAACGTCTTATAACGAAACGCGGGTTTGGGCATCATTTCAAACTAAAACTCAATAAAGAATCACGCCTAATCACAGAATGTGTTGTGTGTGGACGTAACTAGTATAACTAGTCGAACTAGACCGGTATAACTGGGCGGGGCTTAACGTGACCTTAAGTGAAAGGAGACCTGACCTCTCATTTCCGCTTCCATTTCATGATCGCAGTAGCAAACTGCGCACCTATACAACTTTCTTCTGTGTGTGGACATCCTGGAATTTATATAATGATTATTTATACGACGTTTCCTGTGTGTGGACACCCTGAAATTTATACGATGTTTCTTTATACGATGTTTCTTTAAACGATGTTTCTTTATACAATGTTTCGTTATAGAGTTTCGGGATAAATTGTTTTGTGTGTGGACACGCTGTGTGTCTGGTCTTCACACATTGGTGAGCTTTCGAAAACAGGGCAGAATTAGGCAGATTGGGCATCCTGTTGATTTTCAGGATGGTCCTAGGCCAAAATAACTTCTACTCTTTAAACAGGACGGAGCAATGTGTCGTGTAAATGGGAATATTTTTGATTTGTTTTGTTACAATTTACACAAATTAAAAATTACCTCACGATTAGAAGAAAAGAAGGAAAATAATGTTATTTTATAATGTTTTGAAAACAAATGAGTCATAGGAGACGTACAGCTGACGGGGGAGTCTACGATATTTCCAATTCTTTTGCCAGATATTTTCCAGGTAGACACTCATTTTTCTCAACAAAAAAGTTCAAAAAGATATTGTGGTTATAAACCACATCCCAACAGTGACTAACAGATTCACACAATCACCAACACACAGACTATAGCAATGTTCACATAGTACCGTTGTAGTTTAAAACTTTAAGTTTGAAAATCCTCGAAGTTATAAACAATGATCCACTAACAATGACAAGGGTTTTAAAACACAGGATTGCAACAAGTTTGGAAAGGTTTAACTACAAGCAGAGGAAGGCATTTTTTAATTACAACTTTGAGAGAGGTCCACCACTGATTTTAGTTATCGCACTGACCTAAAGATCATTCATGGTTGGTACAGTAAAGCTATGGTCACAAATCAGAGCAGCGACCGACCGATCAGTAGCCTGCTCGGTCGCTGCTGGAACTAGGCTTCGCCCAGCGATTAGGTCGGTGCCCGGGCGGCGACCGCCCAGGCACCGGGCGTATTTTGGGCGGCGAGTGAAAAGTGAGCAGGCGCCGCCCAAATTTTAACTCCGCGCTAAAACTTCAGCGGCGACCGATCGATGCCCTAAAAACGAGCGGTGCCTGGGCGACCGCCGCTCGGTGGCCGGCCAGCCGCCGGGCAGAATTGGTTAAAAACTCGCCGCTCGGCCGCCGAGCAGGCTACTTTTGGGTAATGTGACTATAGCATAACTTGAAGCAAAGTTAAAGTTTCGTAACCACATGTGCATCCTCGCAGTCAAAATTTAAAACCATGACTGAAACTGAAGTTAACGAATCGCCGTATGAACCTCACACACAGAATACATTGAGATGCTCTCCATAATACCACAAAATGCTGCCCAATTACAAAAAATGGGGTTCTCCTAACCGCAAGATTCTACACAAAGCCCCATTTGACAGCCTTCTTGAGGGAGTAGATGCCTCAATGAACTGGGATCTACTTTGCTCAGCTAAATAAACATGAAAACCAGCATAATACAAGTACCCTATATGAACAACAAATCCAAAGCAATCTGAAAGCTCAAGCACTGTCAAATCAGTACCGATAAGTCTTTCCAATTGATTCATAATATATAATATTTTTTCCCTGTAACATGAGAGTAATTTTAATAGTTTCATTCTTTTAATTAAATGTAATGTTAATTGTTATTGTATAATTGTTTTAAATAGGGGCACGCTACAAGAGTCCTACCTCGCACCCCGGGGCAACGTGTCTGACACGGCAGGTTGTAGCAACTACTCCGAAGATCAAGATACATTAATCTTGATCTAAGGAGATACGAACGAACAAAGTCTTTCCAATAAAAAATGTTCATAACCTACAGATATCAAAGATGTTGGTGCAGAAGATTAATTGTTTGCACAAAATGTTTTTTTACCAAGATGTGCAAGGTACAACTCTCAGAATTGTGAAAATTACAAGCATAATTATTTTTTACTATTGCAGTATCTCTTTCTAAAGTATTTTCAGGTACTGAAAAACCCTCTCGCCACATCTCTTATCTTTCCATATATCAGTCAATGAATGTAAAGATAGCCAATTAGCCATACACAGAAACCTGCTACTAAAGTACATTTTATACTGATTTACAGATAAAGGAATGGAAAACAAGAAAGTTTCATGCATATTTAATTTCATGAGTTTCATGAGTAATAGTTCAGACTCATGAAAGTCTTTTCTAAAATGTCTTAATATTCCTCTTTGAAACTAAATCTTTGTATGTTAATGTTCTTTTTCTCTATTTGTTTGTAAATATTTCTGTTTTATGCCCTTTGTATCATATAAAGAAGCACTTTATAAATTATTTTATCATTACGAAAGTTTCATTCCATGGAATACAGTAAAAAATCTAACCACAACTGACACAGCACAGATTTGTTTTCAATTCACAAATGTTTTTTGCTTTGAAAATGGCCATTATTACAAATCACAAAGTTTCGTATCCCAAACGTTACTGATTTTTACCGTGATTTCTCAGGGACACAAAGATGGGTCTGTAGTATCTCTGGAAGAAAGCATATCAAGATTTGTTGCTGGCGTGTGGTTTTACAACTGGCACTTATCAGCAGTGAATAACGCAGGGCAGTGAGGGAACCCATTCAAAAACTCGGCCCATTGTCCGCAGCCCCTCTGTTCACCCCATTCAGGGTTGAGTGAAGATGACACTCTAATGTAACCTGATCACACAAGCATAGTACCGGTCATCTAGTTTAGAAATGCAAACCGCTTCTTCTCTTTATCTTCTTTTGTAACATGTAAAATGTTCAAGTCATGTATTACACTACATAATTTAATGCAAGATACAATAGTCAAAAAATTGTTTTCAGATTTACTTTAAATTATGGAGAGTTATAAATTGAATTCAACTCCAGATCCAATCTAACATACAGTTCTACACCAAACAATTTAGGATTTATAGATTATACCGGTACTTCAATTACATGGAGAGCCCTAAATCATTCCTTTTGTTGGAGAGAACATTGCAGTTCCTGAAAGAGTACTAACAGGGAGGTTTATGTTTGGGTCTAACACGACAAAATTTGGCTGGAATAAAACGTTAAGGCGCTATCTCGTTTTTTCAACGGCTAGGTTAAATTATCAAATATTTGTGGGGCTCCACAAATATTAGAAATCGTTAAATTTATGGATATTTCAGCCTTCTCTAAACCGATTTTGATCAAACAAAGATGATTTTGTCATTTAAATTTTATGTTCTTTCAAATTTGACACTCAGTTTTTCATTATCTCATAACAAAAATTATGTAAAATTAGATCCTTTAAATCCTCTATCATATAGAGGAGAGCAGGAATGGTAAAGACATTTATAACATTATCTCTAGTGAATTCTACCCCCGTCCTAACATTATGCTGAACCTTATATAACTCAACCTATTTCTCATCTAAACCCAATTCAAACCCAAAGCTCTAAACCCTGTATCGTTGATGAAAGAAAGTCAATAACAAAAAAACAAAGACAAAGCAAATATCAGATTTACAGAAATGCCCATCCATATTTGTTAATAAAAAGTCTCACTACACAGACTACGACAATAGGCCATACCTATATTTGAATAGGAATCCCCATCAAACTGACTAAAAAGCCAGGAATGGGATTCTTTGGAGGCAGATTTTTTTCCTTTTCTCCAATACAATGAAAACAACAAAAGGCAACTCAAACAGCAGTGCCTGGTAATAGGTAGAGAGCTATTTCAAGAGTTGGAGTATCTGTGTACACACATTCTTTGTTGGACAAATTTCACCACAGAAAAAGCAGTTCTACTAACGTGATAATCCCTGAAGTCGGCATGACAAACCTTCCTTCCTAAAGAATCACTGATCTGCATTTTTATAGCAATTTTTTTTTTTTTCATTCCTATTATGTAAAATCAATGTACTTTTGACTTTTGAGCTGTGTAACATTTAACCTCATTAATTTGACATAGTACAGATTTGTGTGTGTAATGTGTAAGGGGCTCAAATGGATTATGCAGCCCCTTCCCCCTTTGAAACCTACATGTATGTACGTACATTTACATTACACTTTACATTTACACAAGTCCCATATTGCATTTGCAAATTTTAGGAATGTAATTGTGCCCCCTCATTTACAAAATCTTGGAATCGCCCCTGATTGACATATACATGTACAATGTACAACATTATACGACAAAAAGCTGATAATGTACATGTATTTCCTTCTGGTTTGTATCAGAAAGTATGCCAAAGTAAGAAATCTACCATGCAACAAAGAACGTTATTATAGTAGTACTCAAGCTCCGCAGGCCAATATTTCAAAAATAGCCCCAAATGACAATACATGGCCTTTGAGATGCTCCCCTTCCCCTAACATACATGTATAACAAAGTTACAGATGCACAAAATTTAATTCTTCCCAGGGGGGTTTCCAAAAATGACACATACTTATTGGTGTAATCTTTAGCATCATTGCTTATGATGAATAAGGGGGGGGGGAGGAAATAAAGCAATAACAGAATATAATAGCTTGTAGATGAAGTGAAATATACCCAAAGGCTATCAAAGTAGCAATTGTGGTTTTAACTACACAAACATATAAATTGCTTCCAATCCTTTGAACTTCTTTTCAAGCCGACACGATTACAATTACAAGTTTGATGAAAAAGAAATAACAAGAAACACAGACAAAGAGAAAACGAAAAATGACCTTTTATCACCTTTTATCACTAAAAGGAAACAAAAACCTTGAAGGTACAACATGGAACTTTAAGCACAGCAAACCTTATATATATATGTAGTTCCCAAGAAAAGAAAAATACTATTTGTTCATGATTCAATAGACAAAATAAACTAAGGAATCCTTTCATATGTACATAGAACAATTTATACAATTACAAAATAAAAATGGGTAAGCCTACAGGCATAATAACAGTGACTCATTCTTAGAGTAGCTTTTTTACTGCACTGTACTTGTTAAATGGATCGCTTTCAATTACTGCTCTTAACAAGACCGATCTAAATGCTTTATATTTCTGCAGGGGGGAAAAAGTACCAAAGAAGTCAGTCAGTTTTTAAACAGACCAGACTAATTAAAGATAATTTACCCATTTCCTTTCTTTGGGCAATCATGTTTCAATTAATTGATTCATAAATAGACGATGAACGAGTGAGAATTAAATGCATGCATTGCAAGCGTGAATGTCCAGCGTTTCTTTTTCTTTCTACCTGTATTTCGTCCCTATTTTCACGAAGTGACGGTAATGAGGAAAATCGTCACGCAAATTATATGCGATTTTCCTCATTACCGTCACTTCGTGAAAATAGGGATGATTTTATCTACATACATGTTTATACAACTGTTTTTCTATCTCTCCTTTTCTCACTCTCACTCTCTCTCTCTCTCTCCCTCTCCTTCTACTTTTACTCCCTATTTCTTTCTTCTATCAATTCAATCAACACTAACTACATGTAATCACCTCTCCAACCCCCCATCCCCCCCCCAAAAAAAAGGGCATAAATGTATATATCTGCAATGAACATCTTATTTATCTTTACTACCCTATACAAATTTTGAATCGTTCCCACAGACGAACTTGTGTTCTACTATTTTAAAGTATGAAAAACATATGGAAGTACTTTGTTGTTATTGTCACAGCCAATAGCAAAACAAGATGCAGCTCAAAAGGAAAAGGCTGGAGTGATTCTACCATGGACCAGTTCGTAGTTGGCTTTGGTACAAATGACCCCCAAATATCTAGAGATGTAGGTGTTGCCACTCCAAGTTTGCCAAATAACCCGCTATTTTAACTATCCCGATTGCAAATTAGCCCGCAGTTGCAATAAGCGGGATATAAAGTCAAGAAAATATCTAGAGAAATCTTGGTCTTGTTTCCAAAATAGTTCGGTCTGGTGAAATGCAATTTGGGGCTTCGGGATAATATCCAGAGTCTGAAAATAGCGGGTTATTTGGCAAACTCCAGCTGATGTAGACAGGCCTACTGATCCCAGAATGGAAAAATGGAACAGCAGTTAAACATTGAAAGTGTCACTTTCTGTGATAGTTGATCTGATCCTAGATCAAATAAGTTATCACCTTGAATTCCTGATACAATTATCAAAAATACTAGAATCAGAAATGTAGTCTGTAAAATATGTAGGACAATCTACCTTGGTCTTGGCCCAATGTACATTGCAGATTCAATTTCAAGTACAATTGAAAAGGAACGAGTAGGAATTTGCTCATAGTACATCTGTATCTGACTGAACAGGGCTCTCTCTCCCCTCATGCCCAGCCCTAGGGCCAAGGGTAGTGGAGACCATTTTTTTTTAAGTGTGCTTTACATTTGACCTTTCCACTTGAGCTGAGATCTAGCTAATACCAACCATTACCTCCACAAAGGGAGCAGTAATTGGCTCCATTTCTCCCTCCATTCACCTGTAAGGGGATATACATTTACCCATTTACTTCCCCAGGTTTCTTTGTGGACTACGGTGGACCGGTGCTGGGCTGCTGCAATGTCATGAGGTTACTTCTCTAAATAGTATGAATTCATCTGCTTCAAAGCTGGGTAATAAGTCAGAGTTGGAATCAATTTAGGAGTTCCATTGGAAATGGTGATGACAAAACATTAACAGATAAATATTTCCTGACATCAAATAGTCACACGTACATGGGTGAATAGCCAGGGGGAAGAGGGTGAAGGGGTGAAAGAGGAGATGGGGAAAAAGGAGATAGAGAGAGGGGTAAAAGGAGATAGAGAGAGGGGTAAAAGGAGATAGAGAGAGGGGTGAAAGGAGATAGAGAGAGGGGTAAAAGGAGATAGAGAGAGGGGTAAAAGGAGATAGAGAGAGGGGTAAAAGGAGATAGAGAGAGGGGTAAAAAGAGATAGAGAGAGGGGTAAAAGGAGATAGAGAGAGGGGTAAAAGGAGATAGAGAGAGGGGTAAAAGGAGATAGAGAGAGGGGTAAAAAGAGATAGAGAGGGGGGTAAAAGGAGATAGAGAGAGGGGTAAAAGGAGATAGAGAGAGGGGTAAAAGGAGATAGAGAGAGGGGTAAAAAGAGATAGAGAGAGGGGTAAAAGGAGATAGAGAGAGGGGTAAAAGGAGATAGAGAGAGGGGTAAAAGGAGATAGAGAGAGGGGTAAAAGGAGATAGAGAGAGGGGTAAAAGGAGATAGAGAGAGGGGTAAAAGGAGATAGAGAGAGGGGTAAAAGGAGATAGAGAGAGGGGTAAAAGGAGATAGAGAGAGGGGTAAAAAGAGATAGAGAGAGGGGTAAAAAGGAGATAGAGAGAGGGGTAAAAGGAGATAGAGAGAGGGGTAAAAAGGAGATAGAGAGAGGGGTAAAAGGAGATAGAGAGAGGGGTAAAAAGAGATAGAGAGAGGGGTAAAAGGAGATAGAGAGAGGGGTAAAAGGAGATAGAGAGAGGGGTAAAAGGAGATAGAGAGAGGGGTAAAAAGAGATAGAGAGAGGGGTAAAAAGAGATAGAGAGGGGGGTAAAAGGAGATAGAGAGAGGGGTAAAAGGAGATAGAGAGAGGGGTAAAAGGAGATAGAGAGAGGGGTAAAAAGAGATAGAGAGAGGGGTAAAAGGAGATAGAGAGAGGGGTAAAAGGAGATAGAGAGAGGGGTAAAAGGAGATAGAGAGAGGGGTAAAAGGAGATAGAGAGAGGGGTAAAAGGAGATAGAGAGAGGGGTAAAAGGAGATAGAGAGAGGGGTAAAAGGAGATAGAGAGAGGGGTAAAAGGAGATAGAGAGAGGGGTAAAAAGAGATAGAGAGAGGGGTAAAAAGGAGATAGAGAGAGGGGTAAAAGGAGATAGAGAGAGGGGTAAAAAGGAGATAGAGAGAGGGGTAAAAGGAGATAGAGAGAGGGGTAAAAAGAGATAGAGAGAGGGGTAAAAAGAGATAGAGAGAGGGGTAAAAGGAGATAGAGAGAGGGGTAAAAGGAGATAGAGAGAGGGGTAAAAGGAGATAGAGAGAGGGGTAAAAAGAGATAGAGAGAGGGGTAAAAGGAGATAGAGAGAGGGGTAAAAGGAGATAGAGAGAGGGGTAAAAGGAGATAGAGAGAGGGGTAAAAGGAGATAGAGAGAGGGGTAAAAAGAGATAGAGAGAGGGGTAAAAAGAGATAGAGAGAGGGGTAAAAGGAGATAGAGAGAGGGGTAAAAGGAGATAGAGAGAGGGGTAAAAGGAGATAGAGAGAGGGGTAAAAAGAGATAGAGAGAGGGGTAAAAAGAGATAGAGAGAGGGGTAAAAGGAGATAGAGAGAGGGGTAAAAGGAGATAGAGAGAGGGGTAAAAGAGATAGAGAGAGGGGTAAAAGGAGATAGAGAGAGGGGTAAAAGGAGATAGAGAGAGGGGTAAAAGGAGATAAAGAGAGGGGTAAAAGAGATAGAGAGAGGGGTAAAAGGAGATAGAGAGAGGGGTAAAAAGAGATAGAGAGAGGGGTAAAAGGAGATAGAGAGAGGGGTAAAAGGAGATAGAGAGAGGGGTAAAAGGAGATAGAGAGAGGGGTAAAAGGAGATAGAGAGAGGGGTAAAAGGAGATAGAGAGAGGGGTAAAAGGAGATAGAGAGAGGGGTAAAAGGAGATAGAGAGAGGGGTAAAAGGAGATAGAGAGAGGGGTAAAAGGAGATAGAGAGAGGGGTAAAAGGAGATAGAGAGAGGGGTAAAAAGAGATAGAGAGAGGGGTAAAAGGAGATAGAGAGAGGGGTAAAAAGAGATAGAGAGAGGGGTAAAAGGAGATAGAGAGAGGGGTAAAAGGAGATAGAGAGAGGGGTAAAAAGAGATAGAGAGAGGGGTAAAAGGAGATAGAGAGAGGGGTAAAAGGAGATAGAGAGAGGGGTAAAAGGAGATAGAGAGAGGGGTAAAAGGAGATAGAGAGAGGGGTAAAAGGAGATAGAGAGAGGGGTAAAAGGAGATAGAGAGAGGGGTAAAAGAGATAGAGAGAGGGGTAAAAGGAGATAGAGAGAGGGGTAAAAGGAGATAGAGAGAGGGGTAAAAAGAGATAGAGAGAGGGGTAAAAGGAGATAGAGAGAGGGGTAAAAGGAGATAGAGAGAGGGGTAAAAGGAGATAGAGAGAGGGGTAAAAGGAGATAGAGAGAGGGGTAAAAGGAGATAGAGAGAGGGGTAAAAAGAGATAGAGAGAGGGGTAAAAAGAGATAGAGAGAGGGGTAAAAGGAGATAGAGAGAGGGGTAAAAGGAGATAGAGAGAGGGGTAAAAGGAGATAGAGAGAGGGGTAAAAGGAGATAGAGAGAGGGGTAAAAAGAGATAGAGAGAGGGGTAAAAGAGATAGAGAGAGGGGTAAAAGGAGATAGAGAGAGGGGTAAAAGGAGATAGAGAGAGGGGTAAAAGGAGATAGAGAGAGGGGTAAAAGGAGATAGAGAGAGGGGTAAAAGGAGATAGAGAGAGGGGTAAAAGGAGATAGAGAGAGGGGTAAAAGAGATAGAGAGAGGGGTAAAAAGAGATAGAGAGAGGGGTAAAAGGAGATAGAGAGAGGGGTAAAAGGAGATAGAGAGAGGGGTAAAAGGAGATAGAGAGAGGGGTGAAAGGAGATAGAGAGAGGGGTAAAAGGAGATAGAGAGAGGGGTAAAAGAGATAGAGAGAGGGGTAAAAAGAGATAGAGAGAGGGGTAAAAGGAGATAGAGAGAGGGGTAAAAGGAGATAGAGAGAGGGGTAAAAAGAGATAGAGAGAGGGGTAAAAGGAGATAGAGAGAGGGGTAAAAGGAGATAGAGAGAGGGGTAAAAGGAGATAGAGAGAGGGGTAAAAGGAGATAGAGAGAGGGGTAAAAGGAGATAGAGAGAGGGGTAAAAGGAGATAGAGAGAGGGGTAAAAGAGATAGAGAGAGGGGTAAAAGGAGATAGAGAGAGGGGTAAAAGGAGATAGAGAGAGGGGTAAAAAGAGATAGAGAGAGGGGTAAAAGGAGATAGAGAGAGGGGTAAAAGGAGATAGAGAGAGGGGTAAAAGGAGATAGAGAGAGGGGTAAAAGGAGATAGAGAGAGGGGTAAAAGGAGATAGAGAGAGGGGTAAAAAGAGATAGAGAGAGGGGTAAAAGAGATAGAGAGAGGGGTAAAAGGAGATAGAGAGAGGGGTAAAAGGAGATAGAGAGAGGGGTAAAAGGAGATAGAGAGAGGGGTAAAAGGAGATAGAGAGAGGGGTAAAAAGAGATAGAGAGAGGGGTAAAAAGAGATAGAGAGAGGGGTAAAAGGAGATAGAGAGAGGGGTAAAAGGAGATAGAGAGAGGGGTAAAAGGAGATAGAGAGAGGGGTGAAAGGAGATAGAGAGAGGGGTAAAAGGAGATAGAGAGAGGGGTAAAAAGAGATAGAGGGGTAAAAAGAGATAGAGAGGGGCAAATTTTAAAAAACTAGTGTAATGCTTTGATTGTTTCACAGCATGAAACTTTGGTAATCTACATGTAGATCACTTGCAACAAATTCATGCATACAAACTGTTCTGGTGTCCCTGCATGCAAATTACAAGTCTCCCGAATACACCTAACATATGTATATAAACAGTTAAATCTACATTAATTGACATCGCACAAGTCAAATTTTCTGTAAGTTATATCGATTTGTTTGGAGCCAAACTATGCAAAAGGTGTGATTTACACTTCCTAAGTCAAATTTTGCATTAGTTGAACTATTTTTCGTGGTCCCAACAGATTCAACTTGTGCAAAATAACATTTCCTTATACTTTCCTGAAGTATGTATGCCCCTTTCGCTATCTTATGTTTCTTTACATGACTTTTTTCATACAAGTTTTCTATACATTTCCTTAGGGCTATCATATTGAACACAGCTACTTGAAGGCTATAGATTGTATACTAATTCATTGAGGTTTATACTAGTGCTGTATGCTTATTGCCCTGCGCCAACCCATCTGAGATGACACCAGACTTGATGAAGACATCTGATCATCACGCGCACTGAAGAAAGTTCTTTGTTGTCGGGTAACCCGCCTCCCCTGAACTTATCAGAGATGTCACTTCATTAATGAAGATGACAGGGATGTATTACAGTCCCACTACAGTTACTTCAATTACTGCTCTGGCCTATACTATAACTGTGACTGAGGCACTGCAATGCCTTTGTAATGCCCAGTGAAGGATACTGCACATACAGTTAACATAATGACTTTATTTTACCTCAATGTCTTGACTTTTAAATTTCATATTAAGTAAAAAAAAATACTTAATACCAACAAAAAGTGTCGGGGGGAGGGGGGGGTAGAATGGAATACAGGATCAGTTTTACTTCAAGGATGTAGTTAATTGTCAGCAATGTTGCGTTTACCATGTATATGTTTTCACATACATGTACGGCTAGACATTGTTTATTGCATCATAATATGAACGTCTCCATGTAGTAAACAGAACATATTGGAGGCCTTCTAATGAGCATACATCATATACATAAATACATGAATGAGTAAGCTTGCTAGGCCCTATTCACACACAAAAGTCAGATTGAAAACAAGATCAAAACTTTAATGTTTCTGCTCCTTTCATACATATAAATGGAAAATATAAAGTTAATTTCCATCTCCCCTCAAAAGCAAAAGAAATGTAGAATTTATTCACAATTTCACACATAAACAAAAAATCACAATTGTGGTTCAAATCTCATTCATTATCAAGAGTTCAAGACTCTTTATAATAAGAAATAAAATAATAAAACATCATGCATGTATCTTGATCAATTGGTGAGAAATTTATGTCAATGTAGTAGATCTGTCACAGTGTTAAAAAACAATCTTAAAAAGTATGTTTGATTTGAATTATGTATAATTTAGTTGTATTTTGTTCTTCTTTATTCTCTTTCCTATGTTGTATACTACTCAATTGGTATTTTGTTTAATCTTTGGCACTAGTTACTGCACCTTGAGCATCTTATATACATTTCCTATTATTATAATCATCATAATTATTATGATCTGGCAGATTCTGGCTACAAAATTCACAATTTTAAAATCTCACTAAATGCTCTGTATGTGAACGGCCCTATTGTATGATCAGTGAATGTGAACGACTCTCCTTGCATAATTGGCATACCATGGTGACCAAGATGCACCTCTGTGAGTAACCTCGTCTGGGCCCTAAGGTAACTGATATCATGACAGAGCTATTCAGAGAGGATAGATTGCCTCGTTATTCCAAGGAGGATAGCTGGTATCTCTTTGGTTATTCTGCCACCCCACCTCCATGCATGTTGCATCGGGCGGGCGCAGAGTAAAAGGCCAATGCAATGCAAACTGGTGAAATTATCTTTGGGTGCGTTTATTGACCATTTTTTTGCCTAGAATCAGGTTTCTCAAACGTCTTTCAGGCAAATTTTAAGGTGATAAACGCAAAGCCTTTTTTAAACGTCTTTATATATGGGCATATTGTAACACCGAAAAAGGTGCGTTTTGAATGTGACATACATGTACAGCCAGAATCATGTTTCTGAGAGATATATGATAAATGCAAAGGTGTTTTGAACCCCACACACAAATCGGTTAATTTCCGGTTCGGAGGCTATAGCGCGCGCCATGTATTGTGTCATGTTGTTGTACAAGCATGTGTGTGTAGTTGACCTCCGAGAAACTGTCTGCTTCCCGGGTCAAACGGCGCAAAAAAGCTGCGCAGAGACAAGGCCTTTATTTTGATTCGTGAAGGGACGATAAACGCAACATTCCGCAAATCACGTTCGTATAGTGGGGTTCGATAGTGGGGTTCGATATGTACATATCTAGTGTCAAGACACAATCAAACGCACCCTTTGATGTGAGAGCTTGTGTATGAGGATGATACAAGGGTATTTGCCTACAAACTAAGACCTAATTCAGATGTGAT
This sequence comes from Strongylocentrotus droebachiensis, assembly GCA_035222895.1. NCBI lineage: Eukaryota > Metazoa > Echinodermata > Echinoidea > Camarodonta > Strongylocentrotidae > Strongylocentrotus > Strongylocentrotus droebachiensis. Next base: position 161,361 of record JAVYIG010003082.1, read on the forward strand.
GCCGCCACACCGCAGTGATTTTTTTAAGAAGTAAAATGTAATATGCCTCACACTTCTGTATCTTATAACACAGAGCTCAGTGACTACGAGCAGGACTCTTGCTGCATGCATTTGCCATTCATTTACAAATTTGGGAAGCTTTTTTACGGTGGTTTAGTGTGTCGTATCTAAACAAGCCTTAAATTTAAAGGGATAATACCATGGACCTACTTCACACTGTGCCATAAAGCACTCAGTAAAGACCTGCTCAACTAAAGCAAAGGCACTTCAAAGAGAAGGCTTTTACAAAATAGCTACCGGTATTAAAGCATCTTACACCTAGTACTGTATTAGAAACCTTTTGTACAAATGAAGTTTTAAAGAAGTCTGTTGACATGACAGCTGGCCAATCGTCACTTCAAACTCATGATAAGCTGCACCCAGTTACGATTTTTCATACAATATCACATTCAGTCTAGAGCAGTACCATGAAACGTTACCAAGTTTTTGTCCAAAACAACGCTCAAACAGGCGTTTCATTACATCGTTCAGACTAAGAAAAAATTAAATTAACTATTGTATATCTATACGAGATTTGTATACCGGTACATGTAGCTAAACGATGGATGTTGGTAGTTTGAACGCAGGATAAAGTGCAGTGAGCTAGCGCTACACGAGCTGTTCATATGTATATTTGACAGTCGAAGTCAAGGCCACTTGGTTAGAAACCCGTTTCCTGTGAGCCAGTATTCAATCATTTGTATTTCCTTTGCACAATCACAAACAAAAATATTATTTCCAAAAGGGAAATTACTGACCTACAAGTAAAGAAAAATATACATGTACGGGTACTAAAGTGGACTAGGGTCGATTAGAAGAGAAAAAATAATCTCTACTGATAATCAAAACATATTTGAAGCTTACATTTTGATAATTAATCACTACCGGTAATCAGTAATTTTGGCGATTCTTTTACAAATTAAACAATTCTAAATAGAAGAGATACATAAATTAACAAGAGGGGTGGAGTAGTTTGCATGTACACAAACCCTTTTCAGTTGTTGTGTGCAACAGTGTCTGCGATTTTGAGACTAGGCTGACAGCTAGATATAGGCTCTGTACATTACCTGCTGTGGACAGTTAGAGAGATCGTTGTTGTTGTTTTAGTTTTAAGGGCGTGTGTCATTCAATTATGAATATTTACGCCAACAGAGCTAGAGTGTAGGCTCTACTCAAGGCATTATGAATTGTGGTAAAGTGTCAAACTAGAGTATGTGCCTGCAGGCTAGGAGTGGAGATAGGAGGGGTTGAGGGGTGCTTCACCCCATAACTCTAAAAAGAGCCGCAATAAATGAAAAGAGTCTGCCTAGTCTAGTCTCCCCCCCCCCCCCCCCCCGGGACATTTCTGTCAATAATTGTAGTAAAAATAATCACTAAACCTGAAGAAACCTTATTACTCTTAGAAGTAGTGCAAGGAAAACAAAATATTCTACAAGTATTCATTGTATAACCCTCTGAATATAACATTGAGTTATTGCTGCGAAACATGAAACATAGTACATTGCATAAATGATTGAATGTTCTAATTATTGAAATAGCCTTTAAAAACATGTGCTAACATTAACCAAGGAGTTATCAGCAACTCCTAGCACTAACTCATAAAATGTATACTTTTACAAAAAAAACTAACATCTTATGATCTACATCTACCAAACACCAAAAATATTTCACTAATAAGGAGCGACTCTTAAAATCCAGAGTTTCTGTCCTTCAAATTCTCTACTTAAACTTATAACTTTGTTTGAATAGTTTCCAAGTAAATAAATTTGATCGGGTTTCGCCAACATCCCTCCACCATCGTTTTCTGTGTCAACAGTCATAAACTTTTATTCATTTTGACAAAAATCAGAGTCAATTTGCTTAAAATTTCGACAAAGATTTCCGAATGAAAAGAAGCGAGGCCTAAACAAGTGGGTTTATTGAATCACACCTGGGAAAATATGGAACGCTTTTGGCATTCAATTATACTAAACATCTTCATACATTTATAGGCATTAACCAATAATTACTGAATCGGAAGAGTCAACACAAGTATATACTCTGGTAGTCACGTTGTGAAATTAAATGGATTATTTTCTGATTTGTAAAATAACAGACTCGAATTCATTTATAGCTTTCCAAAAGACAACTTACATATTTGGAGTGGACGTTAAAAGCATAACATAAACTGAAAGTAACTTTATATTTATAATTGAGAAAAGAATGCTGGAAAAAGAAAAAGAATGCTGGATCAAAATTGAATTCTGTTTGATTGACTGCATTAATTTTTAATAGCTTACTGACTTAACAACATGAGTTATTTACTTTGTTAAACCTTGGATGAATAATGATGTTGACATACAGGTGTAACATTAGAAAAAGAGGAAACCTTTATTGATTTGTAATTTGACCCAGTCAATATGGTTGAAATATTGCCTTCAGAGGTTTAGATGGCACTACTTCAACCTAAATTTGCAAAAAAGTAGAAATATATGTCAAAATGTTCAATGTCGAGGTGCATTCGCGATATCTATCCAGGCCGGATCGATATGATAATTTACCAAATAATTAATAGGCCGTTTCCCGGCAAAATATGTGTCAAGTATTTAATGGTCGAAACATATTCTTTCACGTAATTGTTAATAAGAGCTTCCATTTCACTCTGGGGGCGTTTCCAAAACTGGTCTACATGTATACCTTTAAAATAGGTGAAACAACATAGCATCCCCACTACTACGAGAAGAAAAAAAATACACTTGAGCTTTGAGAGTAGACCAAGCAAGGAGGGTTTCCTGAGAGGGGCTGGTCCGCGCCCTTGGATGAGGTCAGGGATTCAGGGTGAGTCTATGGTCAACCCTCAGAGGGGCTCCAAGGAACCACCTGGTCACATTCCACTAACATGAGCTCAGCCAGGTAAAGCCTCACTGCCATATGACACCACTCACTCATAGCTTACTGTCCTCAGACCAGGGCAATCCAACAAGAAATTTCATTGAAGAGCTGCATTTACACTGGAACAACAAATCTCACATTCTGGTCCGGTGTTTCGCAGGTACCAACAAACACGACAAAGAATCAAAATTGAAAAATCCAGCCCTGGAGTGTTTTTTTTTTAAATGCTTGCCAAAGTTTCACTGATTTTTGCAGCGTAAATGCAAACTTCAGAAAGATACCGGTACCGATTTTTGTTTCTTCTCATGTGCCTCTCCTCGCTTCTGTGCTGACGCATGCAGGGCACAACAACTAGGGCCAAATAAAAAAATTAACATGTTTAGCGTCCTGTTTTTTCGAAAAAATAGGAAGGAGGAGGCCCTTTTTTTCTTCTTTTTTTTTCTTTCAAAATGGCCGCTCGGTACATTTTCCCTGACAATTAGGCTATTTTTCAAGATGGCGGCCGACATTTTTTTTTTTTTTTTTTTTTAAATCAGAAATAGCTCCATTTTTGGAAGTGTTTTTAATGTGTTTTTTCTTTAAAAAAAGAAAGAAAAAAAAAGGAGGCGGCTCCCAAAAAGGAAGCCGGCGGGGACGCTAAACATGTATATTTTTTTTAATGGCCTAGTGGCATATGCGCACTACTCACCCAAAAATCGGTATGGGCAAACTTCAATAGTTTTTTTATGGGTTTTTCCAGTAGTGTAAAAGGTAGTAATGATTTTACAAAATGTCGTTTGGGATCATGGGATGTGTAAATGGGCTTATTGATCCAAGTTAAGAAAATCATTCTATTTTCGTTTCATTATTGGCACAGGTGTATAGATAATGATGATGTTTGGGAAAGGATTTAAGAGACAGTGAGTGACTGGAGGGCAACATGATTGGAAACATGAGATTTCAATCATTACCCGTATCATAACATTCCCAGCAAGAAACCTCCCAGGTGGCAAAGGTCTGCTGAGGAAATGGGTGATACCACTTTAAAGGTACCTTCTCTGACTTCTCTCCCCTCTACCTTCAGTTGTTGAACTTTAACGTGTCATTTTTAAAATTCATGAAAAACAATAATCAGAACCAGAGACATTAGGGACTTTTAGATTTGCACAAAGACAATGGGGATTGCTATTAAGATCGACGTCCTTTTAATGCACTGCCTTGAATGGACGTCACACGTATCAGTGCATGCAAATCTAAAAGTCCATACTATAGGAGTCGGAGGACTAAGGCCAAACCATCCCATACCCAACATCATTTTGAAAATCGGGTAACAGTATTATTTCACATAGAAAGAAAAATGATAAAAAATGTTTTTTTGTAGAGGCGGCGGAAAATGAGAGACACAGAAGAACGGCATCTTCATACCTATTTTTTTAAATGCTTTGGTTTGCTACAAAACCATTTCAATTTTTAGGCCTATGACCAGAGCTGAAAGAACTTCTCTATATATTTAGTACCATTTTGAGCAACTGTCTGTCAGATATGAAAATACACATGTACAGAAACTTTTGCCACTAACATCTTGAACGCCACAACGATAGCGCCACGTCTAGAGCAGATGTGTCCCTTAAACGTCTGCTCTCATCACAGCTCACAACAATAAACATTCCTCAACCCTGAGACTCTTCCCACTCAGCTAGCTAGCAATCTAAATAACAACCTAGACGTGCCCACTCACTCTCTCTCTCTCTACATCAGTAATATGGTAGGCCTACATGTACATCTTTTCCATGTACACATCTAACTATGGAAATGCTAAAGGCTACAGAGTACACCAACACCTAGCCTCTTGTCGATGCCCTCGCGCTGTTGGAGTCTCTAAATTCTGACGAGCGAAGCGAGTCAGAGAAACCGAGGCGCTCGCGCTGAGGGCCTCTTGACAAGTGATCTGGATTTCTTATGTTTTACTTTGTTTGGCGAATATTCCGACCCAGCAGAGTTCGGTGAAAGTCATCCAATCAGAGAGAGCTACTATGACGTAATATCTACCGCTCTGTGCGAATTCCCTCCGTGAGAGCGAGACTGGCCGCCTAGTTGTAGTCTGCAAGCACAAACCCTGGTCAGTCGTAACAGAGAGTGTGCACTATAAGACTACCATATGCCACGTACTATAGCTGTTCCTGACCTATATTGGTACAACCAGTAGGTACCAGTAGATAGCTGGGCTAGGCTTCTCTCAAGGCACAATGATTTTTTGATAAAGTGACAAATTAGGGTCTGTGCTTGCAGACTAGCCTAGTTGGGCAATCCCGAACACACACGTACACACACACAATCGCTGCGGTCTAGACATGCATAATTCAGTAGGAAATCGGGTCTCATGAATATATAATTCAGATCACTTGTCAAGAGGCCCTCAGCGCGAGCGCCTCGGTTTCTCTGACTCGCTTTGCTCGTCAGAATTTAGAGACTCCAACAGCGCGAGGGCATCGACAAGAGGCTAACCAACACCCAACATCCAATCCATTTCTTCAACAATCTAGTGGTCACCCACTACCATATGCTTTTTATACCCTGTAAATATTGTTGGCATTATAATAATGAACGAACAAATCCATACGGTAAAGTAATATATGTTTGTTGTCATCAGATATATATTCCAGTAAGCCATAGATTGGCCGCCCTCAATCATTTTGTTGCCCCATTCTTGGTAACTTTTCTTATTTCTTTATTAGGATACAACCATGTACATGGAAGCCAACAAGTAGGATTACAATCTGTGCTTTGTATACCGGTAATATATTTAGTATTCTAGTCTCTCCGTTCTAAAAAAAGATACATGGACAAATGTAAGCTTGCCTTCGATTTTGATGATGAATGATGATGATGATGATTTATCGCATACCGTAAATTATAAAGCACTATACATGGATTTCTATCAAAAATTTAAAAAGAAATTCAAAGGCCCAGGTTCCTCCAATAAGGTGATAGGTAGTCTTGAAACATGATTTGAAGTGTCCTAACTGTCAATCTTACAAAGAGAAGAAGGGAGTAAGATTTTCAAGTACATTAAGCTTAGACTGAATTTCTAAAGCCAGTGCATAAAAATAGCAACAAAAAAAAACCACAATGAAATGGTTGACCTAAAAATCCACTTGATTTCATTCTCAATGCCATCCAAAGATATTGAAAAAAAAAGTAAACAATATCAACTCAAGGTGAAGTCATTCACTAGGAATCCTAACCATTCTCTTTCACATTCACACAAAATCCTATTTGAGTTCACGGCCATCTTTCTCAACCTACCCAGGACTCGCCACAATAACCGCCTTGTCTGAACCGGAGCCAGAAAGTCTACAAATCTTGATGATATTTAGAAATGCCCCCAGAGATTTTGAGTATTTACACGCACCCCATAGACCATGAGTCATCTGGTATTATGGGGGAGGATCACGGCCCGGCAGAGCTCAGGGATATATTCTTTCAGTTCTTTTGAAATTCAACCACATCTTTTGGTTGTGGAACATGGAGGATATCCTAGTTCTACATTGTAGAGGAAATCAATAGTTGGTTTCACTGAAAAACATCCTCCTACTTGAAATACCATCTACACAGAAAAAAAGCTTTGGAGAGACTCCATCTCGATTTGAAAGAAGTGACAACTCAAACTCTCAAGAAAACTATGTTACAATGTAATCCCTACTTGTAGATTCACACTTGTCTTCACATGATGTAATCTTAGACATACACATCAAAGGATCGACTATTTCTAGAGCCTGTTTCAAGAACAGGATTATCAAAGAAATACAGCGTACAATGTGTAGGCCTTATTAAAGGAGCAATAATCTTATTCCTGTATGTAGCCCAACATGTGCATGTGTATGTATTTGTCTAGATTTGACCCATTTCATTGTCTGCGGGAACTGGGTGGTCCTTAAAGACTCCTTACATTAAGCATAAGGGAATAAGAGAATACTGGTACAGAAGTCAAAAGGTTAATAAATAATATAGGCAGGGAGATGTCTAATGAATGTTTAGGCTGCAACTCATTCGGACCAGTACATGAAGGATGATTCAGGCAAAGGCCTACAAGTATTACACTGGAGCCTACATATACGTGTACGTACATGTAGGTACCCCGGTATGTCACGCCGGTACATGTACGACAAAATGCATTCCTTCTTGTCATAGACCAGCATGCTTCATACATGTATATGCAGCTCTCATTGTACACTGGGTCTGGGGAGAGTTGACCAATGGAAATTACATCAGGCCAAGGATTTGTACATGTAAGTCCCTTTCAAGCCTGAAACATTAATTAACCTCCCCACTTTTCACAAAATCATACTATAAGAAGTCAACAAATGCATCAAATTTAAACTCTTCTGAGCCACACAACCAAAAAAAAAAAAAAAAAAACAGACTCTTGCTATTTAGATAACATGAACTTAAATCTGGAATTAATTTGCAGAGCCTTGAAGGAGACTATCATCAGTACAACTGAATTTTAACTGGAGAGTTTTGTAAGTTCTCAAACAAACCCTTGTGTGGATAAAGGATATTGAGTGAGAGGGGCATACAATCAGTGCATTCATTACAGTGAGCTCCCTATTGAAGAGAACCCTCATCAATCTCCCTAAAGCTCATCTCCTCTCCAGGTCCAGTTCTCACTGGCCCACGTTTGTAAAAATGGCCTGCTAATTCAATTCTATTCTGCGGGAGGGGGGAATCCGCAAGCAACGTGTAATTTCACAAAAGATACAAATAGCAGCTAGCCAGCCAATGTGCTCGAGACATTCAAGATTTAAGATTCAGGATAAACTTATCAGTTCCATATCACTCTCCAACAAGCTTATGAACATGTAGGGATCGTTGGTTTTCAGGGATTTTTGAGAATAGAGCTCTATCTACATGTACAGTACCACAAAGTCATTTCATCATTACTACCAAATTAGACTGCTATGATGAAATGACTCTGTGAAGACTGTGATACATGTATGCTCTACATACCAATTCCTCGTGCCAGCAGGTTTTACTTAAAGGGATCGTTTAACAATGTTCAATCTGAGATACACGGCCCTACGTATTATTAGTGTCTGTGGTATGGTGTAATATTGAAGCCCTAAAAAAATCGCGCTTCAAAGTGATCAAGAAGTGCCTCAAAAAAGTAAAATCTGTGAGTGACCAGTTTTACCATACTCGTTTTCCCCAATAGACTGTAGTGTTATGAAAACCGTTCAGCGAACGGTTTTCAAAATTTGTAATTCCAATCATAAATATCTTGATAATCAGACAGGTGATCGGCTTGTAAAAGTCATGGATTTCCTGACTGCCCTAAACTAAAGGTTTATAATTATCATTGCAGCATGAGCTAAATCCAGGATTTTGTTTCTGAATCTGAGACAAAGTTACCGGATCCCTTTAAAGGGATAGTTGAGTTCTGTTTTCAGACCGCAAATGCATTCAAAGTGCATGGTTATTGCTCTTATTCTTATCTACATGTATGACATTTCTAGTGCCCTTTTAGAACCTAAAATTGCTATGAAGGTAATTTTAGACCCCAAAATGTGTGAAATTTAGCCAATACGAACATACCCAATTCAGCTCCACTTTAAAAAAAAACATGGTGACCGTTAATTAATTATTTAATTAAAAATAACAATACAAGGGCCGGCTGGTTGTACGAAATATAAGCAACAAGAAAATGCCAACAAAAAAGCCAACATCGGCACTGGCTGAAATACAATGTAAAAGGTGTTATTTCAACGTTTTTTTCAATTTTTTCAAAATATCTAATATTTGTGATGGTACACAAGTATTTTGATCAAACAAAGATGGTTTTGTCATTTAAATTTTATGTTCTTCAAATTTGACACTCAGTTTTTCATTATCTCACAAAAAATTATTTTGTGTAGCGCCCTCTGCAACAGAACTTAACTATCCCTTTAAATCTGGCTAGTGGAAAAATGGAATCAGATTTCTTTTTTGAGAAATACTGATTGATTTAATAATAAGCTTGTCCGGAGAAAGGGCACTCAGACTACATGATCTGAAGCTTAGGCTACAAGAAGTAAATGTACAAGAACTTAGAAGTACTTCAAGCAGAGATTGCTCAACCTATAAAGGGTATGGGTGACAGGGAGTTTCAATCTTCAATTTATTTCTGAGAAGAGCCTATCATACTTTTATATTGCAAGAGCTCAAACTCAAAGTGAACCAATCACCAAAAAACAAATTTCCGTTTAGCTAGAATTGGAGAGTATGAAGAAAATAAAGTATAACACAACAAAAAAGATAGGTATCAACTACTTGTAACCTTCTCAAAAAGTTGCCTTACTGTTTACTGAGAGGGTATATAAACTGCAATACATACATGTATATCTTAATCTCTTTGTAGAAGTAATATTTGAAGCTTATATTTTGAATACAGTATGGAACCCCTGACATCAAGAGCAAAACATGTTTTGATGATCAGGATGTTGGAGTACACGTTGAGCTTATTCAGGCTAATAGGAAAGTACCCCTGTTCTGCTTGAGCTGTTTTAAGCTCTGGGAGAAAAGAATAAAAGAAGAGAAAAGAAGAGGAAATCCTTTATCCCCTCACCATACCTCATCTCCCATTCATATACAAATTTAGTTTGGTGGTGAGTGGGTAGGGGGGTTGTGGTATATCGAACGAACAGTGTCAGTGTGAATCTATTTGTCTCTCAATTTGTTGGTCCAGCCCCTATTGACGGCAGGTCCTTTGTGATGTCATTGTCATCCCAGTCACATAAGTGTACATGAAAGACCCATACATGTAGACCTACATTATGTATGAACCATTTTGGATACTGTCTCAAAGACAAATGTAAATGAATATGTGTTTTTTTAAAGAAAAAATCTCATATTGAATGAGTTGAAAATTAGCAAAAGCAAGTGTAATATTTATACCTGTATATATGTAGCTTTACAACACTTGAAGTTAAACATTTTGTACACAGAGTAGGTTGCATAAGAGTAGAATTTGATGTTTAACTTGCAACAAAATATGGGCTTACTTGGTTTTGGTGCTGTTTTTAAAACGTGAAGCTCACCCCCCCCCCCCCCTCCCTCCCCATATCTTGTACCAATTTCACAATCAAGACATCACTTCAATTTTGCCAAACTAAGTGGATTGCAAAATTTAAAAATCAATTTAAATTTATAAATTCTAAATCATTCATGTTCTTCTCTGGAGTTTATTTGCTCATGAATCTCAGTCAGTATCTAAAACACCAACTTTTTTAACAATGAAAAAGTACATATTTGGCAAAAGGGTGCTCCTCTTTCCAAACTACAGGAATCAATTGTGGGAAAATACAGAATGGATGGTAAATAATCAGATTATTTGTGATAACTTATGTTTCCTCACCCAACACGCACACCCCACAGACGAGACCGTTTGTAGTAAAGTTTGACATTTCCTCTAGATAGTCCACCTGTCTATACATACACAATACCCCTTTCACACTGTCATAGAAACTAATAATGTCATGAAAAATGTATTTCTGAAAAAAGAAATTCCTGAGAGGTTTTTCAACTCTAGACACATTAACATTATATTTAAAGTGGCTCCAACTGTCGTTAACATGCATAAAAAACATAGGAATTTACTGTGTAGTTTATGGAATGATAGTTGCACATTGTAAATGAAATATTGTGTGAATACACTGTAGGTCGATTTAAGCAGAATATGTATGGAATTGATGGAATTCACAATTTTCTATGATTTATAACTACCTTGAACAACATGCAGGTCATGTCATGATAAAGGGTTCTTTGATAAGATAGAGACTCTGAATTAGTCACAGGTCTTGATTTTTTACAACACCTGTAAGTCTATTCTGTCACCAATATAAGAAATTGAAAATTTATGAAATTTTCTGTACACAGCAAATTGGAGAGGAGCTCGCAAGATACAGTGTACGTCCAAGTTGCCAATTTGTGTTTCACTGAAAACAACTTTAAAAATTGATAACTTTCCTATTTTTAATCAGATATTGCTCAAACTTCTACTAATTTGTTTTTCTCATACATTGTATTCTGCTTTTATTAAAACCAAGATAATATCAGGGTGGACTTCCCCTTTCTAATGGGAATACCAAGTTACCAACTATATCACAGATGTTAGTTTTATTCCATTTAACATTTTAACAAATTACTACAGCTTGGGTCAGCCCAATGATTACATGTGTATTAATTCCATCATTATTCCATGACAACTGGTTCTAAAGTCTTAAAGAAAAAACACACCTACTGTAGGACACAATATTTTAAAGCATCCCAATAATCTGGAATTTTCATTAGGCTTGTAATCACAAATTCAATTATTTTTAGCTCATGTGAAATGGCCCCCAGAGTCTGGTTTGGTCGATCCAACTTGTTTAGTCTGGTTAGCCGAGTTTCCGTTAGGTGGGCAATAATAGCGGTAATATCCATGTCTGTCTGAAGACCCCACTTCCTTTCATACTGGCCTGGTTTAACTATTCAAGCCTTTGTACTTTCCTCTCCTAACCTCTCCTCTGACAGTGATGTCAATTTTGTAGCAGAGAATTTTTCACACCTCTCTTTAATTTGTTTGTCTTATTGTACATGTATACAGTACATGTATGTACCACTAACCACTCCCCCCGAAAGGGAAAACATCTAGCTTACTCTCATCAGAACTACTATCGTACTTTTTGGTTGTTTGGCAGCTCTAAATTTTTAATTTGTTATTTAAATGCATTGCCGTGCACTGTTTCTTTTGCATTAAAAATATTAAGTTTCAAATCTGGCAAGTTCAAGTAATACATGTATGTACAAATTTGGTGGAAAGTTAATTCTATTTCTATCTTTTTGTACATCATCTTCACTAATCCCTTAATTTGGTGTGTACATGTATAATATTGTGTATAATATGGAACATTAGTATTATGCAAATGCAAGCCGCTGAAATCAAACTGGCAAATTATTACCTGATACAGTTTTCATTATTTTAAGTATGCTTTGAACAAATTACATGTTTTATTTGACAAATTCTCAGACATATCATGATATCAAACACTTTTTTAAAAACCTATCAAAGCTTTCTGTAAGTTACTAACTAACAACAAAGAAGGCTGGATAAAATATAAGCTCTAGACTATCTTAAAGCCAATCAGGTCATTGAGAAAGATGTCAATGAATGGAGCCCAAATCACCACAAAGGTGATAACTAATTCCAATTACAAAACTAATTGTGTGGTTACTGACTGTTTAATGGGATAAAATTCAGGAATTAGCTTAACAGTTGGTGATTGAAATGCAAGGCTTTGCCGAACATGGTCCAAGCTGAACTTCCTGGCTTATTGTTTTTACGTAATTCTAATCTTTGTCGTGTCTAGCCTATATGTTTGAGATTTAGACAAAAACATTGTCCAAACAGTTTCCTGTGCCTACTGTGCATGAGTCATTAGGGGACTTGTCAAAACAATAAATTTACTTTTTGAAATATAATTTTCTATGATCTGGTATTCTTGAATACTGTGTGTACAGTATATGAGAGGCAGAAAGAGCCTATGTGTATGTAGAATAGATGCCTCAAAAAAAGGATGTCTAGGGCCCTATCTTTATTAACGAGTTGATATCAATCGTAACTACATGTTTGTACATTGTAAGAGATAGGGGATTGCAAACTTGCGATTGATTGGAGGACTTGCAATTGATTCTCTTTATAAGACGGACGGGCCAAGGTGTGGCGGAAATAATCTGTTCAGATTGGACAGCCTTAAAACCCAACAACAACAACAATTTAATGTCCATCCTGAGAAAAAAGTGCATTCGAATTTCAAATGATCATTCTCTCACTTCATCTTCACAACACATTTCGATCGGCCGCACATCGTCCAAATTTTTAATGGTAATAATGTACTTCTACTTCTGCAATAAAAACTATGATTATAGATATTTCACAAACACAAAAACAAAAACCTTCTCCTGGGCAACCAATCGATCTAGGCTGCAAACATTTTGGGTCACATCAAGTTAAGAAATCTATAATTTAAACAAAGGTATGCATACATCGTATTTAATAATACTACTGGCTACATCTAGGCTGCTAACATTTTGGGTCACATCAAGTTAAGAAATCTATAATTTAAACAAAGGTATGCATACGTCGTATTTAGTAATACTACTGGCTTCATGTTAAAATAAGTGAAAAAGTGTTACTTTATTAATTACTTATCACTTTATATCAAGCTTTATGAATTTATACATTTTCTAATTTAAATTTTTTCTGATCTTGGTGTTAGATCATTTTAAAGTGAGATACTGTAAAAACAACAAAATCAAACTTCAAATTGTAATGCCCTTCTTTTCATCTGTCCCCCCCCCCCTCTCTCTCTCCTTCTCTACCTCATTCTCTTTCTGTTTTGTCACTTCTTAAAAAACATATATTGATGCTCAACATACATTGATGATACATGTATAATGTATGTGGTTATGTGGCAATTGTAATCATCAGTTTACATCATACAGCTCAACATACATTGATGATACATGTATAATGTATGTGGTTATGTGGCAATTGTAATCATCAGTTTACATCATACAGCTCCATCCAACATTCAACATTGCAAACCTCCCCCATCCCATGCACCCCCCCCCCCCCCCCCCCTCCTCATCCCCCACCCCCTTTCTTTCTTTGTTCTTCTTTATTTTATTTTTTTATATTTTTTGTTTAAGATAAGAGAGAAAATACAGGTACATACCTAAATGTATGGTGAGATTGACTGAGTTTGGATACTGAATATCTTCATACATCGTTTCACTCTGCCATCTCGTCATCCTTTCTTCACTGTGAAAATCCGTAAGGTATCGAGCGGGATGCGAGCCGCTCTGGCAGTTATAGCACTGCCCACGGCCCCGGGCTCCCCCCTGCACGCCTGTCTGCCTACAGTACCGGGTGTCGCGGTATTCTCCGCAGGTATTCGTCGCCTCTACGCTCAAGTTGAAAGCTGCATTTTCGAACTCGGGAACGCATCTTTGAGGTCTGGATAGATCGTCATAGCAAGGTACAGAATTTTGGTTGGCACGACAGAGTGCCACCATACCAAGAACTAGCAGAAACTTCATGATGACTCTGTAAAGTTCCAAGGAACTTCCACTAACAGCACATTAATCCACCTGCCACAGGAACCAATCGCATAAGCTACCCCTGTATATTTGGGCGAGACTGGTGCGAGTACCCCTATTCTATTCTGTGTCGAGCCGAACCACCAATGCAACTCTACAGCGTTCGCCTAGCTTACGTTAGCTAGCATGCAGCGAGCGAGTTGTGATCGCTTGTAGCTAGGTCGCTGCTAAATAAAGTTTTCTAACTTTTTGTATGCACGCCATATAGCGTAGAAAAAGTGCGTGTAGGTGTACTTTAGTCCCATACCAATTTCAAAGCTGACAAATCAAAGCAGTGTTAATCGCCAAACGTTAGGGTACTAGTACGTGTTTATAAACTCCATTTATCATTTCATTTCTGATAAAATTATTTATCGAATTGCGCATTTACATGGGTATCGTCTTCCTGAATCCATATTTTACACTAATTTGGTTTAAAATGTCCCTTTCAAAATTATAATGGAAATAGAAAAGCGGTCTGTTTGCCTGTTTTCATAAAAAAATAATTAAAGATAAACTTGAGTTCTGGTAATGCGATTGCATTGTGAAAGAAAAGGTGTGGAATGGATCAGAAAAGTTGATCATATAGCATGTAAGTAATGGTGTGTAATGCAAGGTTCTGGAGTCATCAAAATCATCATAAATTTGGCAGAGTCTTGGTAAAGTAACAATCACTTACGCAGAAAGATGTATATGGGACAACACACAAGGTGTCGGGGCTAGTACTACCCTGATTTCCTTATTTTTCTATGCTCATTACTCAGCCAGTATACATTTTCTTCCAAAATTGTTTGGCACATTACATTTAATTGTAATCTTGAACATTCAGTGTAAGTTTCGTTAGATTCTGTGAGAATTCATTTTCTTTTTTTACCAGAACTCAAGTTTATCTTTAAAGGCAGTTTACCGTTCTTATATTAATTTTTAAAAGGTTATAATCTCATCATGATTTTTTATTTGAGGAGAAAATGTCATAAAGATAGAAATAAGCGTCGTAAATGTAACTAGGAACAGATTAAAGAGATGATCTATATTACATGGCTTGACGCAGAGGCGACGGAGCGTCTTTCAAAGTGTGGGGGCGGGGTACCAATAAAAAAGGGGCACTTACAAAAGAAAACCTTAAAGCGAAAGTTTGTAGACATTGGTATATAATTATACCCCTACATTGTGATTACATTGTCAGGGATGATTTTTGTTTCACTCTTTACATTGTTCAAGATACTGCGTAAGCATCATGCTTTGCGGCCTGAATATTCATTTGCGAGCGAGCAACAATTTTAAGATTTGTGAGGCCGCAGTGCGAAAAATTACATCTTATAAAAAGGAAAATAACAATCCTGATGGGGGTATGAGTACAATCTAATCATGAAAGAATGAAAAAACCTTTCATAAGAAACAACATTATATCAACTTGTGAAATTAAATCAAAGTTGCTCTTAGTCGATTTAGATTGAGTACATTTTATGGTAAAAGGAAAAGAGAACAATAATTATCCAAAGGGAAAATGACACGTATTAGAAAAGAAAAGGAGCAGGTTTCAAAATAAAAAGGGGAATTGTCTGAGGTAAAAATATGGCACTTCCCTCACCTAATAAGAGGCACTCACCAGAGATGAAAAGGGGCACTTATTAAAAGAAAGAAAAGGGGCAATTATCAGTAGGAAAATGGCACTTATTAGAAAGGAAAAGGGGGCACTTTTCAAAATAAAAGAAGCACTTATCATATATAAAAATGGGCCCTCATTTCAAAGTTAAAGAGAGCACCTCTCAAATTTGAATAACCGAAGATGAAAAGGGGCACTTATAAGAATGAAAAGGAGGCATACAAGAAAATGAGGCACTTGTCAAAATATAAGGGGCAACTCTTAGATTTGAAAAGCGGCAATTGAAGTATAGGGGCGCTTATCAGAGATGGTAAGGATCACTTGTGAGAACGGAAGGGGCACTCATTACTAAGTAAAATAGGCACTTGACGAAGGAAAGGAGCTCCTATCAGATTTTAATAGAGGCATTTTATCAAAGATGTGGGAAGGGGTGCATTTATGAAGAGTTTAAAACAATATATATTGGGATAGCACGAAAACATTCAATTATAATGTTATTGCTAGGCGAAATTCATTTTCAGGTCAACAGATTGTGACGTATATAGCAATTCCCGTATTACATGTGTTTCAGTAATAGCTATCAAAAAAAAATGTTGCTTCTCTTTAGACAAGGCGAAAAGAGAGGGAGGGGTGGTGAATTTACAGATATAATTTCAATTCCCTTTCGATTTATATTTACTGATTCTTATACTTACATCATTTGAAAAAAAAATCTTATACTTTTCTAAACATTTGTTCGTGTTTCCATTTTACCTATTACGTAATTTAGGTCCATGGTGTTTCGTATAACTTTGCACATATTTATATGGAATTCCAGTTGCTTGTCTCACTTCCAATTTTTGGTGAATTAGTTATGCGACTGTCTACGATTTAAAGCCGATTCGGCTTTTGTTCTAACTTAAAGGTTTTAAGGCACTACAATTCTAGTTGTTAGCATTCGTATAATTCTTTGGTTAGATTTCCGTAACTATATATAATTGCCTATATTTTAGAAACCGAATTTAAAAGTACCCCCTCTGTTGTTGAGTTGATCGCGACGATATGTTCTTTAATTCGCGAGATTAGGATTATTATAGGTCTCTTTGAAAAATCATTTCCCTTTTTTAATTCATTGGAGGAGACGGGGCACCCCCGGGCCCCACATACACCCAGCTCTACCCCTGATCTTTTCTTCTTCCTCTTCCTCTTCTTCCTCCTCTTCTTCTTCTTATTCTTCTTCTTCAGCTTCTTTTTCTTCTTCTTCTTCTTCTTCTTCTTCTTCTTCTTCTTCTTCTTCTTCCTCGTCTTCTTCTTCTTCTTCTTCCTCTTCCACTTCTTCTTCTTCCTCTTCTTCTTCTTCTTCTCCTTCTTCTCCTTCTTCTTCTTCTTCCTCGATCTTCTTCTTCTTCCTCTTCTTCCTCTTCAGTCTCTTCTTCCACTTCCTCTTCTTCTTCTTCTTCTTCTCCTTCTTCTTCTTCTTCCTCTTCCTCTTCTTCCTCTTCTTCTTCTTGCTCTTCTTCTTCTTCTTCTTCTTTCTCCTCCTCCTCATCCTTCTACTTCTTCTTCTTCTTCTTCCTCTTCCTTTTCTTCTTCTTCCTCTTCCTCTTCTTCTTCTTCTCATTCTTCTTCTTCTTCTTCCTCTTTCTCTTCTTCCTCTTCCTCTTCTTCCTCTTCTTCTTTCTCTTCTTCCTCTTCCTTCTTCCTCTTCTTCTCCTCCTCCTCCTCCTCATCCTTCTACTTCTTCTTCTTCTTCTTCTTCTTCCTCTTCCTTTTCTTCTTCTTCCTCTTCCTCTTCTTCTTCTTCTAGCTTTTTCTTCTTCTTCTTCTTCTTCTTCTTCTTCTTCTTCTTCTTCTTCTTCATCTTCTTCTTCTTCAATTCTTCTTCTTTTATCGTCTTCTTCTTCTTAGCCGTGTTGCCACCAATTTTTCTCTCTCGACACGCCCATTATTCACAAGTCTAAGTCAAGGACGTACGGTGTTATTATTATTTTTATTCGATATGTTGATGATTGAACCAGCTCCAAAAAAAATATTACAATACATTTTATGTTTCAGAATCTAAAATAAGAGCAATTTTTTTTCCTAAAATCTAATTTTCAGCCCATTTTAACCATTTATTGATGGTGATAAAAAAATTTACTTCTAAAAAATAATACCGAGAAACCATAACAAGGCAATACCGTTCGATACTCCGACCACTTTTATGTTGTTTGTGTCATTCCCTTACAATTTTTCACTGTGGCGAGATCGAGAATCAGAGTTGGTTCCAGTGCTGTGGTAACTACTGTAAGTATTACTTATCTACCTAGATGTACTGTTACGTAATACATAAATTGAATGAATATATGAAATGGAACGTAAGCATCTACTTGTGTTGCCTTTTTGTCAGGAAAATTACAAGTTACTTAAAAAGTGAAGTCGCCCGGCCCGGTATCGTACTCTATGAAAAACCTAGCCCGCCATGTCGGCGGGAACAGAGTTTGGCGAAAGGGTGAGCGCCTACATGCGCGTGCAGGAAAGTTGATGTTGGTGGCTGCAAGCGCTAGCTGCACTCACTATGCTATAGGCTCTTAAAGAGATGGTTCATTGAAATGTGGAAAATGGGCAAATTACACCTCTACAGATTGCTGAGAACATTAACAAAATGAGCAAAGTACATTTGAAGCCCTCACTGTTGTGAGGAATAAATTAAATGCAATTTTGTTACCCTTTCCTGAACCTACTCACAAAGTGAATTGACGGCGTTATTTGACATGCGAAACGATGACGTCACAATATGAACAACCTCCATCACACATTCGGGACAATGTTGGATACCCATTGCAATTTTCAGATATGGGTTGACGTTGTTTGTATATTTACCGCCAGTGGTGATATTTCCTCTATTTTGGGCATTTTGAATGAGATACACTGAATAAATGATACTTTCTACAAATTTTGTTTGATTTTTATATTTTTTTCCATCACATTCGAGCATGATAAAAATCAGAAAACTAATCACATATTCTGAGGGCACTTTAGGGTCTGGGAAGGCAAAGGACATTCTGCATGCTGACCTAACGACTCTTTTGGAGTAAAGTAGGCGACAAATTTACATAGAATTGTCCAGATATATCCATTCCAAAAATGTGTGATTAGGCTGATTAATTAACATTTTTAATAAATTAAGTCGTAGGACCTGATAAACCAAAAGAAACAGATCAGTCCGGTTCGCGATTCACGGCTAGCTCGAGCGCCGGGCTACGGGCTAGGCTGGCTAGCAAGCTGCGCTAGATGTGATGCACGCATACTACGTACGTGCAATATTGCACACACAGAGTACGCACGCACAGCTACTAGCTACAGAAACTTGAACGCTACATACATCAACGATATATTCACTCGCTTTTTGGAAGTTATATACCATTTATATAGACTACAGTCAGATTAAGAACCAAAACCATGCCATGGAGGAGCCTTCTTCTATCTCCTCAAAACTCAAATCAAGTATGTTTTCATCCATATCCATATTTCCAGGGGATTTTGATGAAGGTAAACAGCGTTAGGTATAAATGGGTACGGTACTTGAGAGTCAATGCAATACATGTGAATAGCATGCAAACTGCATCTCGCACCGTCGTCAATCATTTCAGCTGAGCGGCCCGCTGTTCATATTGTGTCGTCACTTCAAAAATCAGCTGACTTACGATGTTTTCGGGGCGTTGAGTGGGTTGATTTTTCGTCAAGTTCAATCAACTTTTATAAATTTCACTCGAAGGTACAAGTTACACAAATGTAATGATTTTACTCAGTGTAATTTTTCGATTGCAATGATACCAAATTCAGTCAAGTTTGAAATCAATAAACCATCTCTTTAAGTTGTCTTCTTCAGGGCAGTTTGCTTCCTTTTATAAATTTCTTGTAGAACTTTGGTTTATTGTGTGTCATAAGGAAGGGTGCATGTGCATAATAATAATAATAATATTTTAAAGTCCACTCCAAATTTTATCAAACCAAAAAATGGAAATTCTTTTTGCCTTATTGATCGTGCGCCCGGCAGCCACTGAGCAGCGCCAGATCGACGTTGCTCTATCCCTTATTGTTGAACGCCAAACAAGGTAGCAACAACTCCCGTCTTTTCACGTCTTTCGGTATGACGCGGCCGGGGTTCGAACTCACGACCTCCTAGTTGTGAGGCGGACGCTCTACTGAATGAGCCAACACACCGGCATGATGTCTTGTTTTATTTTACTGATGTAAATCTTACTAACAGTAGGCCATGCCCAGGGCGTTTCAATTTTCAAGATTCATACGTGGAGCTTAGAGTGGTTTTTAATTTTTTTTTTTTTTTTTGGGGGGGGGGGGGGGAGGAGCCAACAAACAAGCATATTATTTCACTTCATTCATTGCCAGCACCGTGGCATGAGATGTAAACTTGAGTCAATGAATACACATGGCCATAAATTGAGAACATCTTGATCCAGTGTTTCAAAACCAGTGACAATTGGTCTTTAGTTTGCCGATGGTTTAAATATTTGGTTTTTAAGAAGAAAAACAAAACAGATTGTGCTAAAACTACTGTCATCAGTCAGCCAGCAATGTTGTGAAGTTTGTTGATTGATTTCATTTAAATCTTTGAACACAAGTCTTCAATAGGAACTTGTTTTTTAAATATAATGTGACCCATTTTTTATTCTTCTTTTGTAATCACTTGTCATTTGTGATAATGTCACCTTGTGAAAAGTGATTTGGTTCTTGTATTAAATTTGTATTTTAATTACTTTCATACTTCGAGGGTTCAGCGACACAAAGACCTAACTCCATATTTTGCTAAAATGAGTGTTTGATATCAAAATGTTCAGAAAAATGTGGGCTTTCCAGGAAACACAAATACTCAACTCCACCCGACACCCAATTGAAGTCAATGACTAGTGAAACATAGACTTAACTCCTTAAGGCCCAAGTGATCAGTGACACATAAACCACTTTTTCTCAAAATGGCCTAAATGGAGTTACCTCTTTGTGTCACTGACCCCTCGACTTGATATACATGTATATAAATGCTAATTCAAAATTGTTAATTCTATTGCAATAAGTTAATTTGATTTGATTGTGTTTATACGTGTGACCCTGCACCACGGAACCATGATTACGTTGCCAAACATAAGTTCTTAGTGTAGGCCTACGGTTTATTATCCATGTACATGTAAAAGATGATGATCTCAGTTTTAAAGGGTTTTGGTAACTTTGCCTCAGATTCTTTAAAATATCCTGGATTTAGCTCATGTTGCAATCATAATTATTTTTCTAACGTTTTTATAACACTGCAGTCTATTGGGAAAAATGAGCATGGTAAAAACAGACACTCAAAGATTTGTTTACTTTTTTTTAGGAACTTTATGATCATTTTGAAGCGCAAATTGTTTAGGGCTTCAATATTACACCATATCACAGTCACTGATAACACGTACGGCCATGCATCTCAGATTTAACATTGTTAAACGATGCCTTTAATAATTGAATGTTCCTAACCTACAGAGATGAAGAGATTCATCTATACCTGTATGCAGTTCACATGAATGTTTGACCCTTCTTTGCAGATTGTTAAAGACAAACTTGAGTTCTGGTAAAATAAAGAAAATTAATTCTCACACAATCAAACGAAACTTACACTGAATGTTCAAGATTACAAATAAATGTCATTTGCCAAACAATTTTGGTAGAAAATGATACTGGCTGAGTAATGAGCATAGAAAGATAAGGAAATCAAGGTAAGTAACCCGACACCATTTGTGTAGTCCACAGTGCTTATTTCTTTACCAAGACTGGGCCAAATTGATTATGATTTGTATGACTCCAGAACATTGAAGTACACACCAATACTTACATGCTATATGATCAACTTTTTCTGATCCATTCCACACCTTTTCTTTCACAGTGCAATCGCATGACCAGAACTCGACTTTATCTTTAAGAAGACTTTTGAGAGGATGGGTGAGATGAATGATGTGATCATTGTGGGCGGAGGTCTAGGAGGGCTCATCGCGGCTCATCTCCTGCTGAAAGAGAAAATTGGACTCAGGATTCAAATCCTAGAAGCATCAGGTAAACAAGCAGTGACATAGTTAAGCAGGACTGCACTACTTGTAGCCACTTGCGCCCTCTATTATATAGCAAACAATGCCTTAGCGGTACCTGTTGGTCCCCCACGGTCTCCTTTTACTTATGTTAATTGAGAGCTTATTTGGTGAGATAACCACCTGTCAGTGACCTCTCTAATCAGTAAACTTTTATTCAAATCTGCATTTCATTTTCCAAGCAAGACCTGCACCACCCCTATTCCCCCCCCCCCCCTCAATAACAAAAATTAATAAATAAAACAAAATTGTTCCCGTGTCTTTCACTGGGTGGACTCGTGCTATAGCTCTGTATGTAGGTATCTGGAAAATGTTACTAATTTTTGTTTATTATTTAACAAATACTCTTCAAGGTACCTGGATAGGGACTGAGACAAACTTATGAAACAGAGATGGAATGAAATTTTGGTGGATGATCTGAGACTGCTAATCCATGTTTACACGTATATGGATCATGGGATACACCATATTGTGTGGATTTTTAGATCCCTTTTTCGCTCATTTCTTAGCAGTTTTAAAAGTTTCTACCAGAATCATTTATTTGAAGTCTTGAACATTCAGAGCGATGGTCATTTAATTCTGTTTGATGTCATACCCTGTCTTTACTGGAATTCACCATATTGTGTGGATTTTTAGATCCCTTTTTCGCTCATTTCTTAGCAGTTTTAAAAGTTTCTACCAGAATCATTTATTTGAAGTCTTGAACATTCAGAGCGATGGTCATTTAATTCTGTTTGATGTCATACCCTGTCTTTACCGGAATTCAAGAAGCTATTCACAATGTATACGCATCTGTTGGCCTGATTGGCAGGAAGTCTTATTTTCCATACATTTCAATGAATATCTAGGCAGGCTATTTTGTTCATACCTGTATGTATTCTGCATTTTTATATATTTTGCAGGAAATATGCATACAGTGTATGATTTTTGTAATTATAATAATAATTACATTTATAGGGCGCTTTATACAGACGTTTCTAAGCGCACAGGTGGTACTGTCTAACTAAGTATACATGTAATTATTCAACATGTTCAATATCTTAAAAGCAACAAAATAATTATTTTTAAAAAAAAATATATATATATATATTACTAATACAATTGAGTTGAATGGAATTAACTACTTGTGTGCGCCTCCAGTAAACTATTACTGATTAAAAAGGTGGGTTTTGAGAAGGGTTTTGAATGATTCAATATGTGATACCAAGTGAGGACAATGGCTTCTCCAGACAGTAATCTTAATGACCTTTGGGTAAAAAAGAAAGAAACAGAATTATGTAGGTTTAAATAACTATAGAGTGTGCATTATAGGAAATGATCTCTCATTAGAGATCATATCAGATGGACTTTGTTCTACTTAGAGGTTAATTTATCTTAAGCACAGGTCAATGTACAAACTGTTTGCTCATAAAATTAGAGGAGAATCAACATCGTCCTATAGAAAGATTCAATTTTGATGGCAGGAGAAAATTCAAGAATCATACATTATATTAGAACAAATAGCTAAAAGGATTACAAAGTTTGAAAGTCAGAATAACTCAAAGTCATGACATGAGAAATTTCCTTTTAACATTTCACTATGTATATAGTTGACCATGTATACATGTATGTTGCATTTAGATCATATATGTTGCATTCAGTCAATTTTGTAATTTCTACCTGAAAGTTTACCTACTTTCATCATTGGAATAAAGAAAAGGCAGAATTCTAGTGATTTTGGATACAAAACAAATTGAAGAGACGTATCATGGTAAGCACCAGGGCAAAATATCGAGGTCATCATATGCCGGAAAGATGAGAAAAGCATTCAAACAAAAATTGAGCTTCAAACAAGATACCTACTGATGTTTCTGGTGCCCGTCATCTATTGTCCATTCATTGTTGTTTGTCATGTGTAAACATTAAGATTTAAATCTTCTTTTAATCCCATGGTCAGAGATTTGCAGACTTGGCAGGAATCATTCTTGAGTGGTGAAGTGTGACGTCATCAAAAATCTATTTTTTGAATTTCTCAATTTTTTCTTCATTTTCTGAAAGAGCATAACAAATTATGTCCAAATGTCGAAAGCCAATTGAATATGTTAAGTATTAGCCAAGATATGACCATCTGAAGATATAGATTTCCTATAGGAACTCAATGTTATTTGCTCTGGTTCATACCAGAGCAAAATAACACTGATTTCCTATAGGAAATCTATTTCTTCAGATGGTCATATCTCAGCCAACACTTAACATATTCAATTGGTTTTCGACATTTGGACATAACTTTTTATACTCTTTCGGAAAAAGAAAAAGAAATTGAGAAATGTTTAAAATAGATTTGAATGATGTCACAGCTTCGGTACTCTATGGACAAGGGTTTAAAAATTCTATAAATGGTAACCATGGCCCCCTTGGGACCAGGGGCATAATCATGTCTTGTCCATGTATGCAGTTGCTTTAGAGGTGAAAAGAAATATACATTTATATCAATATATATATTTATATAATCTTATAAAGATATATGGAATCTGGAAGTAGATGACATAAGAGGGGAAGGAAGACCAACAATTTCATGTAAAGAAAAAGAAAGAAAGCAGTAGGGTTGGTCTAAATGAGGAGGATGCAAGAAAAAGTGGAAGGAGGAAATGTCATCATGGCGTGAAAGCCTGTAACCCCTCATTAGAGGGAAAATGCTGAATTTAAATGATTTAAAAAGCGTTTTTGTGGAAAACTTATTGTCAATGTTTATATTTTCTGTTGTTTGTCAGATCGTATTTGTGGTGCACTGAAGACTGTTGAGCTTGAGGCTGCCAATGGAAAGGATCACTTTGATATCGGGTCATCCAGAGTTGGAAGGTGTGTTCATCAATTAGAAAATAAATATATTTTCTGTTGGGAGCCTCAAGGGTTTTAACGTGTTAATGCAGAGTTTTTGTTTTATTTCTTAATCCCCTTACAAAGAAGTTATTGCTTAAAAATAATACAATATATATTATTAAACAAATTTCATGATTGAACAAATTGACGAAATATTGCGGGTAATACATATTTTCAAATCATTTTGTAACATAACATTTAATTCAGAATTCTTTTAATCTTGCAAACTTTTCCTCGGAGAGTATAACTTATTTTCTCTTTACAATTTTTTTCAAATTATCTTTGAGATCTCTTTTAAATTCTAGTTAATGCTGAGATAACGCCCCTTGTGGCACCCAATCCTACGCCAAATGGACTGTATCTTCTGCTGAAAGCAAGGAAGGCACTAATTCTAGGATAAAATTTTATTGCTAGTACTATGCTATGCTAGTATACTAGCAAGTTAATACTAGTATACAGAGAACAATATATTACCTCCAAAGGAAATTGAGGGAGAGAATGCAAGAATCAAATGACATAGAGAATAAGAGATAGATAGGTAAATAGAGAGAGAGAGAGAGAGAGATGAAGAGATAAAGCGATAGATACATGAAAACATAGATAGCAGGGTGGTTCACATAATTGTATGAAATTACATTCACTCTCAACCAAAATTATTTCTGAAATGTTAGTCATAAGATTTGTTAGAGAATGCTCCAAAATATAGCTCAGAGTGCACCAGGCAGCATGTAATGACCCTAGAGCTGACAAGTGAGCCCTGGACCCATGCAACAAAGGTCTTTGCGCTTCGCATTCATCTGTTCGTTCTCCTTCCAAGTTTCAATTTTACAGGTTTAAATTATTTTTTTTGTAGACCACCTTGAGTTAGATAGATTGGTTGGTTGGTTGATTAGATTATCAAACATGAATGAATGATGGTGGTTATTTTACCTAACTGCTAAGACAACATAAATTCTTGTTAGTACATGTACATTTGTAAGCAACCAGACAGCCAACGGCTTTAGGTCCTCTCCGTGAAGGGCCTGGTTTAATGAGGATTAATGCCTTACAAAAGGGCACTAGCGCATTGCCTTGATTTCGAACCCGGGTCACCGGATTACAAGACCACTGCTTTACAAACTGAGCTATCATGCCTCCTCTGTGATAGATAAAGAGAGACAAGTAAAGAGAAAGAGAGAGGGGGGGGGGGGTAGAGGATGATAGAGGGAGAGAGAGATAGAGGATGATAGAGGGAGAGAGAGATCAAGTTGGGTGTGGTGTGCTGATATAGATCAAGTTGGTGATTTCTGATTGTGTTTAAATACAGCAAATTTAATGTGCATACTTTGTCCAGCTCCCTTACCCTACCCTTCTCTTTTCCTTGAATATGAAACCCCAGTGCCCAGCCCCTGATGATAGCCTTACTCAAGGAGTTTGGAGTGGAGACATACGCACATTATGACAAGGGTTCCAAGCACTGGCAGCTCCCAGACGGCAAGATCAAGAAATATTCTGGAGCCATTCCTCCGCTAGCCTACACTGCGCTTGTCGATCTCCTGAGATACTTCAGAAAGGTTGGAAACAGGATATTTACATCCAAACTGTGTTTTAATGCAATCTTGCAATTCCCACCAATTTTATTCACGAATAATGCAATAGCATTTCTCATTAAGACGTGTTTTTAGAAAAACTTGTACATACTGTAGAGGCCCTCTCCCTTGAGCCTTGCCACGCTATCTGCAACTGTTCGAAATATAGGTGTATGTATGAATGTCTATGAAAATTTATATTTGTTTTTGTCATTTTGTGTCCCATGCAACGAGCATCCTGGAATAAGGAACATGGTTACCTTGTAAAGGGCACTCCAACCTTTGTACTATTAAGTTCATTTGTGTGAAAGCAGAAAATAATAGTTTAGTAAAAAAGAAGTGCTCACTATTGGCCGGCCCGATTTTTTTCGGGGTCAAAATAGAAAAAAAAAAAATTGTGCTCACTGGCCCCCTCCCCCGTCTACTGAGCGAAATATAGGCCGGCACGATTTTTCATTTTCAGCACACTAAATTTCAAATTAATTTTTAATTTGGGCCTTCCCCCCTAAGAAATCCTGGATTCGCGCCTGAGCGAGTGAGTGTGATCATTGTGACTTCTGCATGTACTTAGCTTGACTTTGCCTCAAGCAAAGCATATTTTAATGTAAATCTAAGTTAATATAATGTATCATATCCTGCATGTTTGTGACAGATGGACAAACTTGCTGAGAAGGTCAACTTCAAGGATATAGCTGCTACAGAGAACTGTTCTGAATGGGATGATACCACAATGGAGCAGTTCATTCCCAAGTTTCTATGGACTCAGGGTGAGTTATCCTAAGGTCACAGGTCATCGAAGCTGCGGTTGGGTCGTAGGCCAACTCCTGCGACTCACATGTTTTTCTAACGATCCCTTGGTGGCGCCTTGCACTCTCCACACAGGCATAATTCCCAGTTACGGACTCAGAGCGGGTTATCCTATGGTCTCTGCTCATCGTGCGCGTCTGAAGCTTTCAGTCATAGGCCAACTCCTGCGATTCGCATGTTTTTTTACCGATCCCTTGGAGGTGCCTTGCACTCTCCTCACAAGCATAATCCCTAGTTGCCTGCAGGAATCCTTGGGGTGAACTGAAACCCCTGTGCAGCTACTTTACTACTGCCTTGCCATATGTAATGGCTCCATACAGTTAAAATGAAACCGAGAACTATCAATGTTTTATCATAACTTAATCACAATTATAATTAATAAATGAAACATATTTGTAAAGCTTAGATCCCCCTCTTTCAGTTGATACAACTCATATGATGTATATTTCAGGAATGAGTGATTAAAAACAATTTGAAGAGAGGGTACCAAAAAGTCATTTTAGTGTGGTATCTGAATTTCAAAGAGAAAATCATATTTCTTGAAAGTTCATATTCTGCCCTTTCATATGACACCTAGTCAATCAGGAAAAATGAGCCAGGAATAACAAAGTTTTGTTCATTTAAAGTAATGCTTGCATTCCAAATATTTGATTAAACAAATTCGTCTCACTGGCTGCCTGCCGTAGCAACAAACCGAGTTGACAAAATACTTACCGTAAATCTCTTGTGTATAAGGCTCACTTTTTTGCAGCCGGAAAAAATTGAAAGTAGGGGGTGCGTCTTGTACACAGTTACAAAAAAAAAAAAAAAAAAAAATTATGCCTGGCAATGTCTCCTAGCTCAGTAATCTGTGTGTTGACTCACCATTCGGAAACTACAACAACACTCAAATTTGTCTGTCATCTTGGTTTGAATGTAATCTTTCTAATAGATCTCAATATGTAGTTTATAATAATAATTCATGGCATACCACAAGGTTCTATCCTAGGTACTCCTCTACTGTTTTTTTAAATTATTGTTACTATTATTTGTGACAATTAGTTCACAAGCACAAATCGGCGCCTTCAACTGCACCTCGATGTTAAATGAAAGTCCTTCCCGCATGTGTTTTCGGCAACAAAACAACAACAAAAACGGGGTGCGCCTTATACACAGGTGCGCCTTATACACAGGTGCGCCTTATACACAGGTGCGCCTTATACACAGAGATTTACGGTAACTCTGTTTCGTTGACAATCAGCCATGCACAAAAAAGATGTAAGACATGATGCATGGCTGATCGTCAATGAAACAGAGTTAATTCTTTTGTCAACTCTGTTTGTTGCTACGGCAGGCATCAAGTGAAACGAATTTGTTTATTTAAATTATGGAAATGCAAGCATTACTTTAAACCAACAGAACTTTCTTATTTCTGGCTCCTGACTAAGTTTGTTACGTCAGGCTTGTTTTTAGTTGCTTTTTTATCATATAATGTTGCCTTTCTTCAACATGAGTTTACACTGCCACACTACTTATGGTATGCTCCACAAAATTCTTGTTACATGTCTTAGAAATGTTAAGTTAATTTTGTTGTTTGATAGATTAGTGATACATAACACCATTTGAGCAGCAGCAAACCTGTTTGATAGGGACTCTCCTGATAGGGAGTCCAAAGGGGTGTTTAACAAAGACTAAGATCGACTTTAAGTTGGACTTAACTATGACAGGCCATTCATGCCGCTGATTGCTCCCACCATTGTTCTCTCAATTATGATCTTTAGATAATATTTTTTTGTCAATAATGAAATATCAATAAAGGTAAATTCTGAAGATTTGTGACCATAATTTGTATGTCCCTTGAAAGACCAATGCCAGTAAATGATGAGAGAAAACAGTGGCATAAACGGCTTGCCATAGTTAAGTCCAACTTAAATTCAATCTTAGTCTTTGTGAAACACTCCCCAGCCTCTCTTACAGCTGCAAGAACATTTCTTAAAATCAAGGTCATTGCCTTGGCATAAAGATGACTCAAAAGAGTCTTAACCAAATGAACACAGCATCTTTGCTATTACTATCACTCACTTTTCTGGTAAAACTATCCGTCAACGATTATCTGTTGATACCTGAACTGGCTACTGTTCAAAATTGCACAATATTTATATGCAAACAAAAAAAAGCTGGAAACCCCCCTGACCTGAACCTTTGACCAATCCTTACAGGAGCGAAGGACATGGCCTGTACAATGATCGGTACCTTCTGCGCAATGCCTCCTGACCAGATCTCTGTCCTGCAGTACATGTGCATGATCCACAGCTGTGGCAGCTGGGAGAAGCACATAGGAGGAGAGGGCACAGGACGCATGGATCTCAAATTCAAGGTAGGCAGTAGCAGTGAAAAAAAATACACGGGGGCTCGGGGCGAATTAGCCCCCGAAATGCCCAAAAGAGCCCAAAAAAATTTGCATAGAGTTCAATGCAAAACAAATTAAAGAGTGTAATTATCATGCAAGCAAGCTTGAAAAGTAGCCCCTGACATTTGGCGTGTTTATGCAGGAGTCCCGAAAAACGTTATTGTTTACCCGGAATAGACCTCAAAAGTACACACTAATGAAAATGATTCAATATGCTTCTACAGAATCGCGGAACCAGATTTTAGCAGGTTCACTGCCTGTCTGGAAAGTGGGCAATGCGTGCAGCAATGTATTGTGTCACGTGACCTATTAAACGCTAAAGTAACCATCTTTTTCTACGGGACTGAGAAGGCGAGTCTTCCTGGAAAAAACCACCTCTATAGACGAGTACGCTATTACGTTAGTGTTAGTGTTATAATCCCAATTAAGGTGTGTCTCGACAGAAAGGCAGACTAGGAAAAGTCTGGAACTTAAAGCTATATTTTAAATCCTGTAGAAACCTGGAGATGTATACTTCCTGGCAGGACTTTGTTTCCACTTGGTCTATGAGGTTATCCAATATTTGCTCCGGTAAAAACTCCTTCAGGCTTTGTTTCATAAAAAGTATAGGGTTAGGGTTGCATTTGGGTTTCAGGTAAGGTTTAGGATAAGTGGTTAGAGTTAGGTATAGTGTTATGTCCAGGGGTGAATTGAGGAATATGGTTAGAGTAGGTATTTACAGTGGAGCAATTGTCGCTAGAGTAAGTGCTGTACATCTCATCCATGGACTAACATATAGTCTTGGAAGGGGGGAGGGGGGGGGGGGTTGATGTGATTTTGGTTAGTTTGCTGATCAAAAACTGTCGGTAGCAGAGAATCTACCCCTTTTTCTTTTTGAAATTCCTCATAAATTGCATCAGCACCAAGAGATCTTCTTAACATGTCTATGTTGAAACATTCCAAAATAACATAATGACAAATATCTTAGATACACCTGTAGCCTTTTAAATATTGATATTGTTATTTATTTTTTTCTTTTCTTTCCCCAGGGTGGTTGCCAGCAGCTGGGTGAAAGACTCCAGGAAAAGATTGGTAGTGACAGGATTGCAACGGGTGATGCTGTGATGCGTATCGAGCAGTCTGCTGACAAGACTAAGGCCACCGTTCACACCAAGTCAGGTCGCACGTTGGAGACGAAGGTCGTCATTATGGCAATCCCTAGCAGGGACATCTGTGAGTTTACTTGAATTGAGAAAATAAAAAATTATTTTTAAAGTCTTCATGGCTTAGAAACACTATGAACATGACGGACAAAAAAATGAACAAAATATACAGTTCCTCATTCTACCTTCAACAATTGCTGTGGTAGACAAAGGAACATCCCTTCACTGCTATTATGAAAAAATGTGACAGGTGTCACATGCATATTCACCTGTTCAACAATTTTTGCATAATAGCAGTGAAGGGATGTTCCTTTGTCTACCACAGCAATTGTTGAGGGTAGAATGAGGAACTGTATATTTTGTCCTCTTTCTTTGTCCGTCATGTTCATAGTGAAAGCATGTTTAGATGCATGCATGATGCAGAATGTCCAAAATACCTTCAATTTATAGTCCTGCAATAATTTGCAGTACTAGTTCATTCACTTTTTACTTTAATGGATCACAAGCCCAGACTGCCATATTGTTTGGAGTGTATGGTACCTATCCAGTCAACCATGGCAATCCAATATTTGTCCCTTGGTTGATCAAAGCAGGTAAAGAGTTAAATCAAGAATTTTGCTGTAACTTGTCTGTAGATAATGTTCTTCCATGGAGATCCTACAATGTGTCCATTAATTTCTTTCTTTTCTCTCCCCTTTCTCACTCTAATACTCTTCCTTTTTCTTATCATCCCCTCCTTGCTACTTTCTCTCATTCTCACTCTCCCTTTGTATTTACCCCTCTTTACCTTTTAACTATGTTTTTCTTTCTCCTTTTCTCTCTCTTTCTACTCTCTCTCTCTCTCTCTCTTCTTTTCTCTCTATCTTACAATCTCAAATTCATACAAATCACATACCCACCCACACACATTTTCAGGTAAGGTAGAGCTAGCCCCGCCCCTTGATGTACCCCGTCAGCTTCCTTCTGGCGACTATGGAGTGCACTTTATTGTCACATACAAGAAGGTAAATCTTGACTTCTCTTCATCTAGAGAGTTCTATGTCATATTCTTTGCCTGTCAGTGAAAAATTACAATATTTTTATTATGGTACTTTGTCTATTTATTTATCATGCTTTTTTAAAGCACAAAACCAAACGAAAGAAGAAACCTCCCGGAACTCCATTTGTGTTACAGTATGAACCAAGCTTCTTTAAACAGATTGGGTATCTTTGCCTCAGATTCTAAACAAAATCCTGGATTTAGCTCATGCTGCAATCATAAATATAAACCTTTAGGTCAGTCATGACTTTTACAAGCCGATCGCCCATCTGATTATCAAGATATTTATGATTGGAAATCGAAATTTAGTACTTTTATGAGGCACTCCATGATTATTTTGAAGCACAATTTTGTTAGGGCTTCGATATTACCCCATATCACAGACACTGATGACAGGTAGGGCCATGCATATCAGATTTAACATTGTTAAACAATGCCTTTAATTAATATGTTGCGTGTTGCGCTATTAATGTCACCTTAATTATATGCTACGGCCAAAATACTTACATTTTCTTTCCCCTTGCGTTTGTAGAACTTCTGGAGAGAAAAGAAGATGGCAGGAGAGTTTCTGAGCGAGGCTGGAACGCTCGGAAGCTTCAAAGATGAGCAGCAGTATCCTATCATTGCTTTCTTTGACCACACCTCAGCCAATGGAAACCCAGCCCTCATGGGTCTATTTGCCGCCCCAAGCTTCGCCAAAATGACCGTAAGTTCCCTAAAATTCCTTTTCAACTATTTACTTTTGTATTTTATTAACATTTATTTCCTTCTCAACAGTACAATATGAAACACAATGTATATATAAATTATATATGCAACAATGATTTCAACATAAATAATTCAGATAACAGAAGGAGGCGAAAACCCGAAAAGCATAGCTTGTGTTGGGAACCCCCATAATAAGTTAACACAGTTACTGAGAGAACATTATAGATTTTATTATGAAAATTACATATTGTATAACAGAACCTTGATAGGAAAGAAAATATAGTAAATGGAAGAAAAATTGAAAAGAGAATTAAATATAGGAAGGAATGTTCACTTATAAAGAGAAAGGTAACTCAATTCCATATTTGAGCCCTCCTGGGCTGTCTTGGGCTGTGCACGTGTCTACAATTACATCATAAAAATGACAAAGTAATACAATACTAAACAAGTCAACGCAAAGCGTAGCATCCCCTCGCAGGGTACAAATGGCCTATATACATCAGAAAATTGGACTATACTATTATATTCATAGGCAAGGAAATTAACCACAATTTCACATGTATAATTATGTGTTTTTGCATATTTAATTAGCTATGACCTTTCACCTTTGACCTACATACTCAGAAATCGAACTTTGGCTGTACATGTATTTTGATACCATGTACCTTCATATCAAATTTCATTAAAATTTGACAAACATTACTCAAGTTATCGAATGAAAATCAGATATGCATATGCTATGAACTTTGACCCATATACTCTGAAATCGAACTTAGGCTGTGTTTTGCTACCATGAACCTTCATATCAAATTTCATTAAAATCCGTCAAACAATACAGAAGTTATGGATCGGAAACCAGATTCGCATATTTAATGAGCTATGACCTTTGACCTACATACTCAGAATTTGGGCTGTGTTTTGATACCATCTACCTTCATATCAAATTTCATTAAAATTTGTCAAACAATACAGAAGTTATGGATCGGAAACCAGATTCGCATATTAAATGAGCTATGACCTTTGACCTACATACTCAGAATTTGGGCTGTGTTTTGATACCATGAACCTCCATATCAAATTTCATCAAAATCTGTCAACGTTACTAAAGTTATCGATCGGAAACCAGATGTGTATTTTTTCACATATTTAATGAGCTATGACCTTTGACCTACGTACTCCAAAATTGAACTTAGCCTGTATTTTGATATCGTGTACCATCATATCAAATTTCATTAAAATCCGTCAAACATTACTGAAGTTATCGATCGGAAACCAGATGTGTATTTTTCGCATATGTTATGAGCTATGACCTTTGACCTACGTACTCCAAAATCGAACTTAGCCTGTATTTTGATATCATGTACCTTCATATCAAATTTCATTAAAATCTGTCAAACATTACTGAAGTTATCGATCGGAAACCAAATTTGTTACGGACACACACACGGAAGGAAGGAAGGACGGACGGCGAGGGGATAAAAAGACAGTGCGTACATATCATTAAAAACAAGCAAAATCAACAAACAAACAGCAGCTTCATCCGACAACACTATCCTGGGGAATATACAGATGGTACCTAGCAACAGCTGAGGCGTGTGTGTATAAAGTGATCAAAATAAATAATCGGTCATAAAACATGTTATTGAATTCTACAAGAAGTCACTTACACACATAAATACAAGAAAGGGTATTAATATCAAGCAATTTATAATTTTTTGCCTTATGGGAAAAAGTCTGCAAGGAGAGCGACTTCGGTAGGATAGATGGTAAGGTGTTCTAAAATTTTGGCCCAAAGTATTGAATATCAAATTGAAATCTTTGGGTTCTATGTTTTGGGAGATGTATGTTGGCAGCACTTCTCGTACTACCTAAATCCAAATTTTCTAAATGACAGGTTTGGAAATCAGTGACATCAAAATTAATCATAACAAATTTGTTTGAAAATGCTTCAAAATATGGCTCATTTTGCACCAAAGACCAATCAAATGATTTGAGCTGGGCCCCGGCCTGCAAGGGGCTTTGTGCTTCCCGCATAAGTTCATACTACAGGAAGCTTTGATTGAATGTTTTGTTTTTGGACCATCCTGAACTACAGGTGAATGTATATTCAGGGCTAAAAACTAACTAGAGCTGGAAAAAAGATTGGCAGAATAGACCCAAATAATTCAGAATGATCTGATGGATACTCTTTATGAACAGGTCTTGGTTTAGTTCTCAGCTAATATCTTTTAGCGAGAAAATACTGTCCAATCGCAACTCGGTATTTGTGTGTGTAATGGAGAAGATGTCCTTTGTTTTCTTGTGGATTCCATTTGGCTTTACTTCGGTCATTAGAGAAAGTAATGCTACTGTGTATATATTTGTAATCAGACCATCTTGATGTTTATTTCATGTTACACTTGACCAAGGTAACTTAGCCAAATATAGTGGCACAAATAAATGTGTCTGGAATGCAAAGTGGGAGATTTTCGAAAATTTTCGTAATGGCATAGAGGTATAAACATATATTTTGTTGAATCGTTGAATTGAAAATTCACCAACAATTATGCCATTTGTATTCCAGTCACATCTTTTCGTGTCATGTCCTTAGGTGAGGCTACCTGAAACATTCACAGTAAAATAGCTCAAGGGACATAAACAATGGACATAATTGATTTCATTTGATTTTATTTCTGCATTTTCCAAATACAATAACTGAATAACAAAGAACATATAAACGTGAGGTATGATAAAGATTATACAAACAACAATAACTTTATGTTATCATTATTCATGAACTAGAACATATTATTGTGAATTTAAAGTATTAACCAAACTATCTGTGGAAAAATTGCAGGAGACCGCAATCATATTCATGCTTGACTAGGATGGCGGCCTCAAAAGAAAATTTTAAGGTAAAATTTGAAGTGAAAATGTGTTCCTACCATCTTTGCGTATGAGTCCTATCCAGGGTTTTCTATCTGCTTATAAACTAGGAAATAGTTTACTAAAGGAAATCATTATCTTTGTGTTGTAGAGTGACGAGAGGAAGCCCATAGCTATTGATCTCTTAGCCAGTGTATTAGGAGATGAAGCAAGGGACATCATTGAATACAGAGATGAGGTGAGTACCCAGCCCTCCATGAGAGGGCCTAGTAAGGTACCTTGAGGTACTCCACAATTACACAAAAATATGGAATAGCTCCTCAATTTTTAAAGTAATATAGCCATCCATTCCCTGAATTTACATGCATGTTTTCATGTACTAGGCCCCCTTCTTATAAATCATAAGTTCTCTAATCATTCGCAAGTTTGCAGTCTTCTATCTCTTATGTACATAGTTGCAATTGATATCAAGTTGCAATAGGGTCCAGGTTCAATTTTTAACCTACATGTATCGGGCTGTTACCAATGATGTCTGGTTGATCAAGCTCATATTAGTATTCTGCCTTAAATGTGTTTGCCAGATATTTCTGGAATTCATTTTCTAGTATAAAGTTCATAAACTCTTCATAAAGCTACATGCATTAGTTGTTTCATCTTAAACCTCCAAATATGACAAATGTAGGAGGCAATTTGTTAAAAGTGACGTTAGATTGAGATCATTCTTAGG
Organism: Strongylocentrotus droebachiensis; assembly: GCA_035222895.1. Taxonomy (NCBI): domain Eukaryota; kingdom Metazoa; phylum Echinodermata; class Echinoidea; order Camarodonta; family Strongylocentrotidae; genus Strongylocentrotus; species Strongylocentrotus droebachiensis. Next base: position 197,212 of record JAVYIG010003082.1, read on the forward strand.
ATTTGAATTTGATAAATTATTAAGAAATCCAAGGGGAAAAAAGCACAAACTGAAAGTAGACCCCTTTAGCTTTGTGCCATCAGTTCCCAGCATTTCATATTTTGTCTTTAAATTCATTTATAAGAGATACAGTGAGTGTAAAAAGGAAATATGATGTATAAAATCATCAACACTTTTGTCAAATTCTTCTGTGAAGAGGTCTAATGAATGTGTAGACTTATACCAATGTATTTCCTTCTTTTCCTATAGTCATGGAACCGATCGGCAACTGGAGATGAACCTGTTAAAATGAACGCTGGTCTGAAGACATCCGAGGTGTTAGACTCCTTGACAAAATCTCATGGATGGTACGTCTCCTTTTCTTGATTCATCAGCTTGAATTATTTCCTAAAGCACATAATCAATAACCTCGTCCTGTTCAAATAGGCAACACTCTAAACCTCACTGCTGAAAGCTGGAGAAACCTTGTGTACACTTTTCAGCGTATGAATGAATGTTACATACTGCAGTTAAAATATTGTATGGGTAAACAGTGATTGTGTATTTGAGTACGGTATGAATTTCCAGTTTTAAGAATTGAATGGTTATAATAATAATGATATTAACTGCAAGTCAAAATCTGTTCATATACTGACAATGTCCATGCCATATCCTTGTATTATTGTATTTTCTTTGTCCCTTTTTTGCTTTTTTTGTGTACATTTTTAGGATCATCTACCTATAAGTTTCTGTAAATTTTTTGATGATCCAACCACTTCGTAATTTCCTTTAGTGTATTTTCCATTTCATTGGTTTGTATCTATGTTTGCAAGAAATATTTTATTGTATTCTTTGCCTTTGTATGTTTTTATGAAGTGGTGAATAAATTCAATTCAATTCATATCATTATTTTGTAAACACATAGTAAGGTTTGACTTGTGTTTGGAGCCAGATTTTCTCAAGCCAAATCTATTTGTTTTCTTTCTTTTTTTCTTATTGCAGTATTCATTTTGCTGGTGAGGAGACTGGAGCTGTGTGGCTAGGGATGATGGAATCTACCGCAGAGGCGTCAACCAGAGTCGTGAAGGAAGTCCTCGCAGTCCTTTGAAAATCATTCCATTATCATTCCAATGATTCAAGCGAACTCATGTGATGGTAACATGACAAGCTCACGGTAATCCCAAGGTAGTGACATGGTATTCGCATGTTAGTGACATGGTATCCGCATGGTAGTGCCAAGGTATTCGCATGGTAATCGCATGGTAGTGCCATGGTAATCAGATGGTAGTAATGGCCACCACCAGAGATTACGTTGAACTTTTTTTGGTAATTTTATATATGTTTTGGTTGATAAATTTCAATGTTGACTGATTGATCAATTAGCTACTCGTACAGTACTTATAGTATTGACATTGGTATTCAAAAAGAGAGATGGTTTTATGGGCAATGTGATAGAAAAGGAGTGGAATCAAAGCACACTTTTATTTTTGAAACCGTGAAAGTGTCTGTGTGGTGACATACTTGTGCAAGAACTGCCTTCGGTTGACACAAATCTTTCAAGTTCAAATGAAATAGAAATATCATGAAAGTGTGTGCTTTTGTAATGTATTTACCTCTTATGAAAAATAATCCTTTGAATTATTAGACAATGTAATAAGTTTTTTGTTGGAGTAAAATAAGAAAAAAAAAGAAGAAGATAGTATATGCAAATATTGTACCATTCGTTTTTATATGTTTTGTGAAGTTGACTAAATACCACATACATGTTGTATTACTAAAAGGACAATTCATTGGCTGTGCAAAACACAAAATGAAATCTTGATTTTCAATTTCCATTTAGCAATATAAAGACTTCTTTACTTTATAAAGAATTTAACCAAAGAATGGTCAAGACATCAGTACTATGATCCAATTTTGAAACAAATGTGATCAAGAGATACAAATAGAAACTGTTTTCAAATGACATGATTGATTGTGTCAACTTATCTTTGGTACCGAGACGGTATGATTACTAATTTTGATCGTCTTTTTATTTTGAAGATTATTTTTCTCTATTTAAGTGTAATTATCAACAATTTGAAAATGTATATGTATATTTTACTATTCAAAATGACATTATATAGACTAGCATGATTACGTGAATGATTTGTGTGCCAGTAATATTTGATATTACATGTACATTTTTTATTCCTCCACCCACCAAAGGTGGTGCAGGAGGCAGTATGTTTCTTGTCAATGCGATATCTCAAGAACCACTTGAGATATGAACCAAGTTCAAACTTAATGATAGATTGTAGAACCATAGCAAGACAATCTGATTAGCTTTTGGAGTAAGTAGATTATCAAAGGTCACAGAGGTCATCTTATGCAATTCCAGGTATTCCATTTTTTATCACGAGTTTTGTGTGTGATATGTCACAAATAATTCCATCCATTTCCTATACTGAATTAAGGGCGGAGGCATATAGCAGACGCAGTGGCATTTGGCTTCAATGTTGTTTTCCTTCTTTAACAGAACATGTCTTCCTGATTTCTACTCCTAGAGTATACAATTTGTTACTTTCTTATGTCAATTTATATCTTTATGAAATTTTATATGTTTCTAAATAATTTTATTAATTTGATCATTACTTGATATAACTTTTTTTTTAAATACTTCTATATTATTCATTGCTTACATTTACATTTCTGTTTGAATGATGAATATATGTGCGCTATGAATTTATCCAATATTATGATTATGATGACGATGAGGAGGATGATGATGATTATTATAATTATCATTATTATTACAATTATTATTAGTATTAGAAGTAGTAGTAGTGGTATTGTTATTATTAGGGACTTTTAAATTTGCACAACGTCAACGTGGATTGCTACGATCGACGTCCTTTTAATGCACTGCCTTGAATGGACGTCACACGTATCAGTCCACGCAAATCTAAAAGTCCTTATTAGTAGTAGTAATAGTGTTTTTTCAATATTTTAATTTTGTTTATGATTATGATGAGGATAATGATGATGATTAGTAGTAGTAGTAGTAGTAGTAGCTGTGTCTCTATTTACCTCACCTGGGGCAAGTATGGCAAATAAAGATGAATGTCTTGCCAAACAATATAATTGCCATGACAGGGATTTCAATCCTGTAACATCCGATCAATGAAATAGTCCAGTGACTTATCAATTAAACAACTACACTTGTATCATGTATAGAAGAAACATCTTTTCTTATAATATTTTTAATTATTTATATTGATTATTGTTTTATCATAATGCATGTAAGTGCTTTTACTGATGAAGGGCTTTGTAAGGAGCAGTCATTATTATTATTACGAAATAATCTGTAATGTGTCAAAATAAAAATCATGGATATGTTAAAATTATTGCGTAAAGTGTAACAAATATGTATGACCAGAGTGTCCATGTTTGTGCATACAACTGTGCAATTCTAACATTACAAAATACGCAACAAACACAAAATCTCCATATCTAATTTAGTGATAGCTATTCGTACAAAAAACTTGTAAAAAATAATGAGAATAGTCTTTAATAACTAAGTGGTTTTATTCACATGCCTCAAAATGCCACCTTTCAAGTAAAACAAAACTCCTGAAATGCGTGTGAAGTGAGTGTGCAGACATGGGAACCTTTGTTTTTGCAATGTCAAAATGACGTCATTGCCTTATTGTGAAAATGGCATTGTTCTTATTTGAATTTTGATGAGATTTTGGGCACATTTACTCTCTAGAATATGATTTCATGATGTGACTAGAAAGATGACTTAATTTCTTACATTTGCACCCCATGGATGTAACTAAAAAAGGATTCATTTTCATAGTTCAAGACATAATGAGAATAAATAGTTGCATCATTTGCATCAATATTAATACTTGTGTTTTTTAAGTGCTGTGCTGTTTTTATTCTGGCTTTCTCACATTCGTTTTTTCTTTCCAGGTTTCCTTTCACATCACTTTAGGGGAGAATAGAAAATGTCGATTAATATATTTCCAAAGGAAGTTAGTGCTGTGGTAAGGATTTGAACCCTACACCTTGTGATCCATAGTCAGATCAGCTAGACCATGACATCTCTAGGAAACGAAGAATTCAGCTCAAGGGCTATCTCTGTACCTATTGCTTTGTCGTTAGAAATCACACCCTGATCATGTAATACATCATTTTATAAAGTTTGCATATGCCATGAGGGGATGTACAAAGCTATTGAATTTTCAGTGGGGTTAATTTCTATTCAATGCTTAGGTGATCATGTTAGGATTAAACTTAATCAAGATTGAACTTAATCAAGATTAAATTTAATCAAATTTGTTGGTCAAAATCATTGCTTTTAATGATTATTTAATTATACTTTTGTAACACATCATCTACATGTATGTGGTGGAACATCTTAGAGTGATACATTGTTTTGAGATCTAGACCATTGGCTTCCAGTGTAATTAATATTTCGAGAGCTTAAAGCTAAATTTGATTGTTCATGCTGATACTTTTTAGTACAGTTTTCTCTTTCATCAATTTTTAAAATATTTCTATTTTATGATATATTTGTGGAAACAAATCAAATAATAATGTTTGCTAATTCAAGAGAAGTCTAAATTATGTTGACAATTACTGTTATGTATAATTCAACTCTCACTATACTTCCAGTAGAGTATAATACTTGAGCAGATGGACTCATATGAAAAATGTTTATCTGATGTGTCACAAATTCTATGCCAATAAAACTATTACGACGGGTCATGAAAGGTAACATACAAAGAGATATATTTTGAGTTTTGTTTGAAGTCATTACAAATACTGCCTCACGTTACGTGTTAGTCTTTCTGTCATTTTAAGCCTTGGCATATAAATGCTTCTTTATCAGTCTATCAATCTATCTTTTATTAATGCTTGGCAACGCTAACCTATGGAGACTAAACTGTGCATATCCATGAACTTTCCTGCTTACAAAAGAAAACGCAAATCCAGATGCTGTCAAAGCTAAGTTTTTGTAATGTACACATGTGAAATTCTAAACCAACAGGTCACGCCGGGACTCCCCCTTTCGTTGAATTCTCTCGTTTGTTTCTGCCCTTCTACTTTATTACCGGTAATGTACAAGAACATTGAATTTAATGTCTTTTCTTCAGAAAGAAGTAGTGTTTGGACAAAACAAGTCCGACCAAGACCATTAATATATTCTCCTGGTACACAATGCAAATTTCAATTCTCTTGCAAAAGTAGATCATCATCTTGGGAAATTAATGTAATGTCGTATCCAATAATGTAATTGCTTGTAACATAAAGAAGTAATAACGTCTGTATTAAATCATATGATTGAATTCCTTGAATTTGACAACGTCGGTGGTTAGCAACTCAAGTGATTAGTATTGGAAATATACATGCACATAAAAATGGCCTACAATCGAGGCATGTTAAAAGAACAAGCGAAGTAATGTTGTAATTGTATGTCGCAGTGAGTTAATAGCTGGTGCAAATTTCTCCCATTTTCCGCCTTTTTTAATCACTTAAAAGTGATTGAAATATGTCGAGTTTTTCGGAATCATAGGCGAGACGAAAATGCACTCCTTAAAATGAATTTCTATTTGTTCATTTGCTAGTCATGCACAAGTTTATGGTTTAATTGTTGAGGCTTATTACTCTGATTAGAGGAAGGTTAACAATGAAGGGGTTTCCCCTGACCAAGACCATAAATATATTCTCCTGGTAGAGGGGGGGGGGGGGGGGGGGGGAAGAGAGAGGGAAAGAGATGAGAGAGTGGGAGAGTACTTTTAGTACTCCATTCAGCATTGCGTATGATGCAGCTGTTCAAAATGATTTATTCACTTTGCGTAACAAGACTTTGAGTGAATCAACAATTGTTGCTTGATATGGCAAACTTTGACATTAATTGTATATTGTACCATTCTTTCCAATAAATTGTATTCTCAAAATCACGTATGAAAAGAAAAATTTAAAATCGCTCCACAATCTTTGTATCTCCTCTTTCCTATCTCTTCCCCCCCCCACCTCTCTCTCTCTCTCTCTCTGCTCTCTTTTTTTCCTTCTCTCTCTCACACCCTCTTTCTCTCTGTCTGCTTTCTCTATATTTCTCTCTATACCTCTCCCTTTTCTTCTTCTCTCTGTCTCTCTCTCTCTCTCTCGTGTTCAGTCTCTAAATGGAATTCAAAGACCTCTAATTCACTATGATGACCACGGGAAAGTAAACGACAAATATCCATCAAAAATGTCTTAACTCAAACAATGGGAAAGTAAAGAATGACAGGTAATCATATTATCGCACTTTTTTGTATACCTTAACATTTCTTTTTCATTCAAACTAGTACACAGCGATACGTTGACAATTTTAAAGACAAAATAAAGTTACATAAATTTTGATAATCTTAATTAAATCATAAATTATAAAGATATTATCCACTTTTAGAGTAATAATCCTTTTTTTTTTACATAAAAAGGACACAACACCATAACTCAAATGTTAAATGACAAATTTAGAAGGGCCTTCATAGTGTTAGATCCAGCATGTTTAAAGTGTAAATCTACCATTCAGAAAATGTTGTCCCTAATTCTCGGACCCTTTAAATGTTTATTTATTGATTCGTTTATTGTTTGTATGTATAATTCTTTCATGACATTAGCACATAATGCTTGAGCTATCTTGAATATTATATTCATTGTATGCTTTCAGCAGAAAAAAACCTAAGGGACTCGATTCATGTTTAATGATGGGGTAGGGGGTGGGTGAGTTGATCGCAAGAATTGATGACGTAAATCGCCACGACCGCCCCTCCCCTTCCGGTCCCCTCAGTCGACGCCCTTACTTTGATACACTTAGAAGTATGTCTATAATGATCTATCAATCAGTTTCTTTCTCTCTGTTTTAAAATGCAAACATGGCATTTCAAAACATTTATTGCGCAAGCCATCTCGTACATGCGACGAAAATCAAGAATGGCAAGCATCACAAAACTTGAAAGTTATCATGGATACTTCAGTAAATAGGAGAAATTAAACATCCCATATTTATTCTAATACAACAATATTTCGAAAAATATGAACAATCTTCAGAATATCTTACTTTTCTACGGCTTAGTATCTGATAACTTAAAACGTTATCATACATACTGTAAATTTCTTAAAATCTTGGGTTCCAAGTAACTAATATATTTTCGATAAAGCAATATCTGTTTGCAGGGGCGGATCTAGCTTTTTGCTAAGGGGGGGTTTGACCAAAATAATGACGATGCGGAGCATCGTCCACGAGCATCGTCCGCGGAGCATCGTCCACGAGCCGCGAAGCGGCGAGCCGATTTTTTGGGGGGTGTTTATTTGAACCCCGTAAGTGATGTTTTCCTGGCATCTATTAACACAATGGAGACCATAAAAAGCAGTGCATGATAACGTCTTTTTAAATCAAGTAACAGTTTAATACATAGTTATATCCAGAGTTATCATGTGTTTGGTTAAGTTACCAGATGAGTTGAATATCTTCTCACAATATTTGCACTTGAAAGGGTTTCTCTCCAGCGTGCGTTCTTTTTTCTTTCTTTTTTTCTTTCTTTTTTTCTTTCTTTTTTTTTTTTTTTTTCCTTTTTTTTTTTTTTTTTTTTTTTTGGCCGCCCAAGGGGGGGGTTGCAACCCCCCCAACCACCCCTCTAGATCCGCTTCTGGTTTGTTTTATTATCACTATAGTTATGTTGTTCTTTATATCTGTTTCTGTTTCTTTATCACTTGTCAATTATATATACTTAAGCTAGGAATTTACTTGACTGGATTTAAAGTTTAAAGATGAACGACAAAAAAACCTGACAGGGACATTCATAATACTAACACAATTTTATAGTAGAATCAACGTAACATAGTATAGGTCTTATTACAACATGTTATTTTACAATGATGACAATGGTAATGAGGTCTTATTGTGGCATTACCGGTTGTAAGGAGGCCTTAAGTGTCTCTTTTAAAGGACACCCGGTGCATTATGTACGATTGTGCCTGACGCTCAACATAATCTTATCAGGTAACATATTACGTCCAGCAGGAGATAGAGCCAGTCTTCAGTACGGTGAAACTTGTATATAAAGACCGCTCAAGGGATCGAGACAACAAAATCAGTCGTTATGTACAGGTTCCTATAATACATGTTCAATGAGAAACACAGTTCATGGGAAAGAAAAAAAAAGGTTCTTTATGGACAAGCGGTCTTTCTATACAGGTCGTCTTTAAAGCAGGCTTGACTGTATTCTGTCCCATACTTTACGTACTGTACTATACGTTGGTACACACGATGATTCTATATCGAGTTCACAGCTCTATCACAGCTTGAAATAGACTAGAAATAACAGTTAAAATCGAAAATGCTAATTTTTTAAAATTTATTTTCGTTATTCTTGGTATTACCTGGACAGCAAATTACCAAACACCTGGGAATATCATAAACGAAGAAAAACTCTGTTTGTAATCTTCAGGAAACATTAACATATCGGCTGACAATGATGGTGCCAGGAAAAGTACCAGCAAAAACAGCAAATGTGGAGGTATTTCAAGCGTCTATGACTAAGCTTTGCCCGCCGATCTTTCCCCAGTTTGTACTCCATTGTGGTCGCATAAGAACGAAGAGTCTGCAATGAACAATATCACATGATTTACAATTTCCCATTTTGTAAAAAAAGAAATATGGTATGATAGGATCATAGGAAGCATTTGCATTAAGAAAAAAGGGACAGGAGTAGGATACACTGTAAAAAAATAATAGTCGAAATAACTCAATAAAATTGAGGAAAAGAATTGCCTTATTTTTATTAAGTAAATATTACCTACGGCATCTTAAGTAGAATTTACTTATTTTGCTGAATACATTTTTACTCAGTTAAATCGAGTTACATTAACGTAAATAATTTAAGTATTGTAATCATTTTAGATAATTAAAAAAAAGCTATGATAGGATTACATATTGCATGATTTGGTACCCATCTAATCTAACAAGTAACATCCACTAATCATTCACTACTTCTATTTAAGATTAATCACTTATCACTAACACTACTTCTATTTAAGATTTAACCGTATATATATATCTACCACCATCACAAACTATTACATACGCTTCAATTCGACACATATTGAAAGGCTCCAAAATTATATATATACTTGATCGTAGCATCTTAAAAGAAAAATTGGTTGACAATTTCCTGAAATATCAAGTTTTTATTTGTTTTGAACTGGGTAACAATTAAAAATTGTCTTGTCTTTGCTTAGCCATGTTAAATGAGTAAATGTTTTAAAGTCCTTAAATTTTCATTCAACCACAAAAAGAATTGTTTTATTTTAAAAAGAGTTTAATTTGGTCTTAATGAATATTCATAAATTATGTAAATATTTCTATTACGCACTGCATCGGTCCTTACTTTAAAAAGATAAGAATAATCAACATATATACAAGCTGAAATTACTTAAAGTTCTTAAGTATTTGATTTTACTTAAATATTCCACGTATGTTCTACTAAATTGAAAGTTTGAGTTAGCAAGACTTAAATTTAGTGCGTAAGTGGCAAAACTAATGTTTTCAAGTAAATTCTACATGGAAAAAATACGTAAAAATTACCAATGAACAAATTCTTTTTTACAGTGTAGAACATACGACAATGAAAGAACAGTTATTAATTGATACGTTTTAAGATTATGATTGAACACTTCGACTGATCTGCTACTTCGAATCTCTTGAGGGAGTGCATTCCAATATTATTGATTGATTGATTGATTGATACATTTTATTTCAAATTCAGTATAAAAAAAACCCACTAAAAACAGGTTATAAACATTTACAATGTACATATAAAATCAACTTAAATATGTGAAACAAAGTAATAAGATTTAAATACAAATAGTTGGAAAATGAAATAGGGTGTATCAGTAAAAGCCTATGTGGCTTGACAAGTTGATACACACAATAAGACGGCCCTGCATGTAAAAAGGTTCCACCAACACTTAGTATTGAGTTTAGGAAGAACGAGAAATTCTGAGTTTTGAGAGGATAAAGGTCTGGACGGTATGGAATGATTTATCAAAGTAATATTGTACTGTGGAGCAGAGCCATGATCACATTGAAATTAAAGCAAAATATTTATTTATTTTAAATGCAGCCGATGATTGCCGATGAGCCATGGACAGTTGACGAAGAAGACAAAAACAAGGACGAGAGGAGGAAAGTAATAGATGATGATGATGATGATGATGATGATGATTCACAGCATTTGTATGGCGCCATATATCTGTTTCAAAAAACATTCAAAGGCGCGAGCTCCTCCAATAAAGTTAGCATTTAAATGTCTGAAGGAAGATGTGAGTTTTGAATGAAGCTTTGAAGTGGTCAAGATGAAAGAAAAGTGGAGGAAGAAGCAGATAAAGAAGATAACATCAGGAAGCCAAAAAAAAAAATCAAAGACAAAACAAAACAAATAAAACAAAAAAAAATAAAATTAAAAAAAAAATAAAAAAAAACACAACACAACACACACACACAAAATAACGAAATAAAAAAAAACGCAGTGGAGCAGAAAAATAAAATTTTCTAATGAAGTTTAATATTAAAAGAACTATGCTGTGCCTCCATGATACCCCGACTGACAAAATCCTGACTAAGTTGCTGCGATGTTAACAAGAATAGAGTGCAGGAAAGAAGTAGGTAGGAGTGATGGAACGTACCTTGCAAGAGGTATCCCTGATTCTTTCTGTAAGAGCTGAATCAGAGCTGTTGTGTCCTCTCTATTTTTCTCTGCATCGTCGAAGATAGCATCACAACCAAACAGTTCGATGTAGCCACAAGCATCTTTGGTCCCTGCTCGCATGAGGCGAAGACCTTCTCGAATTAAAACAATGATGTTCTGCAAAGATCAACGCAAATAAACACATCAAGGGGGTGTTTCACAAAGACTAAGATCGACTTTAAGTTCATGCCACTGTTTGCTCTCATCATTTACTGGCATCGGTCTCTCAAAGGACGTAAAAATCATGGTCACAAATCTACAGAATTTACATTTGTTGATATTTCATTATTGAAGGAAAAATATTATCTAAAGATCATAATGGTGAGAGCAAACAGTGGCAAAGAACGACCTGCCATATTAAATCCAACTTAAAGTCGATCTTAGTCTTTATGAAACACCCCCCTTTAATATTTCATTAACTGTTTGATTTATTATCGGTTGTTAATGCCAGGAAAGCAGGTAATCAGTAATACAATTGATCTTGTACCGTCCTCAGCTCATACAGTGAAATGAGAAGAAAGAAATGAACGGGACGGAAAGAAAGAAAGAAAGCTAGAAATCACGGAAAGCGAATGAAAAGGAGCTAGGGGACCCGGGCCTCACACACGGAGGCGGCGCTTCTGAGGAGGAGGGGGGGGGGGTAGGGGGTACAGTGCCTTCACTTTTTCAAGTAACCGACACAGTGCCCCTTTTACATAGAAAAAGTGCCCCCTTTTACTTCAGATAAGTGCCCCTTTTTTTCTTTTCTAATAGGTGCCCGTTCCATATTCTCTTACAGGTACCCCTTACCACCTCTGATTTATCTCTGATAATTGATAATCTGACCCAACGATGTAAAACCCATAAAACGCACAACATCCCCCCTTTTTTCATTCATTCGCCCTCTCTCCGAGGTAGAGATAAAAAGAAAGAAGGATATATAGAGAGGGAGAAAGAGAGAGAGAGAGAGAGAGAGAGAGAGAGAGGGGGGGGGGGAGGAGGGGGTTCAGTTATTTCTGCAATATATTGCTGGTGAATATAAGAATATTTATAACTCTTTAAAAATTGTTTGTTTGGCGCTACCTGACATCTATCGATTTTCATCAAACTTGCGAAAGGAAATTTATTGCTCATGCAATACAGAATTCTGAGAAAGAGAAAGATCTACTAAAATGTCAAAGCGAACGTTTTTCATAGGCTAAAAGTAATGTCGACCTTATTATCGATCAAATATCTATACTCAAGGCAGGAATATGTAGTAGTCGACTATTTTTTGCGAAATGATAAAAAATAATGACATATCACACCATAATAATGTTAAAAAGTGGAACAAAGTGAAAACGTTTTGGGAAATTATTGAATCTCACCTCTGTTTGAAGATCATATCGTTTCGCAACCATTGTCGCCAGTTGAGTTCTGAAGGAGTCAGATAGCTTGCAGGCTGGTGTGTTCACATGTACTACACATCGTAGCATCATGATGAAGAAGATGATGACCCGGGCCGCTCGGAAAAATACACCTAAAAATGGAGGCGAAAGAGCAAAAATACCCTCACTGAAGACTAGTGGAAAATCGACGATATGAAAAGTTGGTCTTCTTCTGAAGGTTTATCCTTCCTGTCCTCACTTTTGGAGGAAAAAATTTACAGGAATAAGTTTACAGGAATGATTGATTTTTAAGATGAAGACTGAGGACTCTCTAGATTAATGTAATATAAGCCCGGGCCGAGGTAGACGATTAACGCGGGTACCGTCAAAAGTAACATGCCTATACATCTAAATGGTGCAGGTTTCCAGGATGTTGCAAAACAGAGGGCAATTTTGATTGCACTATGTGTAGTAAAGGGACACTTATGCCACTTCGCCGGGGTTCAATTAGGGGGTGGGCATTGGCAGGTTGTGCCCCCACTAAATTCGTCAGTGCCTAAAGAGAAAGAGAGAGAGAGAGAGAGAGAGAGAGAGAGAGACGGAGAGAGAGAGAAAGAGAGAGAGAACAAAAATGGATAGAGGGAGAGAAAGAGGGAGAGAAAGAGAGAGAGAAAAAAAGAGAGAGAAAGAGGGAGAGAAAGAGAGAGGGAGAGAAAAAGAGAGAGAGAAAAGAGAGAGTGAGAGGGAGAGAGAGAGAGAGAGAGAGATAGAGAGGGGGGGGGGGAGGGGGGGGGGGTTCAGTTATTTCTGCGATATCTTGCTGGTGAATATAAGAATATATATATAACTCTTAAAAAATGTTTGTTTGGCGCTACCTGACATCTATCGATTTTCATCAAATTTGCGAAAGGAAATTTATTGCTCATGCAATACAGAATTTTGTGTGACAACATCTTGTAGGTCTCCGCTTTGCAGATGACATTGTTGTTTTACTTGCATTTTTTAAAAATGATAGCTTTTTAAAGTTTATGCTTTTATGACAAAATGTATATAATTATCATGAAATCTAAAATGCACGGTTCCTTATGAATTCAAAAAACTTTGCGAAACACACAGCATGGAAAGAGAACAAAAATAAATGACTGTACAGTGATAAATATCCTATATTGAAATAAATGAAATGGTACTTAAAATTCTTAAATTGAATGGCACATTGTTTACTTCACTTGAATTTCGCAGCTAGCTAACCGTAGCATATTATCGAGTGAAATGTGTTTCTTTTTATATCAACTACAGCGAAATATGGAGGTAGATATTGATATATAAGCTCGTATAGAGAAAAGAAAACTAATCAAAAATTAGTTTCATAAGGTCTCACTTGAAATAGACTACATCAGCTTCCAAACTGTGCAAAACCAAGAGTAAGCACGCAATAATAAAAAGAAGAAGAAGAAGAAGAAGAAGAAGAAGAAGAAGAAGAAGAAGAAGAAGAAGAAGAAGAAGAAGAAGAAGAAGATAAAGAAGAAGAAGAAGAAGGAGAAGGAGAAGAAGAAGAAGAAGAAGAAGATGAAGAAGAAGAAGAAGAAGAAGAAGAAGAAGAAGAAGAAGAAGAAGAAGAAGAAGATCAAGAAGAAGAAGAAGAAGAAGAAGAAGAAGAGGAAGAAGAAGAAGAAGAAGAAGAAGAAGAAGAAGAAGAAGAAGAAGAAGAAGAAGAAGAAAAGAAAAAAAGATGAAGAAGAAGAAGAAGAAGAAGAAGAAGAAAGAAGAAGAAGAAGATGAAGAAGAAGAAAAAAGGGAAGAAGTGAAGATATGTGATAATAACATTTGTTAAAAAACCTTGTGAAATATGCAGGTATAAGCTCCGGGTAAAAAAAAAGATCATTCTATAACGCTCTATAAAGTAAAGCTAAAGAAAGAAATGATGTCTTATACTCTCTGGTAGATGGAAATACTACCAGCATAAAACCATTATTGATTTAAAAAAAAAACTTCATGACGATATCATTTTAACGCTCTATAAAGTAGAGACAAAATAAGAAATAATGACTTAATTGTACAGGTATATCATTCCTATGCTTCGAGGTCATCTTGCTGGCACTGATCACGAACTTAGTCCGTGTTCTGACGTTGCTTCCATTTCGCTTTCGTCACGTCACGCCCGCCGCGTGCAAGATACAACTTTACTGCACTGTTAGGTTTTTCGTTTTCTTGGCCTGGTGTTCTCTTTCATTTATGGTCCTCTTTTTTCTCAGCAGCTTTAGTGTGTCGCATATTTGAAATTTTTGCGGTCATTTGTTTCAGTCTCTTTTGTGCTTTTAGAGGAAAAATGACTCTAGAAGTCTGAAATTTAGAGCTTTATTTGCATTTTGGACCCGATATTTTCTTCCGTTTCATGATCTGGAACACTCTTGATTGAGCTTTTTCTTGCGCTAATTCAAAAGAATTGATCAAGATGCCTCTGTGTATCTTTCACACCAACATGTCTGCAGATCGTGTCAGCGATGAATTCCATTCGAAGCTTTCAAAGATCATCTCCGAGATTACAGGATCCAACGAAACGGTAAGTGAAAAGTCATTTAATACCAAGTCCGCCGGAAAGGACTTGAAGCTGTCGGTCCCCTGGTTGCTGACTTACAAGCATATACACAGCAGGGGCGGACATTTTTTTGTTGCTAAATGGGTTGGGGGTGGTTCGACCCAATGACGATGACGATGATGATGCTATTTTGAACCCCCGTAAGTTTTCCTGGCATCTACTAACACAATGGAAACCATAAAAAGGAGAGCATAATTACGTCATTTTAAATCAATAAACAGTTTAAAGGCGGATACTGTGTGGGTCTGGACACATGATGGCGTGTTTATATGCACATCACATTTTC